>JAKSZT010053770.1:43580764-43828634 GCA_026826555.1 Tolypeutes matacus | reverse complement strand
GCAGTACCCATTGTAACCCTTCTGTGATCCAAATCCTCCATGAACATTTAGTCCATAAAATAATCAAATACACTTACTAGGAAAAAGAAACAAGTGTGATAAGCTTACATGCAAGAGACAAACATAAGGAAACTCAGGGGGAAAAAAAAAAAAGAGAGAGAGAGAAGGAAAAAAAAACAATCAAACAAAGAACAAAACAAAATAAAATATAATTAGTGGATTGGGACATTCAAAAAATGGGCAAAAAAGCAAAGGAAATCCCTTTAAAATATATATATATATATATATTCATTTTTATTTCCTTTCTCTCTTCTTTTTTCCCTTTTTTCCTTCCCTTTATCACTGTGTTATCGGATGTCTGGTGTGCCATGACACCTTCCTCCTCTCAATCCCCATTGTCTCCCAATTTTTCATTTAATTTTCAAAGAAGTTTTAGGTCACAGCAAAGTCACACACGGAGTGCCGGAGACTCCCAGATACCAAACCACCCCCGCTTCCCCACCCCATATTAACTCCCCCTCCTTTTTTTTTTTTGGTTGTTAGCATTGTTATAACTGTTATGCAGATAGCAAAATATAGCAACTAAACATTGTCAGTGATTTACCGTATAGTTTACAATTTAGATGATACAGTTAAATAATTTTGATGATATTTACCATGTCCTGTGTCCAGTACATTTTTTCCATCCTTTCACTTTCAACCCCCTTATGTTTTTGAATTTAAGATGAGTCTCAGCGTAAGTTGGGTTGTGTTTTTTTTTTTTTTTTTGGGTCCATTCTGCCAATCTCTGCATTTTGACTGGAGAGTTTAAACTGTTTGCATTTAAAGTAACTACCAAAATGCAGGGATTTTTTTTTCCTGCCATTTTGCTATTTAGTTTTTGCAATTCATATACTTTTTTGTTTGACCCTCAATTCTTCCATTGGTGCCTACTTTCAGATTTATTTGATTTTTTGTATTATACCAAATTGAGTCACTCTTCCTTTCTTTCTGGATATATTTTTTATCCATTTTGTTTGTGATTACCATGGGGCTAAAATTTAACATCCTGATTGTTATATATTTAGGATCATTTTTTTTTAATAGCAAAGCAACTTCGATAGCATATATATATACATTGTTCCTATACTGTTACATCCCCCCACTTTTTCTGTGCTTGTTGCACATTATATCTTTGTACACTGTTTATCCAAAACCATAGATTTATTATTTTTTATGCATATGCATTATAGCACTGTAAAAAGTAAGAAGTGGAGTTACATACCAGAAAACACAGTATTATAGTTCTGGCATTTATAATTACCCTAATGGTTACTTCTAATGCAGGTCTTTATTTCTTTATACTGCTTTGATCCACTGTCTAGTGTCCTTTCCTTTCAGTCTGAAGAATTCCCTTCAGCATTGCTTGTAAGGTAATGAACTCCCTTGTCTTTTATCTGGTAATGACTTAATCTCTCCCTCATTTTTGAAAGAAAGTCTCACTGGAAGTTAAATTCTCGATTGGCAATTGTTTTCTTTCAGCACCTTAAGTATTTTTCTGGCTGCCTCCTTGCCTGCATGGCTTCTAATGAGATATGGCAGTTAATCTAATTGCGGCACCCTTGTATGTGATACATTGCTTTCCTTTTGCAGCTTCCAGTGTTCTCTCCCTGCCCTTTACATTTGACAGTTTGACCATCATGTATCTAGGCGTATTTCTCTTTAACTTTATCCTGTTTGATGTTTGATGAACTTTTTGGGTGTTCATATTCATATCTTTTGCCATGTTTGGGAGGTTTTCTGTTGTTGTGTTTTGGATATTCCTTCTGTTATTGTCTTTCCTTCTCCTTCCTCTGGGACTCCCATAATACAAATATAGGTACTCTTGATTGTGCCCCACAGGTCTTTTTCTAATTTTTTTCCCTTTCTGGTCTTCAGCCTAACTCATTTCAATTGTCTTGTCTTTGAGTTCACGGATTCTTTCTTCTGCCAACTCCAATCTACTGTTGAAACCCCCATAGGGAATTTAAAAAATTTTTCAGTTACTGTGGTCTTAAGCTCTATTTGGTTCCTTTACATGATATCTATCTCTATTGATACTCTCTTTTTGTTCATCTACTGTTTTCCTTATTTCCTTTAGTTCTTTGTCCCTGTTTTCCTTTAACTCTTAGAGCATTTTTAAGACCATTTTAAAATCTTTTTCTCATGTGTTCAAGGTCTGTTTTTCCTCATGGATGGTTTCTGATGCTTTATCCTGGACCTTTGCATAGACATCCTACCCTGTTTCTTTGTTTTGCAATTTTTTTGTTGCACTATGGACATTTTAATATTTAATGTGTTTTCTCTGGAATTTAGACACTGAGGCATCTGTTCCTTAAACTTGTACCCAGCTAGTTTTATGACTATATTTATTTTCTTCAATGCCAGGATATAACAAAAATTGAAAAAAACAAAACAAAACAAAAAAACTTTCCCAGTCTTCTACCTGTTCAAATGCTCTCCTTCAGAAATTAGGTTTCCTAACAATGAGTTTAGAGACTAGATGAAGGCATAGGGTCCTCCCTGGTCTTTTCTGAGCATGTATCTTTTCCTGGACATGCACATTCCCCCATTTACACAGATCTGAGTGTCCACTTTCCCCTAGGAAACAGTGTTTCTTTATGGTGCTTTTCTTCTCTGCAGACTTGTCATAGAGTAACCAGAAAAATCAAAGTCTTGGGTTTCCTCTGAAATATATTTGGCAGATAATTATTGACATAATTTTTTGTTCTTTCCACCATCCCCAGAAGATGTTATATTCTGTTTCTGGGCTCCTTAGCTTCAGGGTGTTATAAATTGCTTTTATATGGTGGGTCTGAAAAAAGAACATGGAGGAAAATGGGACTTCCTTGGCACCTCCTGGAATAAAACCCTATGTTTTAGTTTCCTAGCTACTTAAACAAATGTCATAAAATAGGTCAACTTAAAACAGAAATTTGTTGACTCATGGTTTCAGAGGCTAGAAGGCTTGTTTTCTCCCATAGTTGGTATTTTCTGGCAGGCCAGCAATCTTTGGGGTTCCTTGGCTTTTCTGTCACATGGCAAGGCACATGGTGGTGTCTTTTCCTTTCTCTTTTGGGTTCTGTTGACTTCCAGCTTCTTGCTTCTCCCATGGCTTCTTTTCTGTGTCCAAATTTCTTCACTTATAAGAACTTAAGCCATGATGGATTAAGGCCCACCCTCATTCAGTTTGGTTACACCTTAACTGATAACATCTTCAAATGTCCTATTTACAAATGAGTTCACACCTACAGAACAGTAGTTGGGTCCTGTACATGTCTTTTGTGGAGAACATGATTCAATCCCCAACAGTCTGCTCTCTGGACCCCCAAAAGACATGTTCTTTTCACATGCAAAATACATTCATTCCATCACAACATCCCAAAAGCCCTATGACATTTCAGCAGCAATGCTAAATACAAAGACTCATCAAAATCAGTTATGGGTGTGGTTCATTCTAGGACAAAATTCCTCTGTCCGATGGCCTGTGAAACCTAGAAAACTAGATATCTGCTTCCAATATACAATGGTGGGACATGCATATGATAAACATTCCCATTCCAGAAGGGAGACATTGGAAGGAAAACAATAGTCATGGGTCACAAGCCTGAAACTCAGCAGGACAAATGCCCTTGATTTCAATGTCTGAGTCATCTATCTATTGATGCTTTGTTCTCAGGGTCTGCTGGATCAGAAGCCCCACCCTTTCAAAGTGCTTGCACTGTGGCCATTTCTCCCTTAACAAAAGGGTGTAGGCCCCTCCCTCTCCAAGCAATAGAATGGCAGCCAGGCTCTTCTTTGTAGATTGAGTTGTTATATGGTACATTGTGAGAACACAGGCGCAGGCACAAAAAGACTTTCAACAGATGACTACTTTATTACTTACACATCACAAAAGGACCAAAAGAGCAGGGGAAGGGATCCCATTATGGCAAGTCCCTCCAGGCAGCCAAGTGCTCGGGTCAGGGTTGGTGAATGGCAGCTCTGCAAGCCCTCCTTTGTGTCGGAGATGAGTGACATCTATGCTGTCCGAGTGCTGAGTTTTTATACACCTAGGGGGAGGGAGTCCTGTCAGTGAGCAAAAAGCATCATCAAGCTGCGATCTCTTGTGAAATGGAAACACATTGAATACAGTCATACCTTGGTACTCGACTGCTTTGAAACTCGTGGAATTTGGTACTCGACACATTTTGAAGCTAAAGTTGTGTCCTAGTTCTCGTTGTTTTTTGGTATTCAACATACAAGTTAGAACTAGTCGGTATCTGTTGCCTCGTGACTTGCTAGCCTTTCCAGCCAAAACAAAGGGTCACACATTAGTCATGTGGTAGGTCTTGTCCTGTGTACATCCCAATGCACTCTTATCTTAGCTTCTGTGGTCATTTTGTGTATTTTTGCATTTTTTTTTTCTTATCATGGGTCCTAAGAAAATGAGCAGTTATAGCGCTGAGCAGAAAAGAAAATTACTTCGCACTACCATTGAGCAAAAAAAAAGAAATAATAGGTAAATATGAGAGCTGTTTTCACATTACTGATCTTGCTAAGGAATACAGTATGCCTAGAACAATGGTCTCCACCATGATTAAGAATAAAGAAGTGATAAAAAAGGCTGATGTTGCAAAAGGAGTTAAAGCAGTAACAAAGCAGTGTTCCCAACACTCAAGCAAGTTGAAAAACTGTTATTAATTTGGGTAAACAAGAAGCAGTTAGCAGGCGACAGTGTATCAGAAGACAAGATATGTGAAAAAATGAAAACGTTGCATGCTGATCTTTTGAAAAACAAACAGGAGCTGACTGATGAGAGTGTCACGAAGCATGGTGAGGCAGTGAGTGCTAATAAAAAGGCTGCTGATGAATTCTAATCCATGGGTCTGGAGGTTGATGCTGCTGATATTGAGGAGTTAGTGGAGGAATAACGTGAAGAGCTCAGCAGTGAGGAGCTGCAGGAACTACAGAAGGAGCAACAACAAGAAGAGATAAGGGAGGATGCCCCCAGTTCCTTGATAAAAGAAATGTGTGAAAAATGGGCAGAAGTTCAAAACTTTGTGGAGAAGTGCCTTCTGGATAAAGCTCTGACAAGAAGAAATGTGAATTTATTGAATGACCGAACAATTTCCCACTTTTGAGGAATTCTGAAAATAAGACAGAAGCAGTCCCCATTGGATAAATTTTTAGTGAAGGTGACAAGGAGTGTGTCAGAGCCTGTGGTGCAAGTTGAAAAAAGGCAGAAAAGAGAAAGAACAGTTGAAGTGCAAATGTTAAATGTTCTATCGGAGGGGGACTCTCCTTCCAAGCAACACTCCATGTAACCTCTCCTCCACACCACTCTCCTCCCACCATCCCATTAGGCCATAGACTCTTCTCAGTACAGTAGAGTGAAGTTTTTATTTTATTTAATTTAAGTATTTATTAATTTTTAGGTTTATTTCTCTTGTAAAGTAATGATATACAACCCTATATTTTCCCATATTGCCTTAAAAATGTGCATTGTCTTTGGTTTGGGAACACATTAAATTTATTTACATTATTCCTTATCGGAAAAATTTGTTTGATACACGTCATTTTTGGTACTTGTTGCACCTCCCAGAACCAGTTAACAATGAGTACTGAGATACCACTGTACCTGCAAGCAAACAAACAAAAATGGAAACACTGAACACCTGCATGAAAACAAGTAAGAGGGGAAAAGTAGGGGGTAGGCAAGGGCTGGGAGATGGCTGCTGAGTGTGTCTGTTACTTTCACATTTATGAATGCCAAGAAATAGGCCCCACCATCTCTGAACATTGGGGTGGCAGCACACTATCTCCAAGTTCAGGGGTAGACCAGCCCTTTCCACACACACACACGGGTGGGTCCACTCTCTGGGCCTGAAGAAATCTTTTCGGCCCAAACCTTTGTGTCCATGGTTCTACCCTTGAAGTCATTCTTCCTTCAAGTCATCCCTTCCCTGTCCCTTTTAGTCCAGGCTGGCAGTAGTTCTTCACCTACAAATTTTGTAAAAACCTTGTCAGCTTTGCAGTTCAAGCAAGTCCAAACCATCAGACAATGGAACTTTCCACAGATTCTTCCTGGATAACTGCATTTCTAATCCAGACTTCCACTGAAATGCTGACTGGATTCATGTTCAACCACACTCTATTTAGGAAAGGGTTGTTCAGGTAAACCCTCACATTGAGCCCTGTCCTCTGGGGACTCACTTTCTGAAAGCTCATGTATGTCCCTGATAGAGCCACTTCTGACCCTTGTCTCAGAGCAAACTATCTGGACAGGCTTAGAATTTTCTAAGTGATCAGTTCTGGTTTCTTTGTGCTTAAGATTCAGTTCTCAGCTTGTCCTTTTCTGCTCACATTTTACTAAAAGCAGCAAGGAGAAACCAGATTGTACCTTCTACATTTATCTTGGAAATCTCCTCTGCTAGATATCCAAGTTCATGGCTTACAAGTACCAATTTCATTTCTACAGCAGAACACAATTTTGCCAAGTTCTCTACTATTTTATAACAAAGATCGTCTTTCTTCCAATTTCCAGTAACAGTCATCATTTCCTTCTAAGGACTCACAGAAGTACCTTTAATGTCCATATGTCTACCCAGAGTGTCTTCAAGTGCCATCTACTGGCAGGCTGGGAGAAAAACTGCTTTTAGAGCTCTCTTGTCCTGAATCCCTGTGAAAATATCTGTACCCCAATAGTGAGTCCCTGGCCTGATTTTGATAACTTAAACTGGAGATTTAAAAGACTCAGAATAAGTTGAACCAAAAATCAAAGAAGAGCCATGAAACAAAAGCACTAGGCAGGAGAGAGAAATTGACCATCAGAGTAAATTCACTAACAAATCCAGATGCCCAGGCATCAGCAAAAAAATACAAGCCATACTAAGAAACAGGAAGAGATGGCCCAGCCAAAGGAACAAACCAAATATCCTGACAAAATACAGGATTTAAGACAACTAATCAATGATAATCACACAAATTCCCTAAGTCAATTCAAAGAATTGAGGGAAAATATGACTAAAGAGATAGTGGGTATTAAGAAGACATTGTGGGGAGTGGATGTGGCTCAAGCAGTTACATGTCAACTGCTCAATGTATTAGTCAGCAAAAGGGGTGCTGATACAAAATACCAGAAATCTGTTGGCTTTTATTTATTTATTTTTTAAAAAAGATTTATTTATTTATTTATTCATTTATCCCCCCCTTGCTGCTTGTGCTCGCTGGGTCAGCTAACCACGCCGTGTGGGCGGGCTTGCCTTCACCAGGAGGTCCCAGGAACCGAACCTGGGGCCTCCCATATGGTAAACGGGAGCCCTACTGATTGAGCCACAGCTGCTTCCCATGTTGGCTTTTATAAAAGGTATTTTTTTGGGGTAGAAGCTTACAGTTACCAGGCCATAAAGCATAAGTTACTTCCCTCACCAAAGTCTGTTGCCATGTGTTGGAGCAAGATGGCTGCTGACATCTGCAAAGGTCCAGCCTTCCTCTTCCTTTTAAGGCTCTGTGGTTCCAGCTTCTTCCAGTATTAGCTGTAGGTTGGGATAAGTCTTGTCTCTCTCATGGGGCTCGTTTCTCTCTGGGCTCAGCTGCTGTGTTCTCTCCACAAGTCGGTTGTAGAATATCAGGCTTTCTCTCTTCCCAGGTCCTCTGCCATGTCTATGGAGCCATCTCTATTCCTCTGTGTTCCTCTCCTGTATGTTTACTTCCAGGGCACCAGCATTAAAACTCCCTTGTGTCCTCCTTTTCCGTGTCTTTACTTCCCCAGGCTCCACATCAAAACTCCAACTCCTCTGCCATGTAGTTTCCTATGACGTGGCCCAATCAAAGCCCTAATCATAATTTAATCAAGTAAAAGTGAAAATTCTGAGATAATACAATCTAATACACCCAGAGAAACAGACCAGTTTACAAACACAATCAAAATATCTATTTTCAGAATTCATAAACAATATCAAACTGCTAAACCCCCCAATCAAAAAACGAAGAGTGATAGAATGGATTAAAAAATATGAGCCATCTATATGCTGTTTACAGGAGACTCACCTCAAACATAAGGACACAGCCAGGTTAAAGTGAAAGGTTGGAAAAAGATATTCCATGCAAATATTAACCAAAAAAAATCTGAAGTAATCTTACTAAAACAGGAAAAAGTAGATTTTAAATGCTAAACTGTTATTAGGGATGAAGGCAGTCATTATATATTAATAAAAGGGGCATTTCACCAAGAAGAAATAACTATAATAAATATTTATGCATAACCTGGGTGCCCCAAGACACATGAGGTACACATTGGCAAAACTGAAGGGAGAAATAGTCATTTGATACACCATTCTGAGCACTGGATAGAACATCCAAACAGAGGATAAATAAGGAAACAGAGAACTTGATTAATATGATAAATGAACTAGACCTAACAGACATTTATAGAGCATTACACCCCCAAACAGCAGAATATACATTCTTTTTAAGTGCTCATGGATCATTCTCAAGGATAGAGTTGGGTCACAGGACAGGTCTCAATAAATTTAAAAAGACTGAAATTATACAAAACACTTTCGTCAATCATAATCAAATAAACTTGGAAATTAATAACAGAAGAAAAAAGGGATATTCACAAATATATGGAGATTAAACAATACACAAATAATCAGTGGGTCAGAAGAAATTGCAAGAGAATTCAGTAAATATCTTGAGAAGAATGAAAATGAGAATACAACATATCAACACCTAAGGGGCACAGCAAAGGCAGTGGTGAGAGAGAAATTTATAGCCTCAGTGGTTACATTAAAAAAGAATAAAGAGCTGAAATCAGTGATCTAACTGCACACCAGGGGGAACTAGAAAAAGAACAGCAAACTAATCCCAAACCAAGCTGAGGGAAAGAAATAATAAAGATCAGAGCAGAAATAAATGAGATTGAGAACAACAACAACAAAAAACAATAGAGAGACTAAACAAAATCAAAGTTGGTTCTTTGATAAGATCAACAAAGTTGATAAACCCTTAGCTAGACTGACAAAGAAAAAAGAGAAGATGCAAATAAATAAAATCAGAAGAGCAGATGTGGCTCGAGCAGTTGAGTGCCTGCCTCCTACACGGGAGGTCCTGGGTTCAGTTCCTGGTGCCTCTTAAAGAAAAAACAAACAACGAACCAAACAAAGTCAAAAGGCTTTGTTAAGAAAGTAAAAGGGCAGACTACTTAATGGGAGAAGATATTTGTAAACCACACATCAAATAATGGTTTTATATCCATGTATATAAAGAGATCATATACCCCAATGATAAAAAAACAAGCAGCCCAATTAAAAACCTCCTAAAGACTTGAACAGATCTTTCTTGAAAGAGGAAATACAAGTGGACAAAAAAACATATGAAAAAATGCTCAACATCACTAACTATTAGTGAAATGCAGATAAAAACTACAATGAGGTACCATTTCACACCTTATGGAATGGCCATTATTTAAAAAAAAAAGAAAACTACAAGTGCTGGAAAGGATGTGGAGAAACAGAAACACTCCTTCACTGCTGGTGGAAATGTAGAATGGTGCAGCCTCTGTGGAAGACAGTTTGGAAATACCTCAAGAAGCTGAATATAGAACTGCGGTATGATTCAACAATAATATATTTAGAAGAACTGAAAGCAAGGAAGCAAAATGACATTTGCACATCGATGTTCATAGCAGCATTATTCATAATTACTAAAATATGGAACCAGCCCAAGTGTCCATCAACTGATGAATAGATAAATAAAATGTGGTAGATACATACAATGGAATACTATTCAGCTTTAAGAAGAAATGAAATTGGGATGCATATGACAACGTGGATGAACCTAGAAGATATTACGTTGAGTGAAATAAGCCAGACACAAAAGGACAAATATTGTATTGTCTCACTAATATGAGCTAAATATAATGAGTAAACTCATGGAGATCAACTAAGCAATAGAATGTGCGTTGACAATGGGAGCTGATGCTTAATGTATATGGCATTATTCATAAGGTTAATTGTAAAAGTATGGAAATGAATAGAGTTGAGAGTAACATAATGAGTATAACTAACGCTGCTGATTTATAAATGATTGTAGCTGAAAGGGGTAGCCTGGACATAAATGTCAATTGTGAGGAAACTAGAGAATAATCTAGGGAATGTATAACATAGTGATTTCAGTGGTGAGTGAAGATTGTGGTTAATAGTATAAATATAACAATCCTCTTCATTTACAAAATGCTAAGAATATGGTGATACACGGGAAAATTACTACTCATATAACCTATGGACCATAGTTACCATTAATATTGTAATATTTTGCAGCAATGACAAGAAGATATTATTTCAATACTAAGGGACAACAATAGGGGTGGTGTAAGGAGGGATTGGATTTTTCCTTTTGGAGTGATGACATCAAAACTCTGTGATGAAAATGAGAGCCACCGACTATACACGTTGAATGGTTTGTCCAAAGCATGGGACTGTATAACTCAGGGAATCCAGTGGTGAATGATGGACTGTGGTTAACGGTACAAATATAAGAACATTTCCTCCTGAATGATAACAAATATATAATACTAACATAGGGTGTTAATAATTGGGTGGATTGGAGGAAAAATACACCAAATGTAAGATATGGGCTATAGTTAGTAGTAATATTTTGCCATTGCTCTTGCATAGTTTGTAACAAATATTTCACAATAATGCAAGGTGTTGGTGTTGGGGAGAATATGGGAGCCCTGTATAATGATATGCATGTTTGTTTTGTAAATTCATAAATTTTACTATACAGTTATTTATGTTTGTTCATGTACGAATGATAAACTTCAATTTAAAAAAAGTAAAAAAAAAAAACAACAACAAAAACCAACAAACCACAAAACTGTTCTACCACACCACCCATGATTTCATTTGGGGGATACAGGTGTGGGAGGAAGGTGACAGTAGGAATATGGAGGTGGGAAAGGTGTTGGGGAGAGCAGAGGGAATAGAACTGGCAGAAAGTTTAGCTTTCAGAGATTTTCTCTCTCTTTTTTTTTTAATTTTAATTTTATTTATTTATTTATTTATTTTTACTGGGAGGTCCCGGAGATCGAACCCAGTTCCCTCCATATGGGAGACAGACGCCCAACCGTTTGAGCCACATCCATCCCCCCAGAGATTTTCTCTTTATCATTATAGCATGGTCTTCTGATGGGGAGTTGGGTTGGGGCAAAAACATTTAGGACTCGTTTTGGAAGTTGTTATAAGATCCTTGCACAGAAGAATGGTGTTACCCTGTCTTTTTTAATGGACTAGTGGGCTTA
Source organism: Tolypeutes matacus (assembly GCA_026826555.1). Classification (NCBI taxonomy): domain Eukaryota; kingdom Metazoa; phylum Chordata; class Mammalia; order Cingulata; family Chlamyphoridae; genus Tolypeutes; species Tolypeutes matacus. The sequence continues at coordinate 43,817,329 of JAKSZT010053770.1, read as the reverse complement.
GACAATGAGCATTTCATATGTGCCCATGATGGCCTTAAGACCAGAAGGAGAGATTTACCTCATTTTAAGGCACCACTCTACCTTGCATTCTGGGAGAGTTGAGATTGAGAGGGTAGTCTCCCAAATGTCAGATGGAATATCTCAATACCCTGGCTGGTAGGGGGCAAAACGAGATTTTTCTGAATAGAACATGTCCATTTAATGCCACTTTTTTTTTTTTTTTTGCTCTTGAATGCCATAGAACAAATTCATACCGATTTTATACCCTCCCCCCCACATTCTAATATGATCATTCAGGTGTACTTTCTCAACTTAGTCTAAATTAAAAAAAAAAAAAAAGGTGGAAGGTGAATTTAGGAGAACTCTTTTATCCCATTTATCCCCTGATTTCCTTTGTTGGCAGCTGTAACGACCTTTAGGAAACTTCCAAAGGACACACAGGAACAAAGGGGAAAAGCTGAGACTGTTGTTCTGTGGTGTATTAGACAGGGAAGAAGAGAGAAACCTTGAGGGCAGCATCTCATGATAGCAATTGAAGGGGAATCAGAACAATCCCTGGGCTGGTGGGAGGAAAGAATGATGGTGTACCAGCTAAATCAGAAAGTGCGGTCTCTGGTGTACCCAGGCAGGAGAGTTGTCCACCCTTAACCTCCTAAGCCCTATCCTACACCTTCATCCCGCAGCCCTAGTCTCTGTCTTCAGTCTCCATCCACACATCTTCTACTATGCTAAGGCCTTGGCTCCATGTTACAGGGGCTTGTATTTAGGCAGGCAGGCTCTACTTGCCCAGTAGGGAGGGAGTTCTGCAAGAAGTGAGGAGGGTGTTAAGGGGAGCTGTGCCACATGTCTAAAAGATTGGAACTCTTAATGAATTTTCTCATGGAAGTATTATTGTACCTAGAGCTATAATATTATTTAACACAGGTGCGTTTTGGTCCTATTAAATTATTAGCACAACTATATAGTGGGTTAAATAGGCTTTTAAAGCTTTCCTAAGAATCTAATCACTGAACATAATGTTGTTTCAATGGGTAAAATGCTTTTAAAATCCCACAATAGCCTGACAAAAGTAGCTTTGAATGCCATCTGTTTGTAAGTTGGGTCTGCCTGGTTGGTGTTAAAGAGGCCCACTCTACTCCTTAGCTTTAATGTCTGCCCCTGTACAAAGAAGGCAAAGTCTTTTATAATGACAGACAAGCCACACACTCAGAGTTTAAATAAAGATAAAGATTGGCTCCTTGTAAGAGAGCCTGTCTGATTTAAGACAAGCTCTATTTAATGAAATATGGCATTAAATGGGCCTGCTCTATATGAGGCAGTTTGTATAAAGTTCTCTACTTTTTTCAAACCATCTGTGTTTATTTTTGTGTGAAAGCACACGTTTCGGTCTTATTTTGGATCAAAAATGGTATTGCTTATGTGATAAGGGGTGTGGATATCACCAAGTAAAAGTAAATAAAAATGGGGGTTTTATTTTTTGCTGGTTGCCACTTTCAATGGAGAATAAATCAGAGTCAGAAGAAAGGTAAAGAGGAGGTAGCTGACAGTTTAGGCATGTTTTATGTAACCCTTATTTTTCTTTTACATGATCACATTATACCACCCATCAGGATAAATGAATATGACTTAGACCTTTAAATACTGTAAAAAAATAATTTTAATGGTTCCAATAACAGCTCCAGATGAATGCTGGAAAACAGATATTCCAAACTGTCAAATAGCATATGTAGTACTTGGCTATGTTATAACAGCAAGTAAATGCTGCTTTTGTATGAAGTTTTCTTGACTGCCAGTGGAAGAACTGTAACACGTTTATTGAGAACAAAATTGGAATGAGAATGAGACTTGTTATAACAGAATGGCAGCTAATTCCTTCTTGCCAGTTGGACTGAATTAAAATAAATCATGAGGACAATAAAGGGATCTTGGTTAAAAGAAAGAATAATTTAATTAAAAAGATTTACAAAAATGGCAGGTTCATACATCTATCACTTACGATACAGAGATTTTATTTAAAAACATGGCTTTCTTATTTGTGGGGGAATAGACTTTGACTCCATACGTTAAATGGAAAAAAAAAAATCCAACAAGCTTCAGAGGTGAATTTAACTGTGGTATGGAAAGCAACTGAAAACTGTTTACAAAAAAGGCCAATTCCTACGGGTGTTTACCGCAGGTAAGTGGCTTCGGGATGCTGTCCTGTGTTTGAAGGGGGTGACTCATGCTATTATTTATTGCAGTTAATTGCTAATGCTTGTGAAGAGCTCAGTGTGTTGCATAGCAAGCCAGAGTAATCCATGGTGACCTTTTGTGCTATCAAAGCTTTATCAATTAAAAGCCCCTGATTGTAAATTCAGAGGATACCCAGTGAGTGCCATCAAAGAAAGATTACGCTTGGCTTCTTATGCAATTTGATTTTTTTTCTTCTCTTCTTCAAATTTGAACCCTTTCTAGAATAATGTTTCCAAATTGCAAAGTGACACATATTCAAAATGTTTTCAAACTTTAAGGAATATTGTTTTTATAAAAATAGTAGAATTTCAGAAAAATACTGGATGTGTTTTCCTGATAAACACCTTTCTTCTTGACTAACTTCTTGGTCACTTTCTTTCCCATCTACTACTTTCTGTTGATGCTTGATCTGCATGAAGTTTCTTCTCTCACCACAGTCCATTGCCATGTGTTGGAACAAGACAGCTGCCGGTGTTTGCCAGGGTTCAGGCTTCTGGGTTTCCTCTCTTCCCGGGGCTGCGTTTCTCTCAGGGCTTAGCTCCCGTTTCCTCCACAAGTTCAGCTGTAGACAATCAGGCAAATGGCTTGCTTCTCATCCCCTGGGGCCTTCTTTCCAACATCAAAGCTGCTTCTCAAAAGACTGCTTCTCAAAAGACTGCTTCAACTGTCCTTTGCCTTGCCTTTTATATTCAATTCCCCACCCACCAAAGGGTGGGGCTCAACGCCCTAATCCTAACCTAATCATGCCCAGATTAACAGATCAGTTTACAAGCATGATTAAATTATATTTTTGGAATTCATAATTACATCAAATTCCCCAACGTTTACATCCCCTAAATCTTCTTGCCAGTTTCACTCGAGGGATTACTGCTATTGAGTTCCCCCATTAGCAGTAAATTGCAGTTCTGCTTTCCCCCACGTCCTACTATCATGATCCAGCCTACAAGACTGCACTTCTGCCTTGGTTTCTATTTAAATTGCTTGGAGTTTACAGGTGAGTGGGGTAGATATTCTGATCTTGGCTGGGCTCACTAATGTCTGTGGTGAGTTATGAGTTGTACAGGTAATTCTCCTTGGCTGGGCTCACTCGGATAAATCTGTGTTGGCTGGCTATAGGTTGGTCTTATATCCTCCTGAAAGGCAGACCAGGTTTGTTCTCATGGCAGAAACAAGGCTTTGAAGTTATGAGCCTCTCATAACTTATCTGGGCTGTAGTGAAAGATCTAATGGTCCATCCAAGGTAATAGGAAATGAGGTGAAGGAAGTGGACCCAATATAAGAGCTGGTATAGAAGGCAGAACAGATCCTGAGAAGAATGATTCAGCTGCAGAGACTAACTCCAGAGTTGCAGCCCACAGTAAGGAAGCAGACCAAGTCGGAAGTCTGTACACAGAGATGGTAATGGAGGTGAATTGAGTATATTGATGGCACAATTAATGGCTTCCCTGTACCCATGGCCTTTGCAATGTGACTTTGCAGCTTTTCCCACCAGAAGTGGAGTCTATTTCCCCACCCCTTGGATCTGGGCTGGCCTTGTGACTTGCTTTGGCCAACAGAAGATAGATAAAAATACAAGGTTTTGACACTTGAATCTCGAAAGTTTCAGTGTCTTCCCCTTCTCTTTTCCCACTGGCAGACTGGCTGGTCTTGCTGCAATGTTAAATAGTCAGTCAAGATGGGAATGCTCACTCATTTGAGCAATTTTGAATCAATATTGCTCTGAAAAAAAAAAATGCAGGTATCTTGAAACCACCTATGAGGGGTCGGGAGAGGGAAGAAAAGAAAGAAAGAGAGAAAGAGAGAGATAAAGAAAAGAAAGAAAAAGAGAGAAAGGGAGAAAGAGAGAGGAAGGAATGGAGGGAGGGAGGGAGGAAGGCAGGAAGGAAAGAAGGGGCCCCAGATTGAACTGCTTAGTTAAGTTTGCGTTTAGTCTCAATTGGGAGATCTTTCAGTTCAATTCTTCAACCATGCCATCTTTTTCCTACCTGTAAATTCCCTGTTCCCCATGCCTGGCTCCTTTTCATCCTTTATATTTCCTGCTAAAATGTCATTTCTTCAGTGATTACTCCTCTAAACACCCCATCTGGAGATAGTTTCACAGTTTTTCTTTCCTTTTTTTTTCTGAGTCCTTTGTTTTTTCCATAACTTATATTTTATTTTGTCTGTTTACTTTTTTCTTTCTCATTTTGTCTCTCTCATTAAACTGTGAGCTCCATGAGGATAGGGGCCATTTTCCCCTAATGACTAACATAGAGTGTGGTGCATATCAGGAACCCGATAAATATTTGTTAAGTGAATCAATAAAGTAAAGGCAGGCATGTTGGAGGAGGGGAATAAACTGAGTCTGGGCATTGCCAGAGCTCAAATTTAGGATGTCTAAAACCCCCAAGGCTAGTGGCCAGCAGTCAAAACAGAGCAAGGGCAAGTAACTGACTCAGGCCTAGTCTGGGCTGTTGTCTAAGAAGTTTGCTCTGAGAGATGAAAGAAAATGGCAGTAGGAATCTATGGGCAGCAGTGTACTCATAAAAAGATAGCAGTGTACTCAGTGTCCTCATTGTGCTAACCTAAAATATTATTGGCCCCTCATCACTTTCTGAGGGAACAGGGTAGAAGACCTGGATAGGGCTAGCTGTGTTGTTATCACTCATTTCCCTTCCATCCAGGGCAAAAAGGAATCTGAGTTTAGTATATGGGTTTTGTTCATTTATTTTGTTTCTAAGGAACAGAAACTCTAAATTGCACTCTAATAATTAGGAGGGAGGTAGCAAAATAGGAATCTCAGCTGAGTGGGCAGGTCTCATAGGATTCTGGGTAAAGCTAAACCTCATGGGAAAGAAGAACCCATACTACATCTGAGCTTCACTGAAGCTGGTACAAAATCCCAGGTGGTTCTTTGGACCTCAGCAATAGGAGTTGACAGATCTTTAGACTGGGTCTCTGCTTTTAATGTGACTTAACTACTTTTTGTGTCTCCTTTTTTTGTGTCATCTTCTTTTTTCCACTTCCAACTTCCTTCTCTGCTTGCACAGAGGCTTTTCACAGGATAAGCTGTTTAATCTCAGGCTGAGTAGGAAGAGGCCAAGTACAGATGGCCACGTGGAAAGGAAATGGGTTGCACAGAGTTAGTAACATATGCAGAGGCTTGGAGAGGAGAGAACAAGAGACTTTGGAAGTGTTGGCCAGGAAGGAGGGAGAAAAAGTGAGTATGGAGAGGTAGGCTGGGCAAAGTAAAGGACTTTCTAAGTCATGTTAAATTTGAACTTTATCCTAAAAGTGACGGAAGGGTTTAAAGCCCATCTCTTCGTGTTGTTAAGTGATGAGGTTTCTGATTTAGAAGATTCTCTCTGGCTTCTGTGCAGAGAATGGATTGAACAGAAGGATCTTTCATTAAGAGGGTGTCAGATGACTGTATTATGAATTAGGGGAATTGCAATGGGGATGGAGAGAGGTATGTGGATTTCAGAAATATTTAGGAAATAGAATTTCCTGTGGGAGTTGAGGGGGAAGGAAGAATTAAGAATGTTTTCTGGGAAGCGGCTGTGGCTCAATCAGTAGGGCTCCCGTTTACCATATGGGAGGCCCCGGGTTCGGTTCCCGGGGCCTCCTGGTGAAGGCAAGCCCGCCCGCACGGCGTGGTTAGCTGACCCAGTGAGCACAAGCAGCAAGGGGGGGATAAATGAATAAATAAAGAAAATCTTTAAAAAAAAAAAAAAAAAAAAGAATGTTTTCTAGGTTTCTAGTTTGGGTAACTGGATATTGATGGTTAAAAAACAAACCCTCACATCTATGGTCAGGTGATTTTTGACTAGCCTGTCAAACCCACCCAGCTGGGGCAGAACAGTCCACTCAACAAATGGTGCTGAGAAAACTAGATATCCATGGCAAAAGAAGGAACGAGGATGCCTATCTCACACCTTATACAAAAATTAACTCAAAATGAATAAAAAACCTAAATATAAAAGCAAGAACCATGAAGCTTCTAGAAGAAAATGTAGGAAAATATCTTCAAGACCTGGTGGTAGGTGGTGGATTCTTTTTTTTTTTTTTTTTGGGAGGGGGAGGATTGAAAATCAAGGGTGTTTTTTTTAGGTGTTGGATTCTTCAGGAGATAAAGGAGGACTGAGATGGACTACTGATATTTAATGTATGTAGAAGTTTTAATTAGATTTACTGTAAGAGTGGAAATGTACAGAGTTGATGGTAACACATTATAGTGAATAACAGCTGGTTTATAAATGGGGATGTGGCTGAAAATGGTAGTCTAGTGATGTAAATGCCAATCGACAGAAAGCTAGAGAATAATCTAGGGACTGAATAGCACAGTAAACCCAGAGGAGGATGAGAATAGTGGTTGATGGTACAGATGCAAGAGTGTCGTTTGTGAGCTAGAGCAGATGTACATCACTATTGCATGGTGATGGGAATGTGGAGAATCATGGGAAAAATACAACTGGAGTACTGGAGTGACCTATGGAGTATGGTTAACAGTAATAATGTAATATCCTTGCCTCTATGCCAAAGATGTACTGTGTTGATAATGGGGGGGGGTATGGAAAATGTGTGCCAAATGTATGCTGTGAACCTGGTAATAATAGGATAATATTATTTTATAATCTGTAACAAATGTTCCACCATGGTGTGGTGTGTTGATAGAGAGGTGTTGTTTGGGAATTCTGCACATGTGCATGATTTGTAAGTTTACAACTTCTGTCATAAAAATATATTTAAAAAATAATAATAGGGTGGGTTGGGGGAAAAATACACCAAATGTAAGATAAGGACTATAATTTGTAGTAAGATTTTGGCAATATTCTTTCATAATTTGTAACAAATGTCTCACGACAGTGCAAGGTGTTGGTGGGTTGATGTATGGGACCCCTGTATGAGGTATGACTGTTTGCTTTGTAAGTTCACAACTTTTACTATACACTTATTGTTTTTGTATGTTCATGTATAAATGATATAAAAATAATAATAATGAGGTGGGTTGGGGGAAAATACTTTGGTTAGTAGTAATATTTTGAGGATGCTCTTTAATCATTAAAAATGTTTCACAACAATGCAAGGTACTGGTGGTAGGATGAGGTATGAGAGCCCTGTATGATGTTATGTATGTTTGTTTTATAAGTTCACAACTATTACTATACACTTATTGTTTATGTATGTTCATGTATGAGCGATATACTTCAATAAATTAAAAAAATAGTAATCATTGTTATACAACCATTAAAAAGAAAAAGAAAGTTATGGTTTGATTCCTTGTGGAAAAGGCAATGAATTTCCTACATAGATGGAAGAACAGAGTTTTCTACTGTTTTGTTTTGTTCTTCCTCCCATTGTAACTTCCTCCCCCACAAGAGACTTTTAGAACATTAAACATTGATGAACTTCTAGAAATCCACTTATAAACCTTCTGGGTGGAGAACCTTGCACCAGATATTCCCTTATTTACAAACCTATGAACAACAACAGACTTTTGAATTGCTTGTTTAATAAGTACTATCCACCTTAATTCCTCTTTTCTCTTTGGTCCTTTCATTCCCTAGGTGAGTGACTTGAAGAGATTAATAGGAAAAGGTTTTTGATTCCCCTACCTTAAGCAAGAAGTATTTGTCAAGCAGACAAGGGATCGGTCACTGATGGAAAGAGAAGTGCTTTTAACTGAAATCACAAATGCTTTCAGATTGATTTTTACTACCATGGTCAGCCTTAATGGTCCAGGACAGAATGCTGGTTCAACCATCTTTTTCCTTTTTACTATTTCTTTCTAATTGGCTTCTTTAAAAAAGGAAGCTGTAGAAAGCATTTGAAGAGTTAGAATTTTACATTAGAATTATCATTACAAAATGTTATAGGAGATAGTTTTAGGGAACCAAGTCCATTAACTCAGAACAAACTGGAAACTGTTGTAGGACCCTTATAAAAATCATGATTCCAGTTAATGGCAATTGCCATTATTACTTTGGTTCAGGTGAGAGAGAAAGAGGACATCCAGGCTATCTGTGCCAATTATCAATTTATTTTTTCTCATCTATAAATTCACTTTTCACTACTTGCCCTGGGATAATGGACTGGAGTCTTTTAAGTGTTACGTTCTTCTGTCACAATGAATATCATATTAAGCTTTGTCAGTAGAGGGTGCTGGAGGGACATTGCAGGACAAAGGCTTCCCTTCCTGGTGCCAGAGTGTTGCATTTTGCTTTTATTTGTTCCTGCTGCAGGGTCCCTCAATGGTGTGTGTGTGTGTGAGTTCATCCAGTGGTGCTCTGCCCTGAATATAACCCAGAGTATGGAGTCCCTCGGCGACCTCACCGGTCTCACCTCACCCCGTGAATCTCGTTGCAATCCTTCCAGCGTGGACGCTGGCATGCTCCAGGCCTCATGCTGGCAGTGGCACCCTGATTCCTAATGTGCAGTGCATCTGTCACCAGCCCTGGCTGCCTACATTCCGGGGGTTGTTTCTGGTGACCCTCTGCCATGGACACCATGTACTCCCAGCCGCCCACTGGTAGCAGTACTCCTATTTCCTCTGTGTGCCCCACCAGCCTCTTCTTGCCTGTGCCCTGGAAGGTTATTTCTTGTTGCGCAGGGACTGTGGACTATCCTGGGTAGGGCAACTCAACAAACTTCTTTGCTATCCAGTGGGCTGTAACCATGCCTTCTCTATTGAGGCTTTTACCTCAGCCTTTAGGAGGAGCCCCTTTCAAGCTTGTCCTTCTTTGAGTGCTCTCCACCAGCTAAAGCATTCCTTTTAGAGTTCTCTTACATCTTTATAGTACTTCTTTACCATAGTTTAATTTTTTTTATATTAGGCTTCTCCTGTTCAAATTATTGTGTGGTTTCTAGTTCCTGATTGGACCCAGAGGGATACACTATCTTTCCCTCAATCTATCATAATAAACACCTCTGCCAGACTAATATTCCTATAACTCATCTCTGATAAACAAACAAAAAACAACAATAACTCTTGAATTCTACATTGCCTAGCATTTAAGGTGCTCCATGATCTGGCCTGTTTTAGTTTGCTAAAGGCTGCCAAGGCAAAATACCAGAAACGGGTTGGTTTTTATACTGGGAATTTATTAGAGTAAAATCTTACAGTTCTGAGGCTGTGAAAGTGTCCAAATCAAGGCATTATCAGAGATGCTATCTCACCAAAGGTCAGCTGCTGGCAATCCTGGACTCCTGCCATGTAGCAAGGCAAAATGGCAGCCAATCTCTGCTTTCTCCTCCAGGCTCGCATTCTCCCCGAGCTCAGCTGTGGGTGATTAGGCATATGGCTTGTCTCTCAGCCTTTGGGAACCTCTATCTCTCAGCCTCTGGGCTGCAGGCAATCCTGGAGTCCTCTCTCACATGGCAGGATAAAATAGCAGCTCTCTTTCTCTGTGTGTTTCTGCTTTTAGTCCTCCACTTATTTGACTCCAGCAAGAGGGCTGAGACCCACCCTGGGTCCTGCCTCAATGAAGAAATCCAATCAAAGGCCTTTAACAGAAGTGATCTAATCAAAAGATCCCTTAACTGAATCTAACCAAAAGGTCCCACATATAATAGGCTTACACATACAGGAATGAGTTAGCTTAAGAACATAATTTTCTGGAGTTCAAAAAAGACTCAATCAACAAAGGGCCCTTACCTGTCTTTCCAATATTATTTTCTACTCTTCTTTAATACCTAAGGCAAGTAGCATTGTGCAGTGCAGAAAGCCCAGGCCTGGGTTTGACCTCTATCATTTATTACTAAGCAGACAAAGGCATGACCTTTGGCTTTTCTGAGTTTCAGTTTACTAATCTGAAAAATAGGGATACTTATAGTCGACTTGCTTGCCTCATAGGCTTGTTGTATGGTTAGATTAAAAAATATATGTGAAAACTCTAAGAATTTTAAGTATCTAACTGTAATGTATTACCATAGGATTTATGTATTGTTTTTTTATTATTTTTTCCCAAAGACACATGAAAAACAATGACAATTACTGTAAGCATTCATCAAGAGGATTAAGACAATACCTTTTTTTTAGAACTCAAATTTATATCTTATAAATATTATTTATATATTTTTAATATTATTTTTAATATTATTTATATTTTATGTTTTTAGTTTTTGAAAGGTGCATGATTTAAGACATTAAATATCTTAGCTATTTCTCTTCTCCTTGCCACCACAAACACAAAGTAGAAAGACTGAAAATTTTGGGGTAGGATGGAACATTTGTCTTTTTCATCACGTGGTCCCAAGGACATCCATTTGTTACATGAGTAGATAGATAATTTCATATGTATGTTTGAATTAATTAAAGTAGTACTCCTTTACCCCATTTGCTTTGGTTGTACAAGTGTTAAAATATATAGAAGTGCTTTGTAAACTTTAAAATAGAAGAAAATGAATTATCTTCAGAAAATAATCAAAATTGCAGAAGTAAAAGCTTATAAGCTGCTGAGGAATTCAACCAATTCCAAATTCAAATCCCTTGAGAAAGGTATCCTATTCCGTGAGAATTTGATAAAAAGCTGTGATAAAAGACGAGGGGCTTAATTGCTTATATAGAAAAAGGCAGATTTCTCTAGTTGCTCATGGTTTGGACTTGTCTTTGTTTTGCATGAGTCCAGCCTGTGGATATTTTCATGAGCAGATGGTTCTTCCAAAATTTTCCTCAGTCTTGGTTGTATAATGCTGAGGAGAAAAGCCAACCCCAGGAGAACTTGCAGAATGAATATAAGAGACATTTAAAAACTTTTTTTTTGTAGCCTAAAGAGGAAGGTGAGTTCAACAGAGGGTAAAAATTAAGTGAAGTAGCCATTCCAATCCTTGCTTAGACAAATCTCTATTATCTAACATTTCTGTAGCTCTCTGTATTTTCCAAAGACCTTTATAAATGTACTTTTTCCCCATGTAACTAGCCTCTGATCAAAGCAGGTTAGTATTCATCTTTATACTTTTTAGATGAGAGAGAGAGAGAGAGAGAGAGAGAGAGAAAAGAGTTCCAGAGAAGTGAAGTTACCTTCACAGGTCCTGGTGTGAGTCAAAGGTAGAATGAGGTTTTGAGCCTCTGACACAGAGTTCTTGGCTTAATTACTCTGCAACATGTTATTTCCTATCTTGACTAAATCTCTAACTAAATTGGTTAAAAGAAGCCAAGCCTAGAAGCTTTAATAGAGGATACTCAATGTAGAGGCTTGAGGTTTTATTAAAACTGAGATTCTTTTGGGCACCATGCTTAGAGGGCTGTGCAGAAGAGTTTATCTAGTTCATAGACTACAGAGAAGGAAATCCTAGGCTTCAGAGAAGGTGCTTCTTTAGGTGCCACAGGGATTATGCATGTATCTCTTGATAGGAGAAAACTAAAAGTGAAGCTTGTTACAGTGGCAGCTGAGAGAGTGGTTCAGCTCAGCTGTTGAAATTTGGGTCCAGTTCTCAAGTACCAGTCAGTTCTTACTGTTTTTGAATTCTTTTTCTCTGGAGGAGAATGTGGCCAGTCTCTAATTTCTGAAACTCTAATTTAGGTAATGTATTTCTTTGCATTGTGAATCTATTTTAAATTTGATGGAAGATAGCTGACTAGTGCACTGCCAAATATCCTATAGGTACCTCAGTAAATATTTGTTAATGTTAATGATGAGAATGATCCTTTTCAATATTTGCATTTGAAATAAATACTCTACCAATATTGCAACAGGCAAAACTTTCAGGATACATTTTGCATCTATATCCAGTGATTTCTTTCCTAGAGTCCCAAATTTTGTCACAGACATGATTATGGTATTTTTTTCAATTTTAAGAATATTGGCAAATGATAGTCCTATTTTATAAATGAGGAGTGAATAAAGGAAAGGGAAGTGATTTGCAAAATATATCACAGCAGATTGAAGTAAAGTAGAAGATGAAGGTTTAGGTCTATGGTTTCAAATTTCACTAAAAAGAGTCTAGTTGTGGGAACTAAACCAATGGGCAAGAAGTTATAATGGGTCACTGATAACCCACATACATGGAACTGTCCTCCTGAATAAAATTTAATTTTGAAAAATGAAATTTTCTCTTACCTTCTACTGACAATTAGAGGCTATTTTCCCTCCATAACCCAATGAACTTAACCCGATTGTTTATTCCTGATGATTTGGATAGTAATATTAGCTATTTATATCACTTGTGTTATTTTTTTTCCAAATCAGCCTAATCAATGATCCAATACTTTGTTTTAAATGTATATTTATAATTTTTAAAAGCCCTGCAGTCTAACTTAGAATAGTTGTATTTCTCTTAATCAAAATGGAAAATGGCTTTAGTAGTTATTTTAGAAATAATTTCCGTAGATATTTTAGAAATGCACAACCTAGCAATTTTTATAACTTCATGCCTGAATGAAATGTGCAACTGGTCTACATATAAAATAACATATTTTAGAAAATCATAAAAAATGCATTTTGTAACTCTCTCCTTGTTAAAATTCTGTCATGTAAAGCATTTCAAAGTAATAAGTATTTTTTATCACTTGTTTTAAACAGCATTTCTCAAAATGTGGTTCACTTGTAGCAGAATCATGTGAGATGTTGGTTAAAATTCAGAGTCCAGAGCCTCACTCACCCTAGATCTGCTGAACAAGACTCTCAACCCTAAGGTCCAGAAATCTGCATTTAAATAAGCTTTTAAGGTGTCTTATACAAACATTGTAAGTTAACAACTGCCCATGACATGTTTTTCATAGGGCGTACAATGTACAGACAGGATAGGATTGAACTGTTGTTTTTGGGATCCCCAGCTTGTCATATTTCACATTTGTCCCCTAATTACCATTTAAAGTCATACCTAAATGAATTTATGATAGAAGAATTCATCTCGGTGGGTGAACTAATCCCCCAGTCAATTCAACAAGTCACTGAATTCATCTCTCCTTGACTTAACTTGACCAGCTATGATTGGTTTCCTGGCTTTCCATTGTGATGTCTCATTGCTTTGAAGCCATGTTCTAAAGAAAAAAATCCTAATTTTTTTTTTTTTTTTTTTTTTTTTGGTCCTGCTCTCTTTACTTATCCCATTCCTCTCTCATAGCTATCACATTTCTGTATTTTATTTGTTTGTTTATGTTTGCTATGCTAATAGCTGCTTGAGACCAACCTCTTGAATGTGATCAGACTAGTGAGTTTTTAATCCCTATTTAATGAAATTCCTTTACATTGGGTTTGAGGTAGATTCCAGATTCATAGACCCAAAACAAATAGAGCTATTAATACTAATATTGATATTAACTTCCACTCCCAATAATATATCTACCACTTCCAGATTAAGTGTTTTAGCAGAGTAATTTGTAAGACGTGCTTAACCTTAAATGGAAAGATAGAATTAAATTCAGTCCAGTTCACAAATTTTTGTTATAAGTGACAGAAACCCATCCACACTGGCATATGCAAAAGGAGGGCCTTCGTTGACAGTCATTGAAAGAAGATATAGTTAGCATGGCTGGATCCCGGTGTTTTAGTTGGAAGCCTCTTTCCTTTGTATTGTTTGGATTCATTCTCATGCAGGCTTTTCCTTCATGGTATCAAACTCCAGACCTATGTTATATCATTTTAGATCTCAGAGAGATTGTCTTTTTTTCCCCAAAGTTTCTAAGTCCCTAGGTTGAGTTCCACTGGATTGATTCAGGTCCCTTTCTGCCCTTTTACTGTGGCCAGGCCTGCCCCATATGCCACTCTGTTGCCTGGAGTAGAGGTTCAGTCTCACCTGAAGCATATGGTTTGAGTAAGGAAAAGGAGTGATTCCCCAAAGAAAAATTAAGAAGAAGGTAGAATAGAGGCAGGTTTGGTTGATGATGGAACAGGAAGAACAACAGATGGCCACTACATGTACCAGCTATTGCTATGAACTGAGCACAGTGGAACTATAAAAAGAGATTGGCAAGAAATGGCCTCTACATTCTCTATTTCTTGTAACTATGTGTGGAGATGATAATAAGGTGGGAAAACAGTTTAGGTATAAGGAGTTTACCCCTGCAAAATACAAGTAACAGAGCTGAAATAAATGTTTAGTTGAATTTGTCATAGCCCAATCCTGGTCAGGCATTTTTAAATTTTTAACATTTTAAAATGAAAATATAGCAATTAAAATTAAAAAAAACAAAAACCTTTCCAACATTTTCCACCATCATGGAACACCTAGAAATGTATGACACAGCACAGGGGATGGAGATTGGAGGAACTCAGGGGGTTGAAAGGGAATTGGAGGGGTTTGGGAGGCAATTCCACTTGGCTGTCCTGAGTGCTGAGGGATTTACTTGTCTGGACACATACCACCTGAGAAGCTCTGGCAACTCTGTGAATAACGAAAGCTTCTGCAAATGATAGAAGCAGTCACATATTAAAAGGAAAACTTTGTTACCAAGCAGAGGGCTCGTTGCCTGATGAGAAGTCAATGCCATGATACCAGGATTTTGAGAAAAGAAAGAGTTTTATTGCGAAGCTGCCAAGCAAGGAGGTAAAACTCAAATCTATCTCCTCAAACTGAAGAAGTACAAGGTTTTTATGGAGTCTTGTTGAGAGTGAATCTGGAAGCTTGTGTAATAGGCAGGTCAGGGTTTTTGGGTAGAGTTAAGCGGGACATGCGCAGTTGATCATCATGCTAACTTATATGTTGCATGATCAGAAAATATCGTCTTTAACATGATGAGTGGTTGGAGATTTTGGGGGTTAGATGTCATTGGGTTGCTTTAGGTTAAAGTTTTGACTCTTCTGCGCATGTCCTGGCCTTGGAACAGAGACTTTCTAGTTAGGTGTATCATATATGGCTTTGTATTTTTCCCACAACCCTTCCAGTTCTTTCCCCTTTTAGTCAGCATTTCATTTCTTAATAGTTATACAACAAGCCTTGGGAAATAACTGTTTCTGAGCTCATGACTGATAAGTAAAACTTGTATGCTTAAACTTCTCTCCCAGGAAACTCCAAGAACAATCAATCTATTCTGTGAACTGTTTAAACACTTTCATATCAATAGAAAGATTTAACTTCATCCCTATTGACAAACATTGTAAATGCTCATTTTATGTAGATACTGTGAAAATGTATCTTCTGCCCTGCTGGGAAACACTGTGAATGACTGGTCCTTTTAGCTGTACTGAGCACTGCACTTTTTATTCATGCTCCCTCGTCATGTGTTCCCCGCTGCCCCCCTCCCCATTTGCACGAAGACCTGTAGTATAAAAGACCTCTCTTACTTTGTGGCAAAGGTGGCTCAAGCTCGCAAGTGCCATGCTCTCCACCCGCCACTATGGATGAGGATATGGGCCCCAACCAGGCTCGGGCTCTACGAGAGAGGATTCCACTCTGGACCATAGAGAGCGAGGCCCCACATAAGCCCCCTGTTAAAGGCTTGCTCCCTAAGCTGGACTTGTCCTAGTCTTTCTTTGGTTTGACGTATGCCTCTCAGTTTGGTGGGAAGCTGTCATTTTACACAGTTCCCTGCTATACTTGGAACATTAGGGCCAGTTATAGGTGGCTTTCTTAAGCAGGTTTGGGAAGTGACTTGATTAAGTGGGAAGCATGAGGCTTTTGCAAGCAGATGGGTGGTTTCACCTTGACTGATTTAGTGTGGAACGAATATTGGTCTCATATAGATATCTGCAGAACAACTATGGCTATCCATATTTCTGAATATGATGAGCAGCAATGTATAAAATGTGAAGGTTTAGTAGCATCTGGGACATATGACTCAGGTAGACTATTTGATTATTTTACCTTGCACTTATAGTAAAAAAAAATTAAAATTAAAATTGAAAAGATCATATGGTAATTAATGTATAATTTTTTTTAACAATTGGATAAGAACATATTTCTTCTTAAAAATTCTCAATCCAACCAATGTAAAGTAGATCAGAACATTTTAATAACTTCTCAAATAGAAACCTTGCTCATCTTTGGTATATAAATGTAGTTACACTTTAATTTTCAAAATTATGCAATTGCATATTAGCAAACAATAAATATTGTTTCCTGTCTAGCAATATATTTTCTAGTCTAAGCTGACAAATAGATATTTTATAAAGATAGCAAATATAACATGTACGTAGCAAATTCTATTCTCTATCAAAATTGTTAGGGGGAATTTTTCAAATTTCTAGTTAATCCAAAGGACCATTAGTAGAAACTTAAAATATAAATTTGGGGGCATTTGTTATTTGTTAAATTCAGCAGCGTAGACTTTCGAGAGCTTGAGAATCAGTTCTCTTTCTCCAAATGAGATTCTACCATTTTTTCCTTATTATCTATTTGAAACTTTAGGGAATGTCATCTGAAATTCTGGACAATCTGGTACTTCCTGAGCTACCCAGTGGTATGGGCTTCCTTTCCCAAATGCTTTGCTTGAGTCAAACCACTTCTCTTCTAATCCCTGGGGGGCATTCCTTGTTTCTACTTTCTTCATTATTGAACCAGCCTTACCGTTCCTTTTCATCTCTTCATCCACTCATTGCTTTGTCAAACATTCCTGAGTGATTTTTTTGTATCTGGCATTGGGGGTACAAAACACCACAATATGGCCCCTGTCTTCTAGGAACACAGAATTCAATGTGTGGGGAGAGAACATAAGTAGATTTGGTATTTAAAATATGGCAAATGTTTTAGGAGAAGGAACAAACAGGAGGGGTCCCCAATGCACAGGAGTTGGAAAATTTCCTGAAGGAGATGACCTTGGAGTTGAATTTGAAGAGTGATTAGGACATAGCAAGGCAAATAATTTAAGAGTTAGAATTAGGAGCATGGAAGGGGAGAGTAATCTGGTTACAAAATGCAGCATGTTCAGTGACAAGGAGGTGAAGTGCAGGTTTGGGGAACTGCAAACAATTCAACATTGCTTCAAGGTGAGAGGATGGGCAGTGGGGACAGAATCAAGAGAGATAAGCAAGGACATGAAGGGTGTGATATGCTATGCTGTTTAAATCTTATCCTGGAGGTAATGGAGATTTAAAACAGGCGGTATCATAGTTTAACTAGATTCATTTGAGTTACTTTTTATAAATTATTTATTTAGAGAGTTAATCCACTATCAAGAAAGATAGGTTAGGCTAAATGCACATAGAATTGTATTCTTTTTTTTTTTTTTTTTTTTTTAAAGATTTTATTTATTTATTCATTTATCCCCCCCTTGCTGCTTGTGCTCGCTGGGTCAGCTAACCACGCCGTGCGGGCGGGCTTGCCTTCACCCATATGGTAAGCGGGAGCCCCACTGATTGAGCCACAGCTGCTTCCCTAGAATTGTATTCTTATAAGATTATTTGGAAGGGTATCTGGTGTATATAATTTATTCCTTACTATCCTGGCATTAATGGTTCCAAATTTTGCTTGTTAATGACAACCCATATGAACAACTGTTATTTTCCTATTGTAATTCATATACAAATTAAAATGTTTATCATGGAAAAAGAAACTCATGGATCAAACTGGTAATACTGGTAATATGCATTCACAGTTACAAAACCATGGATAACTAAATGCTGTCGTTATGCTAAGAAAATGGAAAACATTCCTGAAGCAACTGGGAATTTGGTAGCAGCTGCAACATCAGTGCTTGCCATTTTGCCATTTGTTCAGAGGCTTACAAATTAGTGTGAACTTTAAGTTGCTCAAACCAGAAATGGTTTGCTTTAAATTCCATCTCTTTTATTCCTGCTGTGGTGTGCCCTTGAACCTTCTGCTTGAAACCTGCAAATAAAGAACTCCTCTTGGGAATGAACAGACAGCTGAAATTCATATTTAAAAACTCAGGCTATGTGGCACATGCGCAGAGACTGGCACCAACAACATGTTAAGAACAACAACAAAAATGATGGGAAACAATGTGTCACATGCCTCTGAGACTTTGACCAGGCACTCCCTTATATAATCAGAACTTAAAAAAAAAAAAAGATTCAAGGCTAATACCTTTTTTATAGAGTACGTTTGTTTAGCGATTTTTGCTGGCTCAAATATATTTGCATTTATAAGTTATCTGCTTTCTGTATAAACAAAAATATAACCGTGGTAGTTGGATTAGTTGGTTGAAATAAGCAACTCAGGGTGTGGCTCAGTACAGTTAAAGGAAGGTTTCTCATTCATGTCAGAGCCAATACGGGTTGGCAGGGACAAACTGGATCTTTGCTCCATGCAGGTATCTAGACTCCCCCCCACCCCCAAATCGTTCTGCTGTCTTTTAAGGCCTTGAAATCTAGCTTGTGACCAGCCCTCAGATAAGGTGGGGAGAGGGTGTGATGAAGTTACTCATGCACTTAACCTCCTCACCTGGAAGTGACACACATCCCCTCCCCTCCCCCATTCCACTGGTGAGAACCAGCCATGTGACCCAGGGAGCTGCAAGGCATCTGGGAGCTGTGGTCTGATGCTTTGTTAATAAAGAAGAGAACAGACCGCATCTCTGCTGCAATAGACTACACTATTCTTCAGGACCGGTCACATCAAAGATGTGTTCTAGAGAGTAGAAATTACTCACATAAATAAGCTAACACACACATATAAATGTTTCCCAACTTATGTATGTCCCTTACTGTCAGGCAGCCACTGAGGGCAGCTACCTTTGCTAGATGGCCTAGGACAATGTTTATCAAACTGTTCTGACTACACTCCAGTAAGAAATGTATTTTCACCTGTGGTGACTCAATCCCAGTTCATACATACAAATACAAGCATTTCATACCTGTTATTAAGGAAACAGTAGTTATCCTTACTTTATGTGGTACATTCTGGTATTTTCTATTTCATTCTGTTCTGATCTCTTTTATTAGTAATTCATTTTAAAAATATGCTGGTTGTTATTCACTAAATTGATTTTATAATGCTCACAGTTTGAACAATATTGATCCAGAGACATCAGACTTCCCTCCTGGCAGCTATAACATGGGATTCACCATGTTCCCCATTTTTTTTCCTGCTGCAGAATCCATTTCTGCTGGAGACTGAGGTGTATGCACACTCCCTTCTTCATAGTCCCTGCTGATTACCTGCTCCAAGTCAAGGGTTGGGCTGTTGGGAGAAGGACTGGTAGGGATTTTGGTAAGGCTGAGGAGAATAAACCTCCATCACACACTCTATCTTCCCTGCCTCAACGCTGGTGTGGCAGTTTGAGATTATTTATGAATCCCCAAAAGAAAGATTATGTTTGTAAACTAGTCTGTTCCTCTGGGTGTGAGACCCTTTGAATGCATTAGATTCAGCTGACATGTCTTGATTAAATTACCTGTTAAGATTAGGGCTTTGATTTGACCACATCAGCAGGGAGTGACTCAGGGTTGAGTCTCTGCCCCCTTGGTAGGCTGATATAAATGGGCACTCACTCAGGAAGACACACAGAAGAGGAGAGAACTTGGTCATTTCGGTCCTGCCATGTTGACAGAAAGAAGGCTCAAACAGCTAAAGTTCTGGGAAGAGAGATGAGCCTTAAGTAAGCCTACAGCTGAGATCAGAAGAAGCTGGGACCACGGAGCCTTAAGAGGAAGAAGGCCCAAGAGACCAGGCAGAGAGAGACCTGCCATCTTGCTTCAGCACGTGGCAACAGACTTTGGTGAGAAAATACCTCTTAGGTACCTTGAGTTGGACTCTTTAGGGCCTTGTAACTGTAAGCTTTTACCCCAGATAAATACCCTTTATAAAAGCCAACAGATTTCTGGTACTTTGCATCAGCACCCCTTTGGCTGACTAATGCAACTGGTCTCATTTGTAGTATTGAGGGGCTCCATTCCATCTCTAGCACAGAACCTCTGCTCTTGAGGTAAAATGTATTGATGAGTCTGAGTCTGGATTTTCTGACATGTAGATGATTGTCACTGCAGTCCTTTAGGTATTCAAAGACTTGTCATTATCATATATGATCACCTTTGGGTGCTTTCCTCCTTCCATACAGCTAAGGTTGTCAGATTTCCCAAATAAAAATACAGGATGCCCATTAAATATGAATTTCAGATAAACAACAAATGATTTTTCAGTATGACTATGTCCCATGCAATATTTAGGACACACTTATATGAAAATATTATTTGTTGAAATTCAAATTTAACTGGGCATCCTGTGTGTGTGTGTGTTTTAATATGAAAACCCTACGTACAGTGAAAGAGGCAATATAAAGAGCAGATTCTTTTTAGCTGCTACTTATTTCACACGGTTGCTAATAATAAGGAAACCAGACAGGCATTAAAATACTGGCTTCAATGACAGGATAGGGAGAATGTGAATTTGGGGGCTGTTTTTAGTGAGGCAGAAGGAGGAAAGAAATTGTAGTTAAGGTCAGTGGAGGTGGCAGAAAAATGGGAAGCTGGGGGTAGGGTGGCACTGACCTGAGGGAGAGAAGAAAGGAACTGGTGGCAAAGTACATGTGGATCAAGGAGTGTTACCATAGTCTTTCAGTGGCAGGAGTTCCTGGTCCACCAATGCCACTTATCCTCTTATCTCTACTTCTGGAGACCTCACTCTTCTTCCTCAACTTCCCTTATTGTTACGTGACTTCTTCTCAGGTACACCCACCATTGGGGACTTGAAACATAGGTAGCTTCTGTATGTCTCTAATGCCATAAGATGCTTTTGTGAGGGAAAATGCATTCTTTGAATCCTTGCTTGAAATTATGAATGACTTTCCTTTGGGAATGTGGTCTTAAGTGGTGTTATATTCTATAGAAGAGATTCTGCCTAAGAATCCTCTGGGAGCTTGCTAGAATGCAGTGTCTTGGGCCCCACATAAAGATTTGTAAAGCCCCTGGATTCCACATTTATTTTTCACAAGCTTGCAGTTCCACAGTTTGGAAAACACTGTAACATAGAATAATATGGCATAGTATACTATGGTATACTATATAGTATAGTATACCATGGTACAATATAGTCTAGTATAATTTAGTATTGTACATGATTATATAATATTGGTAAATTACACTACTACAGGCATACTACAAATTTAGTTATCGTTTATAGGTTAGCTTGGGAATCTTTTTTTTTTTTTTTAATAAATACTTTCAGAGTTTCAAGCTACATACTTAACTGAAGGACTTTTGAAACAGATCCCTTTCCCAAATGGGAGACATGGCTAATACACGTGCCATCTAGTGGACACAGAGTTTTTGCTAAAAAATTAGTTGAAATGCTAGGAAATTTTATTTTCCATCCTACAGACTTGAGGCGCTAGCTCTGGGATATGAATGTTATACTTAAGTTCTGCCGGGGATGATCCCAATCAGTTAAGTTTTTGAAGCACAGTCAGCTCTGATTCCCTCTCTCTGAAGCAGGCAGCTGGGATAGGAGGACTGGGAACCTAAATTTGCTGTTATTATATACAAGATATTCCCTGAAGTCACTTATCAAGAACATATTTGATATTAATTAATTAATTAATTATTCAATCATTTATTCAAAACCAAGCCCGCATTGAATATGTCTTTATTTCTTTATTTAGTGCCAACTAGATATTAAGCACTGTGCTAAGAATTAAAAGATTAATCAGACTGGGTGTCCTATCCTTTCAAGGGCTTGTTGCTTAATAGGGGACATATATATCCATGCCCTTAAGGCAACTAGTTTTGTGAGATTTAAAAAGTTGAATCAGACATGGTCCTAACTTAAAAGAATTTATAGTCTATTAGAAGAAATAAGAAACTCCCAGCATTGTTCTAGACAGTCTTGGGGGAGATAAGTCATCCATTCACTGACAAAACAGAGAAGAGGGTAGCTGAATTGCATGGCTCGACCTGCAATTGCTATGAGAAGGCAGAATGCTGCCTCTCTCAGCTCAGCACTCTCTGCCTTCCCTACATAGGTCTGCACATTCTGGAATGAAAAGACCATGGTTAGTGTAGAAGGCAGGACAAATTAACTGCTTTTCATATTCATGGTTATCAACTGCAGCACAGCAGCCTTATAAAAAAAACCAGCCCTATCACCATAACTGGCATTTAAGTCAACTAGATTGTCTTAAAATTTATGTATAGATTTCAGCTGGTTTGTGTAGCTACTAAATTAAAAAAAAAATTCTAGTGACTAGTTCTTGGTTAATTTTGATGATGTTAAAAAAAATTGACACCACAAGTTGACAACAAAGAAAAGTGGGTATTTGAATTTGGTTATAGTGAATTAACAGTAATCCCTCAAGTCCCTTTCCTCATAGCTGCTTTAAATTTTGTAGTGTTTTCCTGTCCCCCTTCCCCACCCCACACACTTTCCTCTTTCAGGGTCATGAATGATTCTTTTTTTTTGGCTGTCAAATGATCCTTTATTGAAATATTTTCCTTTATAGCTCTTAACTAGCTGGGTGTTCCACTGCGCCACTGTTGATGTCATCTATGATGTCATGAGGGTGGCAGCCATCAATGTTGCAACCAACAGCCCGGGCAGTCCCCAGAATCTCTTTAATGGTTCCAGAGAGTTCTCTGGCTAAAGATTGGTGCTGCATCTGTTAGGCAATGCTGATGATCTCATAAAAAATGATACTTCCACTGTGCTTAATGTTTTTCTGCTTCTTCCTGTCTCTGGGTGGTTCCTTAAGAGCTTTGATGATCAGGGCAAAGGCAGAAGGTACCACCTCAATCTGGGCTTGTCTGTTCTGAATTGTCAGTTTCACTGTAATCCTCAGACCTTGGCAATGTCGTCACCAATCTTATTTGGAGGCAGACCCAGGGAGCTGATCTTGGGGTCAGGGTTGATGTGGCACCTGCTTCCCCACTGTGTACCTTCGGTACACGACTTTCATCTCCTTTGGGTATTATTTGGGTGTGGCAGAGGCGGCTGGTGTCGGATGAGCCCAGATGCTGGACAACTGAAGAAAGTTGCACCCTGGCCTCCATTTTTTTTTACTTAATTTCAAACTGATTTCTTTTTTTTTTTTCTTTTTTTGGAGGTACTAGGGATTGAACCCAGGACCTTGTACATGGGAAGCAGGTACTCAACCACTTGAGCTACATCCGCTGCCTAAGATTTCATAACAGTTTAAATTTGAGAAGTTTTTTCCCAGTGCTTTGCGAGGTTGTTCTGAGCACTAAGATGGAATAGAGACATTAAAACATGAGTTATAAAGTAGGTAATGTCTATGACATCATATTACCTACTGAAGTTGATGAAGGGAAAAGTGATCTTGCTTTTTTTTTTGCTTTGAAGAAAAATTCCACAAACCAGCACACCATTAAAATCTCTAACCCAACACTCCAGATTGTAATGTATTAGTGATATAGATACTAACAATAGATAGTAACTAGATACATAATTTAATGTTATCTTTAAAAATAGATGTAAGAAAAACACTTTGAGTAATTTATGGTACAATAAAATTTGCTTATATTTATATATTAATAAAGTATCTTATAAATATGTCTCTTTTATTGCTTAGTGATGCCATTAACTTTGATTAACACAAAGGCAACCTTTGATTACTTAACAAAGCACTTCTGTAGGAGAGCTGAGTAGTGCTGGCCAATGTGAGTGGGATTTAGGCAAATTTTGTAGGCCTAATATAATTTTTGTGAGACCCATGATTTTCTAAAAAGAGAAAATGCAATCTTGAGTTACAAGTCATTGTTTCTGAGATATCTGCTATGAATGGACTACAGCAGCTCCTTTTTTTCTGGGCAAAGGAAACTGCTCACAGATGCTCCTGCCAGGCACAGCATCAGTCACAGATGCTCTTCCCTGGCAGGATAAAATTACTTTGTGATTCCAGACTTCTCTTTTTTATAATCAAAATATAAATTTGGATTTGAATGTTCTTTGTTGAAGATTACAAAGGGAACAAGCCTGACATAAAGTAGCAAGCCAGTAGTTGAGGTTCAGATATACCTCCTTTTAATAATAAAGGCAGGGAAGCGGCTGTGGCTCAATCAGTGGGGCTCCCGTTTACCATATGGGAGGCCCCGGGTTCGGTTCCTGGGTTCCCGGGGCCTCCTGGTGGGGGCGGGCCCGCCCGCGCGGCGTGCTTAGCTAACCCAGCGAGCACAAGCAGCAAGGGGGGGATAAATGAATAAATAAATAAAACCTTTAAAAAATAATAATAATAATAAAGGCACCCCATTCATTCATTCACTCATTCATTCCTTCAACAAATATTTATTGTGTACCTATGAGTACTCTTCTTGGCACTTGGGTTTCAGCAGTGGACAAAATAGGCCAACATTCTGGCCTGTATGAAGCTTGCATCCTAGTGGGGGGATATAGATGATAAACAAAACAAATAAGTGAAACATATAGTAGATAGATGGTGATAAGAGCTATGGGAAAAAATAAAGCAGGAAAGGGGCAAAGGGAGTTCTAGGATGCAGAAGGGGGTTCGTATTTATGTAAAGTGGTCAGAGGAGACCTCCCTAAAAAGGTGACACATGAATAAAGACAGGAAGGAGATAAAGGAGTGAGCCATGTAAATATATTACAAATCAAGTATGAAATGCCAAAGAAAAAGTTCATGCCCTTCTTTCTGCATTTTTCTCCAAATATTTGAGCTTTTAGAGCACTAGCAGAAGATATCCACAATGGCTGACAGAGGTTCAGATACCAGTTTGCAGATTTCATCATGAAAAAAATTAGTCTATCAAAATCCAGCTTTACAGTATTATTCATTTTATTTTAGCTATAAAAAAGTTAAAAAACAAAGCAGGATGAGATCAAGGATATAAAATCTCCCCCTTTTTAGTTGGAAATATTATATTCAGTGAACAAATGAAAATCATATTCATTCTTTCATTTGTACCAGGTACCAGCTATACAGTAGGAAGACACTAGGGATTGTAGTATTGTGGTTACAGTAAAACTCAAAACACAAGATTACTCAGAAAATACTTGACATTGGAACACACATCTCATTTGCAAAATCATACTGTTTCTCTGTTGCCTTTTTTTTTCTTTTTTTTTTCTTTTTTTTGATCTTTTTATTTCTTCTCTGTTGCCTTTAAACAGAGCCTATTAGACTCTAAGCACATAAAACTTAAAATAAGTGTCAAAATAAATTATTTAGTGTTTTTTCTTAAATATTGAATAAAACATCAACATTTTATTGGAATTTCATAACATACAAGAGGTATTTAGACTGCTTGAGTCCAAATTACATTGGGATGTATAAGGACCACATAAATCAAGGTAGAATGAAGATTTGAAAGTGTTTGCTTTTTTATTTTGTTTTGTGTTTCACAAGCCTTTCTAGGTATGGATAATTAAAAAATAGATTGGTGCTCCAAGCTCTGCAGGTGAGTAAATATCAAGGATAATTAGCTATGTAATTATTTTGATGAAAGAAATTAAAATTGACTTAAATATAAGAGCATGGTCACAATAACATAAATTTCATTGTTTTACCACTTCTAAAATTAACCACTTTTTAAAAAAGTTTTATTTTTTTGGATCAAGGTTGAAATGTAGGTAGGAACATAAACATATATATATATATATATATATACATTAACTGGGTATGCGAAAGAAATAAAATGACTTAACTACTGAAAGTCTAAATTTCAACACAGAACATAGATTTTCCACTTCCTGTGACTTAATCGGGAAATTAAACAAGCACACGTCAGGAATCTTTATGCTCTGTTGCCTTGTCACAATGCAGTGTCAAGTATTCACCATTAATACTAGAGGTATATTGTTATTTTTAAAAAATAAATAAAGGTTGCATAAAAACTCATTCATTTGGATTTTCTCAAAATTACAAATCACAGTGTACTGGTTTTCTTCCCCTTGCTCAAACACTGGAGGAATTTATGTGATTCCATTTTCAATCTATAATATGATTTTTTGGGCCCAGAGCTTTCCCAAGTCAGGAAAGCAAGATGTTTTGTAAAGAGCCAAAATAGCTCACCCATTAATACATTTATATATTTGAAAGTTATATAGAAGAAGGTTTGTTGCTTAAGGGCCATTTTAAGCTACAATTTGAAAGGAATACAGTAACTTAATCAACCAGTTACATATAGAAGACCCCTCAATATTTAAATGCTCCACATTTTTAAAATTAAAAAGTTGGTTGACTTCCAGGCTCCTGGCTGCCCCACATGGCGGCGGCGTGGGCGCGACCTGCCAGGGGAGCCTGTGAGGCAGGGGCTGGCGGCCCCCTCCTCCGGTTGTGGGCTCGGCCTCGCCTTCCCCTTCACTGTAAAGGGCTGAAGGGTTTGTTCCATTTGTTGAGGTGTCAATTAAAGGAAGTAAAATCCACCAATTCGAGGTGTGCAGTTGGATGAGTTTTGATCTTCGGCATGAAATGGTTTTATACTTTCTAATGTGTGAGCTATGGCCTCGGGGAAGTAGGTGAACAGAGAAAACAAAGTGGATTTGCTTTCCCCTGCCGATTCGTTTGCCTAGAGGTCCCCGTCCTCTCTGCGGGGTGTGTGTGTGTCTTCTGCCAGTGGTCCCTGTCCTTCCCGGGGGGGTGGGGGTCGTCTGCCTAAGAGGTCCCCGTACCCTCTGGAGGGAGGCGTCATGTGCCTAGGGGTCCTCGTCCCCGCTGGGGGGCGACAATTCATGCCTCAGAGCAGGGGCGCACAGGTAGCACTGGGGAAAGTTGGTGACTTCCTGCAAAGCTTCTCCAGGGTGGGCCCAGCCCAGCTGCGCTGGCCTCTGCCAGAGCCCCCAGAGCTGCTGAACATGATGCCTTGGGAGGGGTCCAACGCCTGCGAGTGGGTCCAGGGAGCCCTTCTGGCTCTGGCGCACTGGTCAACTTGACCCACTTGGATGGCCAGCTTGTCGACACTGTCCCAGTTCTTCATTGCTTAGTTATTTTATCATTTTTCTAGCCACTTCCCTCTATGAATATATAATTTCATGGTTTTTTTTTTCCCTCTCCAGAAACAAAGAAAAACGAAAAAATAAAGACTGAGCCTCAGGGTCTGCCTCATGGGAAGCCCGTGGGAATGACTTCCGCTCCTACTGTACTCTTCAAATCTAGCATAGACCCTCTTGTGTTTGTGGTCTAGTGTTGCTTATGTCTTTTCTTAAAATCAGTTTTATTGACAAATACTAATAAAACATACACTCCATCAAAAAAAAAGTTGATTGATAAATAACCCTAAACTTATGATAGAATGGAGTTGTAAATATATATGGCATCACAACTAAATAAATTATTGGCCATTCAACACTTGCTAGATTTGGTTGAGGCCTGCAAGAAAATTAGATGTGATTATTGGCACTGTAGATCCCAGAAACAACTCCACTAGTTGCAGAAATAGATTTGAAGAACTCCTAGTTTGAAGCAGACAGAATCCAGCATTATGGGATATGACATACACCGTCCCCTCCCTATAAATGCCTGAACACTTTGAAGATTGGTAAAGACAACCATGAAGCCCCAATAAAAGATCCCAACTACTTTAAAGGGGACAGGAAGGAAGGGAGTCTTCTTCTATATTTAAAATTCCTTGGAAAATCCTGACTGCTGTCTCTGATACCAACAAGTGATGCTTTGCCTACCTTCTGCTTTTTCCTGACAGAACTTAGGTCCCATGATTAGTCATCCTTGCTTAGTTCATCCCATATTCCAGTGTCACTGCCAGCCTCCCTCTGCCCTGTGGCCTGATCTAATATAGCTTCCTTATCTGTACTCTTCCCTAGCTTGCTTGTCCCAGACCCGGCTTGGTAGTACTGTCACCTGTCCCTCAGACCAACTGACAGCTGCCTAATCCTTCTCCTAACCTAATTACTCAGCTTCCCCATCTCTTGTCTGCTCTTGGGTCTTTTGGTATAATGTTCTGACAGATGACAGCAACATCAACAATAAAAACTATAACAATAGTGTCAGGCCCTCCACTAAGTGCTTTGCTTTTATCCCATTTAATCTTCCTAGCTCCCATGAGGAAAACAATATTATTATCTGTATCTTACAGATAGGAAAACCAAGGTATGGGGGGATTTAATAACACTTTTAAGGTCACCAAGCTAAAAAGTGGGAGAACCCTAGATTCACCATGTATTTTGAATCCAGAGACCAAACTATTTGCTGTTTTATGAAGAATGGATTGGTACTGCTGCTGTTGACTGACTGATGCAAAAGCAAACAGTGTTTGGAAGATTTGGAAGAACTGGATGAACTCAGTTTCAATCAAGACCAGTAGAAATTGTAAGACATCATTGGTGGTAAAATGCTATAGACAGTAAGATATCTCAATTTCAGAGAGAGTAAACTGTGTAAACCTTTTAAATCTTAGAATAGTCAAAGTAGGCATTTCAGACATGAGGACCTTGAAGTGGAACTTCAATGGATCTTTATTGAACAACTATTACACGTGAGGCACTATGCTAGGTGCATGAATAGGGCATAAAGAATGGACAGAGTGTACATTTCCTGGTATGATCTTTATGTTTGATGTGACCCTTTTCTTCTTTTCCAGTCTCATCTCTTCCTTGTCACTCCCTGTGCTCATGCTTCAGCTCCACTGAACCATTTGCTGTTAGCCTGCCTGGAATGCCTCAGTCTCATAGGTTAACACCTTGGGATACTTTACAGCTCAGCTCAGGTGTCCCTTTCTTTGGGAAACCTTCCCAAATCCTGCCAAGTCTGGTTAGGGATGGTTCTCCTAGGCACATCCTGCTGCATTGTAATTCTTAGTTCACCTGCTTTCTCCTTATACTAGATTCTGAAGTCCTTGAAGGCAGAGACTTTGTGTCTTGTTTACCATTGTGTTCTCCTTGCTCAGCATAGTGCTTAGCATTTGGTAGACACCCAGTAAATGTTTATTATTGAAAATAAGTAATATTGTGAAGAAAAATTTAATAGACCTGAAGACCAATAGGATGTGAAGGAAGAAGAAGAAATCAAGGATTACTTTAGAACTTTTAGTATGAGTATGAGACCAAATGTGGGTACAGTGGGCAAAAAGAGGGAAAACTCAAAGGGGAGCTGGTTTAGAGGGAAAGATTATGAGCCTAATTAAAAGGGATTGTGGAGTTAATATGTGTTAGAGGAAGTAGAGGGGGAAATCCTTTGAAGACAAGGACTGTATTTTATCTTTGTGTTCCTAATACTTAGTATTGTGCCTGGCATAAAAGAGACAATTCATATTTACTAAGTGAAGAGTAAGGTAATGTTTGCAGGCCTTTAGGCTGGTGTTTCTACTAACCAATAGAGAAGTTGGTGGAGAGTAGCTGGTTTGGTGGCTGGGAAGATAAAGCCTTCAGCTTTGTGAATTTTGGTTTGAAAGTTAGAATAGAATGTTTAAGGGGGAACTTCCCAGTAGACAAATCCATGGAGGAACACAAGCTCAGAGCTGTAGACTTGAAAGTCACAGATATTGATTTGGAAGTTACCAGTATAGAGATGATAACTGAAGACATGGAAGTTGATGTGTTTTCAGAGAGATTCAGTAAAAAGTAAAAGAATAGAGATCAGAGTCTTGGGAAAACACACATTTGGATACTAGGAGGTGGAATTTAAACCAGTGAAGGAGATGGAGAAGAAGCAGCCATGGAAAGGAACACCTAGATAGTACAATGCCACAGAATCCAAGGAAGGTAAATAATTAAAAAAAAAAAAAAAAAAAAAAAAAAAAATATGTCAGTATCTATGACAAATGCTGAAAACAAGATTGAGACTAATGAGGACTAAGTAAAGTTAATCAGTTTTAGCTTTAGATTTAGTCATTAGTGACCTTCAAGAGAAACATTTCTGTGGAGTGTTAGCAGACAAAGTCTAATCTCAGGCATTTGAGAAGGAATTTGGTGACAGTTTAGTGATAGTAAGAGAGATGGTATTGTATAGACCATATAATTAAATTTGGCAATAAAAGGAGAGAAATTGGAAAGTAGCTTGGGAGGTCAGCAGAAACAACAAAGTCTTATTGCTGTCCTTTTTAAATGAGACACATTTTTTGTGTGTGTGGTGAATTTAGTGTTCTGTGGTTTAAATGTTTGGCTTCCAATTCAGGCTAGAGCTAAAGCAGTGAGTTACAAAGAAATCACATGGCTTTGGTGTAATAAAACATGGAGTATCCTCCTGGGTGCCACAGATGGTTCTGAGGCCCGCATTGCAAAAGAGAAATGAGGGAGAAGGGATCACTGAGAAGTGTTTATGGTAGAACAGAAATTGTTAGGTCAGGAAACTGGGAGCAGAATCTCAGCATGTTGGGAAAGGAAGGGACAGAGGAAACCTCTGTTTATAGATTAGGCAGCTGAGGTTCATAAAAGAAACCTGGAGGGAAGCGGCTGTGGCTCAATCAGTGGGGCTCCCGTTTATCATATGGGAGGCCCCGGGTTCGGTTCCCGGGTTCCCAGGGCCTCCTGGTGGGGGCGGGCCCGCCCGCGCGGCATGGTTAGCTGACCCAGCGAGCACAAGCAGCAAGGGGGGGATAAATGAATAAATAAATAAAATCTTTAAAAAAAATAAAAAATAAAAAAATAAATAAAAATAAAAGAAACCTGGAACCTCCGAGTATTAATGGAAACGAACCAATAAATACCTGAGCTGTTTGATAGATCTGTGGCTTTGTTTTCTCTTCTTCTCAGACTGAGGGTAATTCCATGGCACCATTACTGTTCCCCAAGGGAGTATTGGGTTGTAGACAAAATAGGAATTGCTGTCTGCCCTTTTTTTTTTTTTGAGGATGATGCTGACCAGAGTCAACTATCAGCTTTCTGGAGAAAAGCATCTCCTTCTTAGACAACCTTTAGAACCAATTTGACTGCATTTTGCAAATAGGGATGAAGAAATGGAGACAAATATTGCTGTCTCCCCAGGGTCATCATTAACCAACCAGCTGTCTGACAAGCCTGTGGCTATGGAAACAAACCTTACTAAGGAGAGATGGATTATATAAATAAGCCTCTTTTCTTTTCAACTTGATTTGCTGGATTGAGGCCTTGGCCCTTTGAATTAGATTTTACAGAAATATCAGATTGGATCATTTAATCTTCTCAGTCAATACCTTAACACAGTTTTCTTAAATGTCCTCTCTATATGACCTTTTTGGTTCTGTCAAAGACAATGATGAATACAGCATTTCTCTGCAGATGAAGGTTTTTATATTGGGAGCTTCATTTTTCACATGTGGAATAAACCAGAATCCTTGAAATGGAGAAAAAATGGTCTGTGGTGCTGAGCATACTTCTGCTGCAGGGATATAAGCTGATGAACGGAATAGTAAGCTGGAAGTTTGATGTGTCATTATCTATCTATATTCAAATATCAATATTCTTCTCCAAAATACATATTTTCTTCTTCATTGAGCTTTATTGATATATGTCTCCTGTGCCAGCAAATGAAAGGTATACATATACATGTATATCCCTGTTTACATATTTACAAAGAGATGCCAGAACTCCTTAACCACCCTTAGAAATCCCATATGCAAGGATAATAGACACCAGGGTTCAAAAGCAGAAGGAAAATTTATGTAACAAAAATATAGAAGGGTTTATTTAAAAAATCTTTGGGTTATTTGAATTATTATTTCCCTTTGCCTTTTATTTTGTCCCCCATATTGTTGTACAGTGTTGCATTATAATGCTAGGTAGCACTACAAAGCCTGAGGCAACCCATTTTAGAAATCTTTCAACATATTAAGTTGAATAGCAATTAAACAATTTCAAACATAATTTACAGCCAATAAACTCCTTCCGGAAACTGGCAGAATCTTGAAATCTTTGAAGGCTTCCTCTCCAATTACAGAATTCTATAGGATATTAAAACCAAATTCAGACTTTCGATGGAGCTTCTGTGGATAGTATAAATAAGCAAACATCTCAAGGCATTTCAGAGCCATAAATCTAAGCATAGTGCTGTATTTCAGTTATGGATGGAGAATTTGTCTTTACTTCTCAAGTGGAACAATTGTTAGAAGTTAGCCAGCTGCAATATTGCCTCCCAAGAATACCTTGCACAGAATGTTGAGAAACAGGAGGTATATAGGATGAAAAAGAAGATTAAAGCAAAGGGCACCAATAAGAAACCAAATTAAACTGGAGTAGGAGAATCAACAATGGCCATACATTCAAAACTTTCACAGTATGTCAAAGAGCTCACACCCTGATTTAGACCAAGACTGCTGCTCAATTATTTTAAAGAGGGACTCTCCTGTTTTAAAAAACAACTCTGAAGAAGAACCTATGCCTCCATTGGTGACCCATTAAAATATTTAATAACTTTCTGCCAGGATTTTTGTTCATCTGTTCTGTTACAGCTAAGTCAAACTCGTTGTGAATTTAGATGAATTACCCTGACACCTTCCACTGTGGTGTAGTCATTCTTGTAAGTGAGGACTATAGTTAGATTTTTATTTTTAGGAGACCATATCCCTTTATCCTTAATTTTTATACCCCTTGGTCATCTTGATTGCTTTCCTCTGAAACCCTTCAAAGTTCCCCATATACTGAAAATCTGAGCTTGGTTTTGTGGCACTTTGAAATTATTTTATGAATCCTCAAAAGAGATTTTGTTTTTAAACTAATCTATTCCTGTGGGTGTGATATAATTTGATTGCATTAAATTTCGTTGAGGGTCCTTTGATTAGATTACTTGATAAGATAGATTCATGGCTTTTGATTGGACTAGTCAGTGAGGCGTGAGCTAGCCTTCTTGCTGGATCTGATAAAAACGGAGGCACAGAGAGACAAAGACAGACACAGGAAAAGGAAGTCACCATGTTTGATCTGCCATGTAAGAGAGAGCATGAAGTCCCCAAGAGGCTGGGCCCATGGCTCAAGAGGAAAGGATGAGCCTGGAGGGGAAGGCTGAAACCTTGGCAGAGATTGCTGGCCATCTTACTTCACCACATGGTAACATGCCAGGATCAACAGTATCTGACATTGTGTTATAACCCAGGAGATCGACCACACTCAGACTTTAACCACTTTTATGAAGTTTATTGAGCTAAGCCCGCGGGCATCTGCAGCACCTCTCATGCAGGAGAGAACTGCAGCACCCAGGTTTTAAAATGGCTCCTTTTTATAGGGGGTTGCTGTCGCAGTTTGCAAGCAAGCGGGATAAACAGAAGCGGATTTTGGCAGTTAGCTAGCGTTTGCACTGAATGCCCTGATAGCCTGGGGCACAGCTGCAGGGTTGAGATGTCCTTGCAGGATTGTTCAAAGGAGGGGAGGTTGTATGCTTGTCTGTCCTTGTGAGATTGTTCAAGGAAGGGGAGGGTGTGCTTTTCAGATAAGACACTTAGGAGACAGTGGGAAACTTTTCTTTTCTACGTTACTCTGGTTGCCATGAAGGCCTATGGGTAGGCTATTTAGGGTTCAACAATTGGTGAGAAAGCATCTCTCATGGTGCCCTGGTTTGGAGTTTTCATGGCCTTGGAACTGTAAGCTTTTACCCCAAACAAATCGCCTTTATAAAAGTCAAACCATTTCTGGTACTTTGTATCAGCAGCCTTTTGGCAAACTAAAAGTTCTTATTTAAGATTATCTCAGGGCCAATTTTCCTTTTTGATTTTGTAGGAAATGTGAAAACATTGAAGCAGTCAACTTTTTTACCCTTGCAAAATATGTGATGGGTGATGTTCACATATGTAAAAGAATGTTAAAATTGATGTTTCTACCATAGCCCAAAGAGACAACTGATTCTGCATTCTAAAGGAGGAGGTAGCTCTTATGCAGAATTTCCAAAGGAGTAAGTTGAGAACTGGTTACATGATTCTTTAACCCCTTGTCCACATAAAGGGCACAAAGGGTTGAGAGAACAGAGATGGACTTAGGATTTGTGAGGATTTCTTAGGAAAGAATTGTGTTAAGTCCTATCCTTTCCTCCGAGGAGATGCATTGGGAGGTTGCTTCCCAATCAAGAGAGTAGAGATTTAACAAATGACATGGAGAACTTGATATGTTTCCCCTGTGGTTAAGGGAACATAGTTAACTAGTGTTCGATGATAATGTAGAAACTCTGAAAAGCAGAGACCAGCCCATTAGCTACTCTGACAGGAGGAGTTAAGGAGAGGTGGCTGCATTGGCTGGCCTTTCCTTCTAGTATTTTTTGGGCAAAGGATGCTGAGAGTATTTACCATGGACTACATGTGGGACACACAAGAGAAAATGGTTCTGGTGTCGGGGTCTCAAACTGTTATCAGCGTCTACTTTTCCTCTCTTCATTTCTTGGTATAGTTTTTGCATTTTCAATCCATTCTTCAACAGGCTTTCTCTTTGTAATTACAAGATGGCTGCCAGCAGCTCATGGGACTAATCCTCTAGCTTCAAAAGCAGTGAAATAGAAGCAGGCTCTCTATCCCACCATTCTTAACACAAGTCCTGATATGTGTTCTCATTGGACTGGCTAATGTCACATGATTGCCTCTAAATAATGCCTGAGTTGACTATAGCTAAATTGTGTGCGTAACCTGTGGAGCTGGGAACTATGTTCCATCCAGCCCACTGGGCTAGAATGAGAGTAGTAGATCTCATTGACTATCAAGGTCATGCCAGAGGAAGTGGGTGTGGATGCCAAATAGGCCAGGTATAAATGTTCTCTAAACCTAACATTTCTGTAGCAAATATACCCTTTTTCCTCCCATGTTTTTTGTGAGAAGAGCAAAAAAGACAGGACTTAGGTCTATGGTAGGCAGTGAAATCATTCCTAAAATTAAATGTGTGATGGATGTGGGCCCAGCTCTAGAAAATTGTGAGATAGGAATGTTTCTGCTGGGAATTTGGAGCATTTAGTAAAAGTTTGGGGAGTACATGGGTCTGTATTGGAAACCCACTGAAAGATTTTATTTTAAATCTTTGTGAAGGAGGTGAATGGACTTTAAGGTTGACATTGTCTTCAACATTTTCATGTTACCAAATAGACCACAAAGATAGTGTTTTATATATGCTATATCCTCGAGTAAAAATGTTTCTCTAACTAAATTAAGAACCCTAGTAATATTATTTCATAGGACCCTGTATTTTCTTTCATGTCAGGAACACAATTTGTTATTGTGTATTGGTGGGCTTATTTATATCTCACACTGGACTGTAAATTCCATGAGGGCAAGAGCCATGTCTATTTTGTTCACTATTGGATCCACCAGCATTTTGGAGAATGCCAGGCACCTAGTAGATATTCAGTAAATGTTTGCTGAGTGGGTGATTGAATAACAATCATTCTCTTAGACCCATAGCATGACTTGGAGAAAGAAGCCATGAGACTAGGGTAAGGAGGGCCTTCCTGCCTTACCAACCAGGTTGCCCACCCAAATGACCGTCATATCTGATGTGAGTTAGGTTGTTCTATCTGTTATTCAAAATACTTACTATAACTCTGTGCCCAGAGTTTGCTTTCAAGATATGGTACATGGAGAAAAAAACATTGCCTGATGTAAAACAGATATTTTTAGATGACAGACATCCTAAAGGAGGGAGAGTTATTTATGTGATTAATAATCTAGACCCTTTGGGTGATCATAGACAAAATTTATATTTATATACTGTGCACATTTTTTTTTTTTTTTGTATTTTGAGTTAAAAAATACCTTATATCATAAGTATGTGATCATAACCTTTTTCTCTAATGTAATAGAATCTTCATAATCATCATTTAATGGCTAGCTATCAGTGGGTAGATTGTCCTTAAGACAATTAATCACACTCTTATTGTGAACATTTAGTTCAAATTTCCTCAATGTTATAAATAATTCAGGAAGCAACAGCTCTGTGTAGACAGCTTTTTCCATTCCTTGGATGCTTTTCTAGGAAGATTTCCCCAGGGTATTATTCCAGATTGCTGGCATAGGGAATGAGGAGTTAGACTGATTTTAAACAGGAGGCATATTTTCAGATCTTTGGAACTGCACATGTACTCTGTCCATTGAGGGCCTTCTGCAGTCATGGTCCCAAAACAGGAGCCATGATGGGACTGAGGAACAGCCTGGGCACTAACTCCAGAACTAAAAAGAGTCTGTTAAATCGCAAGAAAGGAAATTAGAGAGTGTGGACTGGTCTGTTTTTTGTTTGTTTATTTGTTTAACTTACCAGTGTTTACTTTAGGATTTGTGTTTTTATATAAATAAATACATTAAAACAGTTTTAGATTTACAGAAAAATTGTGAAGATAGTACAAAGAGTTCCCATACACTCTGCACCCAGCTTCCCCTATTGTTGTCATCTTACATTGGTATAATACATTTGTTATAATTAATGAACCAACATTGACATATTATTTTTAGGTTGGCCTGTTTGTACTGTTTATTTCAAAATTGAAATTACAAGGCTTTTAGTCCAATAAAGCAGCATGCAAGTAATCCAAAAGATCAAAGAAGTGAAAGAGAGAAAGGCAAATAGGAAGACCAGGGTTTTAATCATAGATGCTTTTTGTGAAGACCAGGAAAGTGGTCCTTGCCCTTATTTCTATCTTTTTAAAAAAAATCTGTGTGTAAAAGATGGCATAATTTGGAAGCATTCTATTTTTAAGATATTTCCATTAGCAATTGCTTGCTATATTTTCACTATTATTGTTGGAACTGGTTATTGTGCTTTCCAAAATACTATTGTTCTTTTCATCTTGTATTTTTGCTCCCATTCTGTTAAAAGTCTTTTTAGCAGATTAATTTTTTTTTTGCAGCAGCAGCAGATTAATTTTGATTAAAAAATATTTTAAAATAACTTGTCCTAATCCTTTTCTGCCCTGCAATAACCTTTAGAAATTACTGCCAAACTGACTTGCAATCCTTCTTGGTTCATTCTTCTCTACCTCATCACTAGTTTCCTAATTGCCTCTCTTGGGAGCAATCAGTACTGTCTTAAGACTATTGCCCTAAAAAATTGAGAAGGTGAACTTTACCTTTTTCACTCTTCCTTTCTTCTTCCATCTTTCCTTTTGCTCCTCTTTGGTTTCTCCAATCCTCAAGTCTGGTAAGCAGTCTCTACAATGGCCCCCAATGATCCCTGCCTCCTGGTATTCTTAGCCTTGTGTAATTCCCAGCCCTTGAGTAACATACTTCTAACCAATAGAATACAGCAATGTTGAGGGAATGTCATTTATGTGATTAGATTATAAAAGATTTTGACTTCCATCTTTCTTGCAGACTCTCTCTCTTGGTGGCTTTGAAGAAGTTAACTTCCATGTTGAAGAGGCCA
This sequence comes from Tolypeutes matacus, assembly GCA_026826555.1. Classification (NCBI taxonomy): domain Eukaryota; kingdom Metazoa; phylum Chordata; class Mammalia; order Cingulata; family Chlamyphoridae; genus Tolypeutes; species Tolypeutes matacus. The sequence goes on along the minus strand of JAKSZT010053770.1, from coordinate 43,780,123 downwards.
ACATGGCAAGGAACGAAGGGTGGCTTCTGGTCAATAGTCAGCTATAATTGAGGCACTTGGTCCAACAACACTCAAGGAACTGAATCCTGCCAACAATGACATACATGAGCCTGGGAATGGATCTTTCTCCAGTTGAGCCTTCAGATTAGACCCCAGCCCTGGCCAACATCTTGACTGAAACCTCACGAGAGCCATGAAGCAGAGGACTCAGCTAATCAGTGTCCAGATTCCTGACTCACAGAAACTGTGTTGTTTTAAACTGCTAAATTTTAAGTTAATTTGTTACATAGCAACAGATAACTAATATACCAAGGTTCCCTCTGCTTTAAAGAATGTGTTGAGTCACTAACAAGTTACTGTTGAATGAATATATTTATATTTCTCAGGATAATGAGATTGGTTACTTAATTGTAAAAATTTAGGCACTATGAATGACCCCTGAATAGAGGAGATAGTTTTAGAGACTTCTTAGAATGCTAAAGTAGTAAGCGGTTGCAGAGGTTATCTGATTGTTTCTCCAAGAGTGTTCCACAGAAAACAGAACTCTTGAACTTTTCTCTAAAATCATTTTCACTCCCAGCCTTCTTTATTTTATGAAATGGCATCCTCCAACACTCAGCTGATAAGCTTAAAAGAATTTAGGCATCAGAATTGATTCCCTCCTTTTACATCCACCTGTCCACCCATGCAACCAGTCACCCCCAGTAGATTGATTCTGCCTCCAAAATGTCAAATCTGACCACCTCTTTTCATTTCCATTGCCACCACACTTGTCTACTTTCCTCATCTTTTACTTGGAACTGCTACTACAGCTTTTGTGATAAACAGAATAATCCCCTCCCTCTTCCTCTAGAAATGTTCACAGCCTAATCCTGGTAATCTGTGAATATGTTACCTTACATGGAGAAAGGGAATTTGCCTATGTGATTAAGGGTATGGGCTTCGAGATGGGGAGATTTATCTGGATTATCTGAATGGCCCCAATGTGATCACATGAATACATTTACTAAATTTATGGTAACTTATTACAGCAGGAATAGAAAACCAGCTTTTCCTTGGTCTTCCTAAGTACTCTTTTATACCCCTCCAAACCTAATCTTTACAGGACAACCAGAATGGCCTTTTAAAATCACAAATTCGTTATGGTGACTTCCTAATTTAAACTCCTTTCCTTTGTACTCAGAATAAAACCCAACCTCTTTTCCATGGCTCAGCAGCCCTGTGTGATCTGGCCCCTGCCAAACTTTCCAGTCCCATCTGAAGTCATTCTTCCTCTTCCTCTTCAGCCACACAGGCCTTTCAATTCTCTGAACGCTGGAATTTTCACAGATGCTGGTCTTTTGCTTGGAATGCCTTCCCCTTTCCTCTTTACATGTAGCCCCCTCTCATTCTTCAAGTATCATCTTATAAGATTCCTCCTTAGAGAAGTCTCCTCTCACTATCCTATCTAAATATGCTTTCCTTTCCATTATTTTCTATTACAAAAACCTATTTGATCCCTTCATAACACATTTCTCAACTTGAAATTATTTATTTGTTTTTTTTTTTTCCTTGCTTATTTATGGTCTGTTCTTCCCAACTAAACCCTAGACTCTGGGAGAACAGGGACAATATTTATTCTGTTCACCACTGTATCCCTAATAACCACTGCAGTAGCTGGCACATAGTAGAGATGCTCAACAAATAGCTTTTTGATTGAATGAATGTATACTGGTTCCGTGGGATGTTTATAGACATTTTTCAGGGAAATGGTTTCAAGGTCAAATAAGTTTGGGAAATTCGAGATCAAACAAAGTTGGAGTTTCTTTACAGAACTTTTCTGGGCCTTTAATTTACTAATGTGAATTAGGAGTGTGTAAATGGTGGCTATTGTTTGTAGTTTGCCTCCTACTTATTTGTCCTAGAATTCCTTTCTTGAGAGGAGCATCTCTTAGGATTGGTGTTTTGTGGTATGCAATTTAGGGAATGCCACTGTAGTTCAAGGTGCTCTTTAGATAGACAAGGAAACTGAGGCACAGGAAAATTTACTGACTTGCTCAAGGTTACGCTGTGAGCTTTCATAGGAGTTAAGTCTTTCATGAAAGTCTAAACATTTAAGAATACCTATAACATCTTTAAATAATTAGCCAAACCAAGAGGGAATTGTTATACTTAAAGTCAAATTATAGGTGAGAGTTTAGAGCAGGCTATATCAAGGAATATGGCATCCTTTGGAAATTGCCATTTTTGATAAAAATACCACAACAGAGAAAAAGTTATCAGACCCCATAATTTTAAAATGACGCTATGCCTCCTCACCCCTACTCAGATCAAAACCAAAATTTTTACAATTTAGTCTGCCTCAGCTGTCTGGGATAGGAGGAATCAGGCAAGAAGCCTAAGAGAAAATCTGGCTTTTATTTACTTACCTGATTGCTATGTTTTTGTGGGAATTTTTGTGTGGGAATGGATTCTGAGAGCATCTGAGAGGAAGATCCATATGTTCAGCCTCAACATATGGAATCAGTTGAGTGTTGTGATTAAGCACCTGGGTGTTGGAATTCTGCAACTGTGGGTTAGAAACATTGTTACCGAATTTTGTCTATGTTCTTTGACCATGCTGCAGAAATGAATTTCAAGAGCATGTTGAGTTAGTTAGGCTAGTAATTTATTAAGGTAGGGAGGGAAGAGAAATGGGAGAAAATAACAGATCATGGGTCCCAGAGAGAGAAAGTGGCTGAAGAGTGATAAAGACGGCTGGTTTATAGACTACAATTTCCCATTATAGATTATAAATGCCCAGGTTTTACTTGTGTGTTGATCCATGCAGGGGGTACACGGTGAGAGCAGGGCACAGAAGCCAAGAGTGACGAGAGTGAGAGACCTTTGCGCCTGCATTAAACCATTAATTATTCCACCCCTTATGGGAGGAGTTCCAGCTGTTTGCTGTTTTGATTGATTACCCCACCCATCAATTCCCCAGGAGGGCCCAATTATAATGTCCCTGGAGAATACCCAGGGCTTTTCCTGGCTTACGAAGGGAATCTTGTTTGTGAGGGTCTTCCAGCAGCCATCTTGGGGTTTATTGATATCCACGTGGACTTCTTTCTAGGTTCCAGATCCATCTATTTATTCCCTATTTTACTAGCCGGCTTCAACATGCTTCCATCCTTTACCACCTATGTGATGTTTGGTACGTTATACCAAACCTCTCTAAGCCTCCATTTTCTCCTCTGTAAAAGGGAATAATATCAATCCCAACTTCATAGAGTTGTTGAGATGAGGGAATGCCTGTAAAGAGTTCAGCACATTGCTCAGTACAAACAAGCACTCATAAATGTTAGCATTATTAGAAAAGACTTTAGGTATGCCATTGATGAGTGTTTGAGGGATTGGTGAAAATACCGAGATAGGTTTCAGGGTTACTCAGTGCGGTCCATTGGTTGATTCAGGATTTCCTTGTAAGACTATGCTGAATTTCTAACTTGGATTTTAAAAATACTAAATAAGAGAGAGTGCAGAGTTCACATATAGTTTCCATCCATTTCACTTCTTGATCACTTAGAATGTTGCCTTTAGCTCTGGTGTAAGATTGTCTGACCTAGTGCAGCATGAACACACACTGGCATGACATTGACAAGCAGCCTAGATAACACCTTGTAATACTAAGGGATTTACCTGGCATACATGGCCAAACAGCCATTAGCTCGATCCTTTTTGTGACCTGTTCTCTTTTTTTTTTTTTTTTCAATTTTTTAATTTTTAAAGAAGCTTTAGATTATATAAACATCACATAAAAAATACAGGGGATTCCCATATGTCCCACTTTCTCCCCCTTCCACACTTTCCTACATTAACAACATCTTTCATTAGTGTGGTACATTTGTTACAATTGAGGAACACATATTGAAGTATTGCTCCTAACTGTGGACTATAGTTTACATTATAGTTTATATGCATAATTTTATAGGTTATAACAAAATGTATAATGGCCTGTATCTGTCATTGCAATGTCATGCAGGACAATTACAATGTCCTGAAAATGCCCCCATATTACACCTATTCTTCCCTCTCCCTCCCCTCAGAACCTCTGGTGGCCACTGCCTTTATGTCAATGATAAAAGTTTTTCCATTGCTAGAATAATAATAAGTCTATTATAGAATAATAATAAGTCTACTTTAGTCCATTGCTCATTCCCAAACTTGAGGATTTTGGATTTGTGATGCCCACTCTGTTTCTAATTGAGAGAAGGCTTAGAGCCCATGAGGCAGATGGATGAAACTCTTTTGCTTGCAGTTGCAGATACTCTCTATTCCCTGGGTTGGGCATTGTCCATTATTATCTCCTTGTTGTCCTGGTGTTGCATCTCTGCTGAGATTCAGGGCTCAACTGGCACATGAATGGACCAAAGATTTAAGTCTCTTGGACATATATTTAACAAGTATAGCACTAATTATAGGTTCAAATAAAAGGGCAAAAGAGCCATGTATTGGGAAATTATAAATGCATCTAACTCTGTTATATTGGTGAGCACAAATTCCAAAGTAAGGCCCACTGACAGGGTGCCAAATTCCTGACTTGTTTGCCCTGCTTATAGTGTCTAGATGTCTCTAGAGCCCTCAGGAACCCCACTGTTTGAGGCACTGTTTACTGTGGCAGTCAATGGGATCCTGCTGAGACGTGCATAAGGGTAACCTCTGGAATGAGCTCCCGACCCATTTTGCAATCTCTTAGCCATAAAAACTCATTTGTATTTAATATTTCCCCCTTTTGGTCAAGGTCTTTTTCCATATGCATTGCTAATTGGCACTTGGTAATAATCCTTCCGTGCCAGGGAGGCTTATCCCCAGGAGTCATGTCCCATGCTGGGGATGTAGTGCATTTATATGTGAGTTTGACTTAGAGAGAAGTGTGGCTTGTTTTTAAGCATTGTTAGGGCATTGTTTTTTTCCCCTTATCTCGAGTATCAGATGTTGTCTGTTGTCCAACATCTGAAAACAGTTATTTCATATATCTTGTTAAGTTTATAGTTGTTTTAGAAGGAAGTTTTCCCCATGTGGCCAGAAGTGGAAGTCTAGTCCTATTACATTACCATAGGGCATTTACATTGAAGAATGCCTCCCCACCCCCACAATTATACAGTGGTAAGGGATTTGTTCTCACATTACCCTCACTTGCTTAAATGTGACTAAGGGTCTGAGTAGAGCAGATGTTGGGTATGAATCAGAGAATCAGTCTATCACGAGAAAACAGAATAAAATTAATTAACTCTTTAGTAACTAAAATAGTGCTTGTCGCTTTGTGCTTGGTCATTATAGAAATAATGACAAGTGGATCTATGTGATCTGACTTACCATATTCTGAACCCAATTCTAATCACCTTCACTTTTTTTTTTTTTAAACAAATCTATTTTATTGGTACATATTAACAAAGCATACAATTCATTCAATGTGTACAATAATAGTATTTGGTATAATCTCATAGTTGTGCATTCATCATTTCAATCATTATTAGAGTATTTTCATTATTTCAACAATAATAGTAAACAAAAAATGACAAACAATAAACAAGAAAATTCCTCACCTCTCCATCTCTCTGTTTCCACTTCTTTTTTTTTTTTTTTAATTTATATATATATAAATATATTTTAAGAGGTGCTTAGATTACCGAAAATACTACACAGAACCCCCTGGGATTCCCATGTTGCCCACCCCCCACACCTCCCACCATGTCCCACACAAACATCTCCCACAAGTGTGGCCCACCACCCTCAATGGACTTACACACACATCCTGGGGCCTTGCCACCAACCATAGACCACAGCCCACATCGCAGACCACACCCTCTCCCACACAGTTCTGAGTGGTGTGTGCTGATTTAAAATGGCCTACATCTGCTGCCACAACAGTACTCAGGACAACCTCCAAATCCCAAAGAAGCCCCTGTATTTCAACTACTCGTCCCCTCCCTGCCCCAAAAGTGTCAAGTGGCCACTGGCTCCACCTCATTGTTATAATTTCTTCCATTGCTAGAATCACCATATGTGTACAACAGAATACCATCAAGTCCACTCTAGCCCATAGTTCTTCCCCAAATCCTGAGGGGACTGAGATGGTGATGTCCACTCCACCTCCAAGTGAGAGAGGGCTTATATCCCATGGATATGGTGGGTGGGATGATCCTGCCTGCAGATGCAGGCCCTCTCCATTCCCTGGGATGGCCGTTGTCCATCGTTGTCTCCTCGCCAGGTGACTTGGATGAGTCCATTGAGCTGTAGGGTAAAATCACCTTCACTTTTAAACAATTTGGAGGAAACATATTGTTCATAGTTGGGATCATTGGAATCTGGATTCATTTTCATGTTATTAGGTTAGATAGAGCTGGCTCTTTTGGAAAAGGACATGGCTTTCTAATGTGTAAAGAATCCTTCCAGGTACATGGGATGTCATGTGAGAACCTCTTATCTTCTTTAGTCATCATAAATACATTAATTATGATGAAATAAACTAATAATATATTTCTTTGTTAGTTTCTTCAATATATTCTGAGGTAAGAAGTAGTCATATATTGGCATCTTGAATAAAGAAGTACTGACAAGAATGGGCTCTTTCTTCCTATAATATGATTAGATGAAGGAAAATGCAATAAAATATGATTTGAAGAGCCCATAGACTATTAGACATCTTTTTGTTTAATATATAAAAGATAATATAAAAATTGAGAAAAATAATTGGTATTACTTCTTGTTAAGAGATAGGGACTGGGAAGAAAATACTCATTAGTAATTTATTGCTACAAAGAATGTTTGCAGGTATCAGTAAAGAATGTTTATCTTTGCTTGCAAATGATATTGCCTGCATTATAAATAACTATGAGGAGAACACAAAAGGAAAAACCCCAAATTTAAATTTGCAAATTTATTGCAGTTCTTTGTTTCAAGTGTCTAATGCCTATTCATTCAGATGTCATGATTTTCTTTAATCTCCATGGTCATTTTAACTTGGATTACTTTGGAAAAGTACTTAAAAGATGATAAAAGGTCTTTGTTTTATGACAGTCTGTGGAATTACTGACTCTAACCTTCTTTAGAGCCTTGAACTTTGAGAACTTCCTATCTATTTGTATATTCAAATACTCTATTTTTAAAAAATGTACTTTGATATTTCCTTTTTATTCTTTTGAGTGTGTAACTTTATTATGCTAATTGTCTATATAATAATATTGCACAATCATCTTACAAAGATGATGGCTAGTTGATATTATCCTATTTTTACAGAGGGGAATTCCAAGGTATGGAAGATTTTATGACTTTCCTGGTACCACCCATGCACAATTAAGTGTCAGAGTCAGAAATGGAACTGAAGTCTAGGTAAAGTAGAATTGGCAGTCAATGAATAGGAGGAGGGGACTGGATTGTGGTTCCAACTCTGTCCTTAACCTGTCCCATAGCATTAGCTCAGTTCCTTATCATGGCATCCTTTTCCTCATTTGTAAAATGCTGGGGTAAGATAGGTGGACTCTCAAGTTCATTTCAGCTCTGAACTTCATTCTATGGCAGGGGTTCTTAACCAGGGGTCTGTGAGCTTGAATTGAAATATAAAAAAACACATTATTCTTGTGGAGATGTGTTGGTGCAGGTGTGATATATTTATTAAACAATACACAGTATAGTGTGGACTTAGTAAGGGGTCCGTGGTTTTCACCTGACTGGCAAAGGGGTCCATGGAACAAAAAAGGTTAAGAACCCCTGTTCTATGGTCACTTGACTCCCCTTGGTTTTTCTCCTAGAGAGTATTGCTTCCTCTAACTTACACCTAGAGAAACCTGGATTATCTTCAGTTTTCATTTCTCCACTTCTGCCTGTGCCCTAATGGTATATTATTTGCCTTTAGGTAGTTTTACTGAAGAGGTGAAAACAGCACTTAGCCAACTAGCATTTAGAAGGAGTATGGTTGACTTTCTCATTGCTCTTTTAGTATTTTATTATTATGTTATGTGGCATTTTTATAACAAATTTACCTATTCTTGTGTCATTTGACTAAGATATGAACTAGGCCACCAGCGTATTTTCAAATAAGGTGGCCATCAACTCCCCAGGTATTCTTCATTGTTTGGCATCATTACTAATCCCCTTTGTGATTGAAATCTTATTCTACCCTTCTTTCAATAAGGCAAGGTTACCTATAGCCTACATTCCACAGAAAGATATGGTAATGGAACAGAAATCTAAATAAAAGCTTATTCCCATGTTTGTTTCCCACTAAAGCATTGCAAGATAAAATACATGCTTCAGTCTTCAAAAACAATATTAAGGGGAGCAGATGTAGCTCAGGTGGTTGAGCACCTGCTTCCCATGTACAAGGTCCTGGGTTTGATCCCTGGTGCTTGCTAAAAACAAACAAATGAGAAAATCAACTCTCATGGGGAGTGGATGTAAATCAGTGGTTGAGTGCCTGCTTCCCATGTACAAAGTCCTATGTTCAATGCCCAGTACCTCCTAATAAAATTTTTAAAAAAATAGAATTTCAAAATAGTGAAGAAATGGAAAGACTATTGGAACTTTAAACTGGGCTATAAAATGTATACCAAAGTTTTTTTGGAGTCCACTTCTGGGCTTTTCCAGGACTGATAAGTTTATAATTTGCTATTAAAATATTGTGATTTCAGTTTCAGACAGTTGAGCTATAAATTGTTGAGATCTGGGATAAATGGCCAATTATATTAGAACAAATGTCTATTATTTTATTTGGGGAAGGGGAGAGTTCACTGTACTCCTTACTTATAGCGATTATTTAAAATTTTCCTCCAGAAGAAAAAGTCCATGCCACATTTGTGCATATGGTTAACTGACCACAGTAATGAATAATTCAGGGATGATTTAGTACAGATCATAATGCAGGCTTCCTAGCATATGCATTTTAAACAGTTCTGTGTTGCTCCAAGTTTGCCAAAGTACATAATCTGTGAGCAATTGAGGCAAAATCAAAATCAGAAACCTAGCAGAGCCATACCATTTTGGAATTGTCAAGCAAAATACTTTGGTTTGAGTTTGTTACGTCTGGAACCAAAATGTCACATGTGGCAGACATCATGTAAAGTTTATTATTTTAACCTTAGACCTCTTTGTTTAAAATTTATACTGTTCGGTGCCTTGCATCTCAGCATAAGCATTTTTCTTCTATTCTACATGAATCTGTGCCAGAACCATGGTGAAACCATAGTTTGGATGGCTGGTAGGGCCCCTTGGTGGTTCTACTTTTTTTTTTTGCTGGAGCTGCCAAAACACAATAGTTTTGAGGGGGTGCTCAAGAATTAAGGCATGGCACCAGGTAATTGAAACCATTCCCTGTACATCTGGGGGAAAAAAAAATCCTCAATCTAGTCACATTCTCTGCTGAAAAAGAAATCACCCCACGCTATTGCTGGGAATTGCAGCAAAGTAAATGTGGTGCCATATTACGTTTACAGAAGCACTTTGCATTTTCATGGACAGACTCAAAGCTTATGGTTATAAGGTATGAAATTCTTATTAAAATTCCTCAAGAAATCAGTGGAACACATATCTAGCAATTGTTCCAAGGCCTCCTTTCCTTCATTTGTTCAGCAAAGCAATGATTTCAGAGATCCATTCTATTTTCCATATCAAACAAACCTATTCCAATCCCCTCCCCGCCGACCCCAATTCATTGGTTGACCTGCCCTAGCCAGGGAATTGTAAATTATTTGTTATCCAAGGTTAGTTCACCTTTGGTCATATGGCTCAGTTTGTGCTGGCATGAACTTAATCTAGGATTAAGATGTAGTGAATTTAGGTTGGCTGTGGCTCCTGTAGAAGGGACAGAGGTGCTGATGGGGCATGTGCTTTTTTGCTTTTAAATCTAAACAATAGATTTATTTATAGATTTATATATAGATTGCATTCCTTGGGCAGAATCTGAACATTCCACATGCAGTTCAAAACTTACTTCCCAGCAATGGATATTATACATGTCCTTCAAATTTCATGGTGCAAGGTAAGGTCCATTTTCAGTGATAATCATAATATAGTATTTTCACTGTTTCTGAGGTGTTCTCGGTATCTTGTTTATCCTCACAGTGTTTGCTTAGGGGTTAGGTGGGGCAGGGATTATTTTCCCCACTTCGCAAATGAGGATCCTAAGGCTCAGAGAGGTTAAGTACTTACCCAAGGTCATACTGCTAATAAGGATAGAGCTTGCTTTCAAACAGCTCTGCTGACTCCAAATTCTGTGTTCTTTCTGCTACCATCCTGGGACTGCTGAAGATCAGTGTAAAATGGTTTCATCCTCCTCTACTTTTCTAAGCACAGAAATTTGCTTGTCCCTCTGCTACAGTATGTATTTCTGTTTTATAATATAGTTATTGTTATTTAGATGTCTATTTCTAAATCTTAAATACAAGCTTCTGATGGCCATTTATAGTCATATTCTTTGACTGCTCCACTGTACCTCATACAATGTCTTACATGAAGTAAATGCTCAATAAATGTTTACTAAAAGGAGTTAAAGATGATATATGGGATTTGAAGAGTCCAAATGTACCTCCTTATACTATCTATGTCAGAGCTGTCCAATAGAACTTTCTGCAGTGATGGAAATGCTCCGTATCTGGGCTGTCCAGTACAATAGCCACTAGTGGCTAGTGTGAATGGGGAACTGAATTTCAAATTAAATTAAATTTAAATTAATTTAAATATAATAGCCACATGTGGCTGATGGTTACCTTATTAGACAGCACATCTCTATATTTTCATATGTTTGAACTTTGTCAGATCCCTAAAATCTGATTGTATTTAGGCCCTTACATATGCTGATGGGTTTAAGTTTTTAATGAGGAGGTTGCACAGCCAGCCTTGGGCAAAGGATAAAAGGTTATGTGGAGACTTTCTCTTGCTCCTAAAGTGGGGGACCCTTTCTGCCCCTCTCTTGCCTGGGGAGGGGCTGGTGCCTGTCCCTGAGTATTTTCTGGAAAGCTTAAGTGTACATCAGGGATTTGCCTCATGGGTGGGCAAAGAGTTGTGGAAAGGGTTGGAAAGGGCTCTGGAAGGCAAAACAGTGGACTTTCTCAGTTCTTGAGGCTCTATGATGTGTATAGTCTGGGCCCACAGGAAAGAAAAGGTACATCATTTCCTAAGAGAGGCAATCTATAGTCACAGAAGAACAGAGGAGGGCAGTAAGCTAACATTTGTTAACAGATTTCCTCAAACATAGTCTGAGTGGTATTCCACTTGCCTTAAGAATCTTTAGGCTCCTTAACAAAAGCCTGTAAACATCACCAGCAGTCATTATGTTATGCATATCTTCTGGCTGTGGAACTTCTAAAGTCCATCCCTGATGTTGTCAGTTTGGAATTAAAAAAAATTTTTTTTTCTCCTCCTCTCACCTCCAACATAGCAGAAGCAGAAACTGCCCAGGAAGAGAGAAATGCTGTTCATGCAGGGTGGGCCCCTTTGATCTCAATGGCTTCTAAGAAACCCTGTTCCTCATGCTGTGACTTCTGCTACTGTTCTCAGGGAAGCAAAAGGTTAAACAGATAGGGACTGGAGTGAAATGGCAGCCAAATGGGAAAGTACAAGTAGGCCCTTGAATAGATGTCTATGTGTTATTATGTGATTCTGGGCACAAGTCCTTTCTCAGGATGTAAAGTGTTCTAAGGGAAGAGTTTTTTAGTTCTTTGTGCTCTATTAGAATTAAAAGAAATGTTTAGGAAAGGATAATGGGTGCATTGCTGCAATAGCAACTGTAAATGGATCCTAAATTTTATGAATGAAATTTTAAAATTAAGGATTGCCATCATCAAAGGGTATCTATTGTGATTCAAATAGCAGGATCTTCCTTGGGCAGCTTACTCTCTAAGGCCAACAAAAACAGTGGATATTAATATTCTGTGTTGTATATGAAAGTGGCACCTGAATACGTGTTCTTCCTCTTTAAAACACACATTTAGTTTAACTCTTTGTATTTGTCAGTCAAAGGGGTGCTGATGCAAAATACCAGAATTCAGTTGGTTTTTATAAAGGGTATTTATTTGGTGTAGAAGCTTACAGTTGTCAGGCCATAAAGCATAAGTTACTTCCCTCACCAAAGACTTCGCCATGTTTTGGAGCAAGATGGCTGCCGACATCTGCCAGGGTTCAGGCTTCCTGGGTTCTTCTCTTCCCAGGGTTCATTTCTCTCTGGGATCAGTGCCTCTGTTTTCTCCACAAGGTCAGCTATAAACTATCAGGCGAACGGCTCTGTCTCTCTCCCCGGGGCTTCTGCTGTGTCTAAGGAGCCGTCTCTATTCCTCTGTGTTCTTCTTCTGTGTGTTCAATTCCCAGGCTCCAGCTCAAAACTCCAACATTCTTCTTTTGCCATGTCTTTTATCTGTGAGTCCCCACACACCAAGGGGTGGGAACTCAGGTGGGTGGGGACTCAACACCCTACTGATGTGGCCCAATCAAAGCCCTAATTATAATTTAATTAAGTAATTGTGAAACTTCAGACAGACCAGTTTACAAACGTAATCCAATATCTATGTTTGGAATTCATAACTATATCAAACTGCTATACTCTTTAACCTCGCTTCCTTTTCCAGTAGAGTATTAATATTAGTCTCTTTAGAAATAAGAAGAAAACAAATCATAGAGAGGAAGGGTACCTGACAAATCACAGAGCAGCTATGTGTTGATCTACAGTGGCATTTGAACAGGAAACTGCAGACCAGAAGCCGCTAACCTGGCCTTTCTACTCAGGAGTAAGATGATGGCTCCAATCCCCTACATCTGGTCAGGGGACTGGTGTGTGTAGAACACATAAGTAAATGTGCAAAGGAGGAAAAGATAATTCAAACTGGTAGTCTTTTTGGAAAGAAGACAAATTAATACCTGTAACTTGAGTTCTCATTTCCTGACCTGTTTTTTTTTCATAAACTTTTTTTTTTAACTTTTTATTTTCCAAAAATTTCCTGCCATGCATATATGTTGAGGCTTCAGCTATCTAGCACTGGAAAGTTCAGTTGTAAAAGTCATTAACCTCAACTACCATTACTGGAGAAAGAGGAGGGAAGAAGAATATTTGATAGTGTAGACTAAGGGAAAGCTTTTTCAGGTAGCTCTCAGGCTGGAATTCACTTTTTCCTCCCAGGACCCACTGAGACTTTATACCAATACTGGGATGTCAAGAAATTTTGGAAACAACGTTCTGTAGAAGATGCATGGGAAGAGATCTGCATCTCTCAAGGTTTTTGAATCTGTTCAGTAGTAAGTAGAATTAACTAGGATGTTTTAGTTTCCTAGGCCCATGAAGTGGGTCAGTTAAACAATAGGAATTTATTTGCTCAGGGTTTTGAGGCTGGGAAAATGTCCAAATCAAGGCATCATCAAGGTAGTGCTTTCTCTAGACTGTGAAGACTGTGCCGTTCTGGGGTTGGCTGCTGGTGATCCTTGGTTCCTTTGTCTCATGGCAAGGCACATGGTGGCATCTCCTGGTCTCTTCCTTCTCTTCCAGGTTCTGTTTCAGCTTCTTGCTTCCTGTGTTTTTTTCTCTCATGTCTGAATTCATTCTTGTTATAAATGTCTCCAGTAAAAAGATTAAGACTTATACTGATTGGGCAGGGCCACACATACCTTAACTGAAGTAACCTCATCAAAATGTCCTACTTATAATAGGTTCACACCTGCAGGAATGGATTACACTTAAGAACATGTTTTTCTGGGGTACATATAGCTTCATAGGACTACAAAAAAATTGGTTAATGATGCTGGACTCTGAAGTTGGAAGTTTGAACAATTGCAGACCATCTGAGAAATTTCTGCATTGCTTACAAGGAAGTGAATTGTAGATCTGTGGAGGATATAGTGATACATGGGACCCTAGAAAAAGATCATTGCGAAAGACCAAACTCCTCACAAGTAGTTGAGTGAGGAGGGATTAGGAATTAATATTGGAATAACAGTACAGTTATATTTGTTTATTATTTGAGTTTGTTAAATTTGTGTTCATACCTAAGGTAATTATGGGAGGAACCACATGGAATTTCCAATATTTGACCATTTTTGATCTATAAGAAAGGCACTTACAGTGCCTTTTAAAATCTAATATTTTATAAACTCTGTGTGGTTAATTCCAGAAATTTTCCCTTAGTTTACTCTGTATTTTTGTTGCTTTTATGAACTCATAAGTAAAGAAAAGCTAACATTAAGGAGATCTTTTTGAATTAGGAAAACCCAGCTGACATTTGCTTTGAGAATGTAATACCTAAAATGGGCAGACAGGTGACCATCTGCCTTGACAGAATGTCATCTAAATAGACACTCTTCCTGTGTACCAGACATTGTGCACTTGCATTATTATAAGCATTTTATAATTTCCTCCCAGGATTAAGTTTTCTGTGCATTTAGTTTGTAAATTGTACAGGCTTAGTATTCAGCATTTTTTCTCTAGGGATCTAAGAAAGTTCATCTGAAAATGATTATTTATCATCATATTCAATTTTCTACCATAAGGTGGCATCATATCACATTTTATGCTGAAGAAGCATATTGTTTTCCTGTTCACTAAAATGGCTAATGTTCTGCACATGTCTTTAAGTTGTGGGTGTGACTCATTAGTGAATTTTGAAGTTTATAAGCAAATAGTAGAAGCTGGTATCCTCATAGGGGCTTAACATTTTTTCCTATATTTGATCTTTTCTTATATTATGCCTGAGAAGTTAGTAAAAGACAAACTATTATTATATTATCTAATACTGTGTTTTATCTCATTAAAATATGTAAGGAAGTTTTTGCATATATAGAAGCTACTCAATAAATATTCATTTCATGATTAAGTTAAAATATTCCTTTAATAGGCCTTACCCTCAAGAATTCATTTTTTCATTTGTCAAGTTGAATTTATTGCTATGATTCATTTCTTTCCAGAATAAGAAGCTTATTTTCATGAAGAAGTTAAGTCCAACTGAACACAATTTCTTTCCCCACTGCCCTTTTAAAAATGCATTACTTCTCTTTACATACCACTTTTCTAATAAGATAAGATTCCTGTGCTTAAGCAGAAATGTTCAGGTCTTGCAAATTGCATGCATGTTCTGTTTACCTGCTCAAGTTGCTTGATTGAAAACTCTAGTTTAGTTTTGAAAAGCTGAGTAAAAATCTTGCTTCATTTTTTTTTTTTTTTTTTTTTGGAAGAAACAGTTTGTACCTTTGTAGGAAACATTGTAAATACTTTCCATATAAAAACTCCCTTTCTTTAGATGAAGTGATTTTGTTCTTTGAGCTCTTGATTTAGTTTTGTGGGAATTTGGTGCCACTTTGCCTGCAGGGAACTCCTAATAGGCATGTTGCAGGGCACCTTAGAAGTTTAGTTAGGAATTTGGAGATTGCAATAATAATACTCTGGTCTCAATTTTTCTCTATTTGTGGACAACTCAGAGACCTTAGATCTCAGACTGACTGGTTATGATGCCAAAACAACAAAATGAAAAATGACAGTTTGTCAAACATTAAAAAATTATCTCTGTATGTTATAAAGAGCCAGAATGATTATTCCATTAAATTAATTAAATTGATTTCATGAATTAAATTTTGCTTGTATCCTAGATATTAAATCTCCATTTTTTTTTTTCCTGCATAGAGCACTACTTGTTAAAATAACCAAATTGTATTTCTCTCTGCTACCATTAATATAGTCATTTGATCCTTAATAATTTCCTTTCTGGGCCAAAGTGAAAAGTCAGGGTGAAATAAAGTGAAAAGTCAAAGTGAAACAAGCAAAGTGCTATAATACAGAGTAGGAGGATATTCTAAGGAAGAAAGTTAAGGAAGGCATCTCTGAGAAAATGATCTCAGTTCAAGCTGAGATCTGCAAGATGAGACAGAGCTAGCCCTGTAAATGTGGTTTTGAATTAGCTGGGTAGAGATGGAATGATGGTGGCCATAGACGTGAATAGCCTATGTGAAGACTCTGTGTTGGCAAATAGCTTAGTGTATAATAGAATAAATAGAATGAAGGTCAGTATGGCTGGAGCACAGGAGCAGGAAGAAGGGGGCTGGAGAGGGGTAAAGTGAATTGGAGATATGGGTTAGTGCCCTGATAAGGACTTTGGATCTTTTAAATGCAGTAAAAAGCAAGCGAAGAAATTTAAGTGGGAAAATTACATGCTTCTATTTAAATTTAAAAATATTTCTCTGGTCCATTAACAGTAGAATAGATAAACAAATTGTGATAAATTCATACAACGGCACTTATATAGCAATGAGAATTAGCAATCTATTTCTATATACAACAACATGAAAACAACGTCAACTCAAGCATAATGTTTAGTGAAAAAAAAAAAGCAAATGCAAAAATGTTTTTTTGTTTTTTTTTTTTTTTTTTTCCCCTTTACATTGCAAGAGTCCATTTATATAAATATTCTATTTCTTGATCTGGGCACTGTTTACATGTGTGTGTTCCATTTGTGAAAATTCATCAGGTTGTACTGTTTTCATTTTCTAGGCTGCTCAAAGAAGATACCATAAAATGAGTTGGCTTTAAACAGTGGGAATTTATTAGCTTGCAGTTTGAGGCTGTGAGCATGTCCAAATCAAGTTATCATCAGGGCAATGCTTTATCCCAAAAGTCAGCTGTCAGTGATCATTGGCTCTTCTGCTACATGACAGAGCACATGGCAGCATCTGCTGGTATCTCCAAGTTTCATTGCTTTTGGCTTCTTGATTCCATGGTGTATGAGTCAAGGGTCTCTAGGGAGAGGTACTGACAGAAGATATCTATAAATAGTATGAGATTTTATAAAATTGTCTCACATGACTATGTAGATTCACAGGTCCAAATTCTGTAGAATAGGCTGCAAGCCAGGGGCCCTGATGAAGGTTCTTGATGAGTTCCCCCTGAGATGCTGTCTGAATAGAGATGGGAATTCTCTCTCTGAATGCTGAAATCACTTCTCCTTTTAAGGCCCTCAACTTATTGGGAGAAACATCACTCATTGCTGAAGGCAATCTCCTCTGTTGATTGTAGAGGCAATCAGCCATCTATGCAATCAACTTACAAATGATGAAAGTCCATGGAATGGCCTTGTATTACAATTAGCCCAGTGCTTGCCTGACCAAACAACTGGGCGCCATTACTTGGTCAAGTTGACACATTAGCCTAACCATCACACATGGCTATCTATCTTTCTCTGTATTTATTCTATTTATAAAGGACTCCAGTAATAAGATCAAGATCCATCCTGAATGAGATGGATCATAACTTAACTGAAGTAGTCTAATTGAAAGGTCCTACTTAAAATGGTTTACATTCACAGGAATGGATTAGATTTAAGAACATGTTTTTCTGGGGCACACACATCTTCAACCACCACACTCTTCCTCTGGACCCCCAAAAGACATATTCTTTTACATGCAAAATACATTCATTCTATCACAATATGCCCAAAGCCTTAAGTCATTTCAGTAACAATACCATGTACAAAGGCTCAACAAAATCAGTTATGGGTGTGGTCTGTCCTGGGGCACAATTCCCCTCTGTCTGTGGACCCGTGAAATCTAGAGAACAAGCTATCTGCTTCCAGTTTACAATGGAGGGACAGTCATAGGATAAACAGTCCCATTCTCATAGGGAGAAATTGGAAGAAAAACAGGAGTCATGGGTCCCAAACAATTCCAAAATCTTGCAGGACTTACTCCATTTAATTTCAAGATCTGAGAGTCATCTATAGAATGATGTTTTGTCCTCTGAGTCTCATGGAGCAGCAGCCCTTCCCCTTCCAAGTGCTTGCACAGTGGCCATGCTCTCCCCTAAGACTGGGGTGAATGTTCCACCCTCTTCAAGCATTGGGGTGATGACCAGAGCCTCTGCAATCCCCAGGACACAGGATCTACCCTTTGATAAAACTAGGGTGGTGGCCAAACTCTCCATAATCAACAGGGAGTATGATCCACCTTCTCTGAAGACTGGGGCAGTAGCACTCTTCCTGAACAATGTGACAGAAGGCCCACTCTCTTCATGTACTGGGGCATACTCACCTTTTACTCACACATGGGTGTTTCTGTTCTCTTGGTCCAAGAAGATGTCTTCAGTCCAGACCTCAGCTTCCATGGTCCTGACCTTTAAGTGATTTTTCCTTTACTCTGTCCCTTTTCTGGCACTTTTAGTCCAGAATGGCAGTGCTTCCGTTCATATAGATCTCACTGAAAACTTGTTGGTTTTGCATGTAGTATACAGGGGTCCAATCCATCAGAAAGTAGGTCTTTGCACACATCCTTCCTGGATAGCCGTACCTTCAATCCTAACTTGCACTGAAATGACTGGCTTATCAATGTTCATTGAAACCCTCACACGGAACACTATTTTCTGGGGACTCACTTTTGGGAAGCTAAGACTTTTCCAAACTATCAATTTCTGGTTTCTTTGTGCCCAGGGGTTCAGTTCTCAGTTTATCCCTTACCCTCTTGCACTTTACCATAGTCTGCAAGGAGAAACCAGGCTGCACTTTCCAAACTTAGCTTGGAAGTCTCCTTAGCTAAATATTCAAGCTCATTAATCTCAAATTCTGCCTTCCATCTGACATCAAAACATAATTTCACCATTTTAAAATAAGGATTGCCTTTATCGGAAGTACCTTTAGCATCCATACTTCTGCCAACAGTCTCTTCAAAGTAATCTAAGCCTTTTCTATCAAGCATCTCACAATTCTTCCAGAATCTACATGTTACCTATTTCTAAAACTGTTTCCACATTTTTGGTATGTGCAATAGCAACGCCCCACTTTCCTGGTACCAAAATCTGTTTTAGTTTGTGAGGCTGCCAAAATGCAGATACCATGAAATGGGTTGGCTTTTACAATGGTGAGGTATTAACTTACAAACTTATAGTTATGAGGCCATGAAAATGTCAAAATCAATGCACCATTAAGGTGATGCTTTCTTCTTGGAGATCATTTGCCAGCTATCCTTGGCTTCTCTGCTACATGGCAAGGCACATGGTGGCATCTACTGTTCTCTTCAGGTTTCATTGGTTTCAGTTTTTTGCTTCTGTGGCTTCCTCTTTTTCTGTTTGTATATTCATTCTGTTTATAAAGGACTCCTATAACAGGATTAAGACCCATCCTCAATGATGTGAGTCACACTTTAACTCAAAGAGTCTCATCAAAAGGTCCTATTTACAATGGGTTTTCATCCACTAAAATGGATTAGATTTAAGAACATCTTTTTCTGGGGCATGTACAACTTCAAACCGCCACAAAAACACTGATGATTTGGCCACTTTAATATATCTTTGTTGAACTTTAAAAGATTAAAAAAAGACTACTCTGGTTACAGAAGGGACAATGAATTTTAGAGGAGTGAGGATGCAAGGCTATTTGTTAGGAGGCTATTGAAATTCTCCAAGTGATAGATGATGGTGGCTTCAATTAAGGTGGCAGCAGAAATGAGGAGAAGTGAATGGAACCTAGATCTAATTTGAATTACAGTACAATATTAAATATTAGGTTGAAACATTTGGAATTGCTGATATTTGACCACTTTTGGCCTTCAAAATGATAATTTCATGTACTTCAACCTATTGGCAATGGATCATAAGGGCATTGCTAAGTCATGACTGTTTCTCTATTTAGTACGATAACTGTTGGTTTTATGTATATATTTTTTGTGAATAAAATATAAAACCTTAGGATTTTAATTGAGAACAGATACTTGATTTTAGTGATTTCCTTCTATTCAAATAACTATATTATTTTCTCTATGATGAGTTATATTATCATTTTTTCTCTGTTTTACCTATACAAGCATTCATGTGAGTATCAAAACTAGTTGTAATTCTTAATGTAACTGACTATTTAACTAACATTCTAATACTATGTCCTACTTTGTTATAAAGACTGTGCTAACAGTTATTATAAAAAACTGTATTATTTTCAACATCAGGAGTTGTGTGTGTCCTCGTCATATTACAGTATAAATTGCAGTTGAGAATATGCATGTTCAATACTAGGTTTATTAGTTTCCTTCCCCCTGCAGAACTAAGGTAGTTTTTGTGTCATTTTGGTAGCCTTGTGTGGATTATCAGATTACTTAAGAGACGTGTGGGATCGAGAGTCCCCTGACTAGGTGCAGTAGGGATTCTTTAAGTTGTGAGCACTGAGGATTCTTAGCTGGGCTGATAAATTGTAAAAAGAAGGCTGGACAGTGTAGCCTTTTCTATTGTAACTGAGCCTTCAGATTCATAACCATCAAATTGACATGTGATAGTCTAAGGAGAAAATAACCTTGGAAATGGTCTATTGAAAATAATTTACTTCCTCATCTATCATGTTCTCAGATGGTCTACATTTGAGCAAAGCAGTGGGAGTATAATGATCATATTCTGAAAGCTGAGAGGGCCTAGGGAAAGATATTTTAATTTTGATCTTTCTCTCTCAATATATATATTTTTCACACAAACATATATGAAGTAAAAGTAGGAGGCAGATGACATTTGATATTTTTTACCAGCTTTGAATTCATTTCCTCATATCAGAAAAGCATGCCTCCTGGTTAGTATTAGAATTTCAGAATGAACAGATGAAAAATAGTTCACGGAAACCACCCCAATTGGAATTACATTGCACTGTGCTTCACTGAATGTGGAAATCACCTAGAGAGTCATAATATTTTCTCTGGGGAATATCACGTAACTCAGCTCAAAAAAGAGGGGTGGGGTGGATGGGGGAAACAATCTGTAAATGTTTCCTTGAAAGATGCCCTTTCCTGCCTAGTAGTAGAGTGAAATCAATACTGACCTCTAGAACTGTTGACCTATTCGTGAGATGGAAGTTAAAATGTGAAAAAAAAATAGAGTTTCCCCTGATGATGGATTTTTCCCTTCTTTCAGATGCAGCTAGCATGAACAATCTAATGACTAGAAGGATTCTTCAGACCTCTATTTAATGTTGAGAAAGGGCATGCTTTTCCTATATCATTGTGCCTTAATCTTCTTAGATTTTTCTACAAAGAAATCATATTAATCAAATCTCCTTTTTACTGTATGAAAGGTGCAGGCTGACTAATGCTTAACTTTGAGTGAAATTGGATATGGAATAAAATCCTGACTTGAAATAATACCAAGAATTTCCATAATCCTATGTTGCCAGAGTCTTAGTTCATTTCTGCAATTTCCAGCGCAGGTTTTGTGAAACCTCAGAGTCCTGCTAGTGAGCCCAAGAGGTACTGCATTCTCTTCAGAGACCAAAAAGAAATTATATATGTGTGTGTGTGTGTGTATATATATATATATTTTTTTTTTTGGCTGCTCAAGCAAATAGCATGCAATGGGTTGGCTTAAACAATGGGAATTTATTATCTCATGGCTTTGCTTTCTTCCTGAAGGCTGGCATTCTGGGGCTGGCTGCTGGTGATCCTTTGTTCTGGGCTCTGTCACATGGCAATGCACATGGTGCCTTCTCTTCTGGGATCCACTGACCTTCAGCTTCTTGCTTCCCCTGGCTTTTTGTCTGTCTGAATTTCATCCCACTTATAAATGACTCTAGTCATAGGATTAATACCCATGCTTAGTGAGGTGGGCCACACCCTAACTGAAGAAACCTTATCAAAAGTTCCTTCTTAAATGGGTTCACACCCACAGGAAGTTTAAGAACATGTTTTCCCAGAGTACATTCAGCTCCAAACCACCACAGTATTTAAACATAAAAAGAAACATTAGCTTTACAAAATGTTTAGGGGTAGGCTTTTATGTATGTAATTTGAAATCAAAGAGCAGCAATTGTATGTTGTAAGTCCAAAAAGGCAGAAACTTATTTATCTGGTTCATAAACTCTGCATCTTATGACAAAGACAAAATGTGTCTAAAATGTAATCTGACTTTTTAAAAGTTAAGAAAGAACCTATGTATCTAAAATATGGTTGCTTTTTCAAAGTGCTTTTTTTGGGAATTGAGATACTTATTTCAATCCATCTATTAATCAAAGTATTTTTATAATCCCTCGAAAACATCTTTCCCTTCCCTTCCCTTCCCTTCCCTTCTGCCAGTAACACATGCCTTTGATATCTTTTAGAGAAGGCTGAATTTTTGGGAAAGTCCAAAGTCATTAATAACAAAATCTAGAACATGGGGTGGGTGGTCAACCTGGGTATTATTGATTTTTGGAAAAAAAAAAAAAAAAAAAAAAAAGCAACAACAGCAATAACAACAACAACAGAAACCTTCCTATATCCTTAAATAATAGGACTTATTTACCAGTGTGACTGTGCAGACGACAAATCAGAAAAGGAATTCAAAATATGTACTGAACAAGAGTAAGCTAATACAATCTCTCAAGATGGTGTTGCAGGACTGGATATAAGTTCTTAAGTGTTAAAAAAGTCTTTTCATTTGTAGTCATTGTTATCATGTCTTTTTTTTTTTTTTTTTAAGATTTATTTATTTATTTCTACCCTCCTCCCCGCCCGGTTGTTTTTGTGCTTGCTGTCTGCTATCTGTGTCCATTCGCTGTGTGTTCTTCTGTGTCTGCTTGTCTTCTCTTTAGGTAGCTCCAGGAACTGATCCTGGGACCTTCCACGGTGGGAGAGAGGCACTCAATCTCTTGCTCCACCTCAGCTCCCTGGTCTGCTCTGTCTCTTATTGTCTCTTCTCTGTGTCTCTTTTTGTTGCATCATCTTGCTTGTTATCATGTCTTGATGCTTACTTTGGTCGATGCTCTTGATTTATTTATCTCATTAAATTAATTAAACCATATGAGGTAGATGCTATTCTCATCATCTCTGTATTAAAGATTAGGAAATTGAGGATTAGAGAAATTAAAGTAATTTCCCTGAGGCATATGCTTAATAGGTGATAAAGTCAGAATTAGAATCCCAGTCTTGTGGTTCTAGAACATTGCTTTCTAATAGAAATATCATGTGAGCCGTATATGTAAACTTAAATTTTCTAGTAGCCACATTAAAGAAGTAAAAAGAAACAGTAAAGAAAAAGTATATTCAAAATACGGTCAAATATTTATTTGTCAGAATTAACAATTATTAACAAGATACTTTACATTCTTTTTTATCTATTAAGTCTTTGAAATCAGTGTGTATTTTAGGCTTACAGCACACTTCAAATTAGACTAGCCACATTTCAATTAATTTCAAATAATAGCCATTCCTTTTTTTTTTTGGAACATAAAATGTGTTTCATTATTTTCTGGATGCCATTTTTAAATTACATGTGATTCTAAAAAAAATAATGCAACAATATTTTATATCTAAGCCCAAGCTTTTTGATGTCTTTTACAATATTGCTATTTTGGTGCCTATGCCAGTAGTCATTTCTGAAATGACCTAATAATGGGAATTTTCATTGAAAATATGTGACTTGTATTTCTTTTTCTCTTTCTTTCCTTTTTTCCTTTCTTTCTTTCTTTTTTTGTGTGGTTTTAGTATCAAGTTTTAAGATTTTTCTTTCAAAAATAAAAAACGGCCAGTTTGCCATATATATTCTTTTAAAAAATAAACTATACTACAAAGCTGATTAAGTGAATTTTCTTTTCGCATTAAAATCTTATTTCACGTATGTTTTAACTAGACAAGTCCAGATTTTGCATTTATGATTACATCTCTATTGGGTAACAAAACCAGTTACTGTGACATTTGACTTAGAATTGTGATAGCAAACAAAGTACCTTCCAGATAATTTTGATTTTATTTTAATAAGGTCAGCAATAATCAGGAGAGTGGAGAAAGTAGAAAATTGTTCCCAAAGGGATATTAAAAGTGGAGATAATCAAATCCTCCAAGGTATGATATGCTGACCTGGTAATAAGCTATGATTTTATCATTCAGAATTAGGTATCTCCTGAGACTTGCTTCAGAACAATCTGAGATGATTTTCATTGTCATAAGTTAACACTAATAAAATCGATTTTCCTGCAGACTAGCATGTTAGGAAATTATCTTTATTTCTTTTTTTAAAATTGCAAACAAAGTTCAAATAATGCACATAAACCTTTCATTCAAACTCCTCAAATGTTAACATCTTATATAACCACAGTATAGTTATCAAAATTAGAAAATTAACATTGCTACACTACAATACTGTTGTTATCTAATCTATGAATCTTATTCAAATTTTGCCTGTTATCCTACCATGAGCTTTTTCTGGAGCAAGATCATGTCTAGGATATCACATGTTGCACTTAGTTGCTGTGGCTCCTTAGCTTCTCCAATCTAGAAAGTTTCTCAGTCTTTTCTCCCCATGATCAAGATCTCTTTAAAAAGTATTTGTCAATTATTTCTTAGAATGCCCTTCAAATTGGTTTTGTCTGATATTTCCTCATGATTAAATTCAGGTTTTACATTTGTTGGCAAAAATTCCATAGAAGTGATGTTGTGTCCGTCTCAGTGCATCATGTCTGATGCACATGATTTTGATTTGTCAATAATTGGTGATACTAACTTGGATAACTTGGCTAAGGTGGTGTCTGCCGGGTTTCTCCACTGTAAATTTACTGTTTTTGCTTTTCACATTTGGAAAAGGAGTTCAAAATGTGTACTAAACAAAAGTAAGTGTACACAATCTCTCAAGATGATGTAGCTGGACATTCACTGGATGCAGTGGTTAAATTTTTAAAGAAGTCTCATTCATTTGCTGTCACATGACATTTTGAGACAACATTAAATTCCTGTTTCTCATCATAGTTTTGCCTCACATTTTATTATCTATTGATGGTGTTTGCCCAAAGCAGTTATAACTATGGTATTTACCATATGGTGATTTTTAAATTTCCATTATTCCTTTTACATTTATTAGTTGGAATTCTAGTGTAAGGAAGAGCTCTCATTATTTATTTATATTAGTAAGAATTTGATGGGTTCTTATTTCATTCTTTAGGATATAAACCCTTGATATAATTATATACTTTGTTGTGAAAATTTGGCCACTGGGAGACCCTTTAAGTTTAGATTTTGCATTATTCTTTTTTCTTTATTAGAGAAGTTGTGGGTTTATAGAACAATCATGCATAAAATACAGGATTCCCATACACATCCTATTATTAACACCTTGAATTAGTGTGGAACATTTGTTAAAACTGATGATAGTATATTTTTATAATTGTACTATTAGCTGTAGCCCATGGTTTAAACTTTACTATTTGTATAGTGAAGTTCATAGATTTTTGGAAAAAAATTTATTCTATTACCATATACACAATCTAACATTTCCCCTTTTAACCACATTCAGACATATTTCAGTGCTATAATTATGTTCACAATGTTGTGCTAACATCACCACCAAAACATTTCCATCATTCAGAATAGGAGCTCTGTACATTTTAAGCCTTAATTTCCTATTCCCTAGCTACACCCCATCCCCTGATAACCTATATTCCAGAATCTGATTCTATGAGTTTCCTTCTTCTAATTATTTCATATCAGTGAGCTCATACAATCTTTATCCTTTTGTGTCTGGCTTATTTCACTCAACATAATGCCGTCAAGATTCATCCATGTTGTTGCATGGATTTAAATTTTTTTATTGTAACCATATATACAATCTAAAATTTCCCCTTTTAGTTGCATTCAGAATATATATGTCAGTGCTATTAATTATGTTCACAATGTTGAACTGCTATCACTACCATCCATTACCAAAACATTTACATCATTCTGTATAGAATACTGTACATTTGTAGCCTTAAATTTCCATACCCAATCCCCACCAATTCCCTGGTAATCTTTATTCTACATTCTAACTCTATGAGTTTGCTTATTATAATTAGTTTAAACCAGTGAGATCATACAATATTTGTCCTTTTGTGTTTGACTTTCACTTGACATGGTATCATCAAGATTCACCCATGTTGTCGCTTGCATCAGGACTTCATTCCTTTTTATGGCTGAAAAATATTCCATAGCATGTATATATCACATTTCATGTATTCATTCATTGGTTGATGGGCACTTGGGTTGCTTCTGTGTTTTGGCAATTGTGGATAATGCCACTATGAACATTGGTGTGCAAATATCTGTTTGAGTCCCTGCTTTCAATTCTTTTGGGTATATACATAGAAGTGGGATTGCCAGGTCATATGGCATTCTGAGGAATTGCCAAACTGTCTTCCACAGTGGCTGTATTATTTTACATTGGCACCAGCAAAGAATGTGTGCTCCTATTTCTCTACATCCTCTCCAACATTTGTAATTTTCATTTTTGTTAACAGTAGCATTCTATTGTGTATGAAATGGTATCTCATTGTGGTTTTGATTGGCTAATGATGTTGAGCATCTTTTCATGAGCTTTTTGGCCATTTGTATATCTTCTCTGGAAAGATGTCTATTCAAGTCTTTTGCCCATTTTTAATTGTGTTGTCTTTTGTTATTAAGTTGAAGGATGTCTTTATATATTCTGGGTATTAAACCCTTATTTGATATGTGGTTTCCACATATTTCTCCCATTGTATAGGCTGTCATTTTACTTTCATGGTAAAGCCTTTTGAGGCCCAAAAGTTTTTAATTTTGATGAAGTCCCCTTTATCTATTTTCTTTTGTTGCTTGTGCCTTGGATATAAAGTCTAAGAAACCATTGTCCATTACAAGGTCCTGAAGATGTTTCCCTTTGCTTTCTTCAAGGAGTTTTATAGTTCTGACTCTTATATCTAGGACTTTGATACATTTTTAAAAATCTTAAAAAAATTTTTTTAACAAATCAATTTTATTGACACATATTAATAAAGCGTAAATCCATCCAAAGTATACAATCAATGGTATTCAGTACACTCACATAGTTGTTTATTCATCACTCCAATCATTCTTAGAGCATTTTCATTATTCCAGCAACAATAACAATATTGAAAAACAAAAATAAACGAACCAACCAACCAAATAAAACTCATCACCTCTCAATCTCTCTATGCGTCCCCTACCATACATAGCTGCTGTTCTGTTTCTATCTCTCTAGTTTATTTGTATTTATATTTTGTAAAAACAGTCTTATATATGTAATCACCCATATTTGTATTTTACGTGCAGTTTCACTATTTTATCAGTCCCAAGTTACATTTTTTAGCTTTTGTTCTAGTAATATAAATTTCCTTAGGCTTTCCCTTTTAACCACTGTCATACCTGCATAATAGCTTTGCTAGTCACAAACAGCATGATGTGCTCTCACCATTTCCATTCATTTCCAAAGATTTACAAACAATCTTTAAACCAATTCTGCACAGATAAACCATCAGCTTTCCATTCGCTACCCTCATTCTATTTTTGGTGACCTATATTCTAATTATTAATTCCATGAGTTTACATAATATATTGAGTTCATAATAGTGCAATCATACAATATTTGTCCTTTTGTATCTGGCTTGCTTCATTCAACATAATGTCCTCCAGGTTCATCCATGTTGCCATATGTTTCACGACTTCATTTCTTCTTTCCACTTCATAATATTCCATTGTGTGTATACACAACAATTTGTTTATTCATTCATCAGTTGATGGACACCTGGGTTGTTTCCAACTTTTGGCTATTGTGAATAATGCTGCTATGAACATTGGTGTGCAGATGTCTATTTGTGTCACTGCTCTCAGTTCTTCTGGGTGTATACCTAGTAATGATATTCTGAGTCACATGGCAAGTCTATATTCAACTTCCTTAGGAACTGCCAGACAGTCCTCCACAGTGGCTATACCATTCTACATTCCCACCAACAGTGAATAAGCGTTCCTATCTCTCCATATCCTCTCCAACATTTACAGTTTTCTAACTTTTTAATAGTGGCCAGTCTAATAGGTATGAAATGATATCTCATTTTAGTTTTGATTTGCATTTCCCTAATTGCTAGTGATGTTGAACATTTTTTTTCTGTGTTTCTTTGCCTTTTGTATTTCTTCCTTGGACAGCTATCTTTTCAAGTCTTTTGCCCATTTTAAAATCAGGTAGTTTGTCTTTTTATTGTTGAGTTGTGTGATCTCTTTATATATCATGGATATTAAATCCTTATTGGATATGTGGTTGCCAAATATTTTCTCTCATTGAATCAGCTGCCTTTCACCCTTTTGACAAAGCTTAAGGTCTAAGAAACTACTGCCTACCACAATGTTTTCTAACATTTTCTTGTAGGAGTTTTATGGTTGTTGCTTTTATATTTAGTTCTTTGATCCATTTTGAGTTAATTTTTGTATAAGATGTGAGATAAGGGTCCTCTTTCTTTCTTTTGATTGCGGCTATCCAGTTCTCCCAGCACTATTTTTGAACAGACTGTTCTGCCCCAGCTGGGTGGGCCTTGTCAAAAATCACTTGACTGTAGATGTGAGGGTCTATTTATGAGTTCTTGATTTGGTTCCATTGGTCAATCTGTCTGTCTTTACGTGAGTACCATGCTGTTTTACTACTTATCTAAGTAATATGCTTTAAAGTCAGGAAGCGAGCGTCCTCCAACTTCGTTCTTTTTTAAAGACATTTTTGGCTATTTGGGGCCCTTTACCCTTTCCAAATAAGTTTGATTATTGACTTTTTGATTTCTGCAAAAAAGGCTGTTGAGATTTTGATTGGGATAGTGTTGAATCTGTAAATCAGTTTGGGTAGAATTGACATCTTAATATTCTTGTCTTCCAATCCATAAATATGGAATGTCCTTCCACTTACTTAAATGTTCTTTGGTTTCTTTTAGCAATGTTTTGTAGTTTTCTGAATACAGGTCCTTTATGTCCTTGTATAAGTTTATTCCTTATATTTGATTGTTTTAGTGACTATTATAAATGGATTTTTTCCTGATTTCTTCCACAGTTTACACATCAGTAGTGTATAGAAACGCTATTGATTTTTGCATATTAATCTTGTACCCCACCACTTTGCCGAACTCATCTATTAATTCTAGTAGGTTTGTTGTGGATTTTTTAGGAGATTCTAGATATAGGATCATATCTTCAGTGAATAGTGAAAGTTTTACTTCTTCCTTTCCTATTTGGGTGCCTTTTATTTCTTTATCTAGCCTAATTGCTCGAGCTAGAACCTCTAGCACAATAATAATGGTGACAGTGGGCATCCTTGTCTTTTTCCTGATCTTAGTGGGAAAGCTTTCAGTCTTTCACCATTGAGTAGAAGTACAGCAAGCTGTAGGTTTTTCATATGTGCACTTTACCCTAGCAAGAAAGCTTCCTTCTATTCCTATCTTTTGGAGTGTTTTTATCAAGAAAGAGTGCTGTATTTTGTCAAATGCCTTTTCTTCATCAATCGAGAAGATCGTGTGATTTTTCTTCTTCAATTTATCAATGTGGTTTATTACACTAATTGATTTTCTTGTGTTGAACCACCCTTGCATACCTGGGATAAAGCCCACTTGATCCTGGTGTATCATTCTTTTAATGTGTTTTTGGATTCAGTTTGCAAGTATTTTCTTGAGGATTTTTGCATGTATATTCATTAGGGATATTGGCCTGTAATTTTCTTTTTTCATAGAATTTTATTCTGGTTTTGGTATTAGGGAGATGTTGGCTTTGCAGAATGAGTTTGGTAGTGTTCTTTCTTGTTCAATTTATTTGAAGAGCTTGGTCAAGATTGGAATTAGGTCATCTTACCTGTGAAGCCATATGGCCTGGGATTTTCATCTTTGGGAGTTTTTTTTTTTTTTTTTTAATTTATTTTTATTGTGGGTAAAAATAAAAATTCTCACAATACATACAAACATTTGCAAAATGATATATAAATATATATGCATATATGTGTATTTGCTTACAAAAATGTTATTTATATATATATATACACATATATTTTAAGAGGTGCTTAGATTACCCAAAATATTACACGGAACCCACTGGGATTCCCATGTTGCCCACCTCCCACACCTCCCACCACATCCCACACAAACATCTCCCACAAGTGTGGCCCACCACCCTCAATGAACTTACACATCCTGGAGCCTTGCCACCAACCATAGACCACAGTTCACACTGTAGACCACACTCTCTCCCACTCAGTTCTGAGTGGTGTGTGCTGATTTAACATGGCCTACATCCGTTGCCACAACAGTACTCAGGATAACCTCCAACTCCCAAAGAAGCCCCTGTATTTCAACTGCTCATCCCCTCCCTACCCCAAAAGTGTCAAGAGGTTTTTGATGACTGTTTCAATCTCTTCATTTGTGATTGGTTTGTGGAGGTCTTTTATTTCTTCTGGGGTCAGTGTACATGGTTCGCGTGTTTGTAGGAATTTGTCCATCTGCTCTACATTGTTATATTTGTTGGCATACAATTATTTTATTATTTTTAGATTTATTTATTTGTATCCACTCTCTTTTTTTTCTTTGCCAGTCTGGCTAAGGGTTTGTCAATTTTGTTGATCTTCCCAAATAATCAAAATTTGCTTTTGTTGAGTCTCTCTCTCTCTCTCTCGATTTCATTTATTTCTGCTTTGATCTTTACTATTTCTTTCCTTCAGCTTTGTTTGTGATTAGTTTGATGTTCTTTTTCTAGTACTTCCTGGTATGCAGTTGGATCTTCAATTTTAGCGCTTTCTTCTTTTTTAATGTAAGCATTGAGGGCTATACATTTCCCTGTCAGCACTGCTTTTGCAGTGTCACATAGGTTTTGATATGTTGTGTTCTCATTTTCATTTGTCTCAAGGTATTTGCTGAATTCTCTTGCAATTTGTTCTTTGACCCACTCATTATTTAAGTGTTTTTTAATCTCCATATATTTATGAATTTTCCATTTTCTGTCCATTATTGATTTCCAGCTTCATTCCATTGTATCAGAGAAAGTGTTTTTTTAAATAATTTCAATCTTTTAAAATTATTTGAGACTTGTCTTGTGACTCAACATATGGTATATCTTGGAGAAGGATCCATGAGCACTAGAAAAGAATGTATATCCTACTGTTTTGGGTTGCAATGCTTTATAGATGTCTGTTAGGTCTAGTTCATTTATCATATTATTCAAGTTCTCTGTTTCTTTATCCTCTATCCAGATGTTCTATCCAATACTGAGAGTGGTAAACTGAAGTCTCCAACCATTGTTGTAGAGACATCTATTTCTCTTTTCAGCTTTGCCAGTGTGTGCCTCACGTATCTTGGGGGCACTCAGTTTAGGTGTGTAAATATTTAGTGTAGTTATTTCTTCTTGGTGAATTGCCCCTTTTATTAATATATAATGACCTTATTCATCCCTTATATAATTTTGTGCTTAAAATCTATTTTGTCCAATATTAGTATTGCTACTCCAGCACTTTTTTTGGTTACTATTCTCATGGAATATCTTTTTCCAACCTTTCATTTTAACCTGGTTGTGTCCTTATGTCTGAGGTGAATCTCTTGTAGACAACATATGGATGGCTCATTTTTTTTTTTTTAATCCATTCTATCAGTCTATGTCTTTTGATTGGGGGAGTTCAAGTCATTAACATTCAATGTTATTACTATAAAGGCATTATTTACGTCATCCATTTTGTCCTTGGGCTTTCTGTTGATATATCATACTATAGTCTGAATTTTTTTACCCTTTAATTTACCCTTCTTAATAATCTTCATTTCTAAACTCTTCTTCAAGTCTGTTGCCTTGTTTCTTTTCCTTTCTTGCTACAGCACTCCCTTTAGTACCTCTTGTAATTCTGGTCTTTCAGTAACATATTCTATCAGTTTTTATTCATCTGTGAAGACTTAACTCACCCTCATTTTTGAAGGATAACTTTGCTGGATACAGAATTCTTGGCTGGCAGGTTTTCTCCTTCAGTAACTTAAAGACATCATACCACTTTCTTCTCTCCTCCATATTTTCTAATAAGAGGTCAGAACCTAGTCTTTTTGAGGTTCCCTTGTATGTGATGCTTTACTTTTCTCTTGCAGCTTTTAGAATCCTCTCTTTATCTCTGATATTTGTCATTCTGAGTAGTAAGTGTCTCAGGGTAGGTCTAATTAGGTTTATTCTGTTTGGGGTGTGTTGTCCTTCTTGGATATTGATATTTATGTTCATTTTTGTTCATTATTTTTTCACATATTCTTTCTGCTCCTTTTCCATTCTATTCTCCTTCTAGGAGACCAATAATGCAAATGTTTGTGCTTTTTGCATTGTCATTCAATTCCCTGAGACTCGGTTCCATTTTTCCCATTCTTTCTCTTTCTGTTCTCCTATCTTTTCTAGTTCAGATGTTCTGTCTTCTAAGTCACTAATTCTGTGTTCAAGCATTTCAAATCTGCTCTTTATTTTTAATCTTACCCATTGTGTCTTTCATTCCCATAAGGTCTGTTACTTTTCTTTGTAGGCTTTCCCATTGTTCTTTATGCTCACCCAGTATCTTTTTAATATCTTATATCTCTCTTAGTCATATTGTTTTTCAATTCTTTAAATTGACTTAGGAGATTTGTGTGATTATCATTGATTAATTGTCTTAAATCCTGTATCTTGTCAGGATATTTGGTTTGTTCCTTTGGCTGGGCCATCTCTTCCTGTTTCTTAGTATGGCTTGTAATTTTTTTCTGATGTCTAGATATCTGAATATGTTGGTGAATTTACTCTGATGGCCAATTTCTCTCTCTTGCCTATTGTTTTCTTTTTTCACAGCTCTTCTTGGATATTTGTTTCGACTTATTCTAAGTCTTTAAAATTGCCCAGCTTAAGTTATCAAAATCATGTCCAGGACTCATTAATTGGGTGCAGATTTTATTCCAGGCGTTAGTGTAGAGAGAACTCAAAGCAGTTTTTGTCCATGCAATTTCCAGACCAGCCAGCAGATGGCACTCATCAGTGCACCTGTCCAAGTAGGTGTATCTCTCTGTTTTCCTATGTTTTGGTCTGGCTAGAGCAGAGATTCAAAGTGGGCTCTCTGGCTAAATTCACTAAAGAAAGCCTCCCCTCCCCATTTCCCATCCCTTTTCCCTTGTAACAGCTGACAGGGAGGAAGCTGTCTGTTCTACTCTCAGCTGCAGCGAGCCAGGGGTTTTTCCTCAGCTTATTTCTCGGGGGTTGGGGAGAGGGGCCCTTCCTAGCTTCCACGGTGGTTTTGGTAACTCACATTTCTTATTTCAGGTTCTTTGTCTCTCTGTCCCTCACCCTCCTGGGAATTATGGAGGACTTCTGACCTCCAAAGCAGGTACCTTGGACAGCTTTTGGCTCTTTCTCCATTGTTTTTGTGAGAGAGTTGAGCCTAGGCTGCCAGAGTATGTGTCTATTCCAGTTAAAACAAATCGCTGCCCCTTCCATGGTGGAAGTGGCCCAATGTAGTCAACCTGCCACCAGGTAGCAGGCTGGTCACCTCGAAGAATGGTGCCATATCGGGGGCTGAGTGTGGGTCTCTGCTGCTGGCAGATTAGGCATTCAGCATGGCTGTAGCCAAGTCAGCCTTGGTGAAAGGAAGTCCGTGTTGCTGAACCCATGCATAACCTCCATTCCTACCTTCATGGCTACTTTGTTCATGAGACTATTGGGCAATGACAGGAGTGGCTGGGAAAAGAGGCTAAGCGTTAGCCACAGAGCGGGTCATCTTATCCACTTGATTATTGAAATCTTCCTCTGCTTAAGTCACCCTCTGGTGAGCATTCACATGGGACACAAATATGTTCATGTTTTTTGCCCACTCAGAAATGTCTATCTACACACCTCTTCCCCAGACCTCCTTGTCACCAATTTTCCAATCATGTTCCTTCCAAGTCCCTGACCATCCAGCCAAGTCATTGGCAACAGCCCATGAATCAGTGTAAAAACGCACCTCTGGCCATTTCTTCTTCCAAGCCAAATGAACAACTAAGTGCAACGCTCGGAGTTCTGCCCACTGGGAGGCTTTGCCCTCACCGCTATCCTTCAAGGGTGTCTCAGAAAAGGGCTGCAGTGCCGCAGCTGTCCACTTTCGGGTTGTACCTGCATATCATGCAGAACCATCTGTAAACCAGGCCCGGGTTTTCTCATCCTCAGTCAACTGACTGTAAGGGACTCCCCAAGAGGCCAAAGCTGTGGGCTGGGGAGGAGAATGTAACATGGCAGGGGTGGTGACCATGGGCATTTGGGTTACTTCCTCATATGACTTACTTGTGCCTTCAGGACCCCTCTTGAGCCCTATCTCATATATACCACTTCCACTTTATTGTGGAGAGCTGCTGTGCACGGCCAACTTTTTAGACAATACCCAGCTCATGATAGGCAACTCAGGTCTCATGGTAACTTGATGGCCCATGGTTAAGCGTTCAGTCACTACTAAGGCCCAACAGCAGGCCAAAAGCTGCTTCTCAAAAGGGGAGTAGTTATCTGCAGAGGAAGGCAAGGCTTTGCTCCAAAATCCTAAGGGTCTGCATTGTGATTCCCCTATAGGGGCCTGTCAAAGTCTCCAGACAGCATCTCTATTTGCCACTGAAACTTCCAGCACCATTGGATCTGCTGGATCATATGGTCCAAGTGGTAGTGCAGCTTGCACAGCAGCCTGGACCTGTTGCAGGGCCTCCTCTTGTTCCGGTCCGCAATCAAAACTAGCAGCTTTTCTGGTCACTTGATAAATAGGCTGGAGTAGCACACCCAAATGTAAGCATTTAAATTTCAAATTTGAAGACTTAGCTCATCTCTTTCTTTTATAACTGTATCCAGAGTATCTAGGAGGAGCCAGCCAACATCATTATACCTTTTGACTCCACAAATTTCTGTTAAGGTGTTGAAAACACTCTCACCCAGATCCTTGCTTCTTATAAGCTTGGAAGTAGGGGAATCCAGTGATGCTATTTTGTATATCTCTATTGCCAGCTCACATCATGGGCTGTTAGCAAACTCTTCATTATTGGAAAGGGAATCATTAGTCCCCTTGTGTCCAATTGGAGTAGAGAGCCAATTATAAAACTCCCAGAACCACCTCAGACATCCCATGTTTAAGACTCTGTTCCTCAAGAACCACTCCCAGTACCAAGCTGTATTAGTCAGTGTTCTCTCGGGAAACAGAATCAACAGGAGATACCTGTCAATAATATGAGATTTTATGAGTCTCTCACATGACCGTGGGGATGCACAAGTCCAGGTTCCGCAGGCAGGCTGCAAACCAGGGCCTCTGATGAAAGTCCAATGAAAGGTCCTTGATGAATTTCTGGGAGAAGTTGGCTGTCCAAAGACGAGCTGGGAAATTCTCTCTGAATGTTGAAATCACTTTCCCTTTTAAGGCATTCAACTGATGGGAAAAAAACGTCATCCATTGATGATGCAATCTCCCTGATTGATGCAGATGTAATCAGTCATCCACGTAGTAAACTCGCTGGTGACTGAAGTCCATAAATGCTCTTGTATTATAATTAGCCCAGTGCTTTCTGGACCAAAAACCTGGACACAATTACCTGGCCAAGTTGACACATTGGCCTAACCATCACAATCTCCTTAAGCATTTTAGAGATAATATAAAAAAATGCTTTGTTCAGGTATGTCCACATTCTGGTCTTCTTCATTGACATTTTCTGGATTTTTAACTTCTTCCTGTAGATTGGCTATCATTTGTTGTCTTTTTGTTTGTTTTGTACTCTTTTGTTGTACATTTAATAATTTAAGTTAACTCTCCATTTACTCCTGAAGATGTCTGTTTCTTGGTTTTGTAATCAGCTGGTGATAAGATTTTCTTTTTTTTCCCCAAATTAAACATGAATTTTATTGCATCTTTAAAATATCACAAATAGTTCTGGCATCTTGTTTCCACTGCTGCACGACTTTTAGAACATATCAGCCTACTGAACTCTTCCTTTTTCAGAAACATAGATGTCATCCAAAATTTTTATTATATCCTTGTTTTTAACTGTTGTGGCTTATTGAATCAAAATAGATAAACTTGATACAAGCTCAATATCCTTCCTTTCAAGAATTGACTCATTTTTCTGAACTTGAGATAATTTACAAGCAACTCATCTGAACCCTGAGAATGTATTTTTTTACATAAGAAATTTCAGATTTCAACCAGAGACCCAATCTCTTGAATAATGACGTTGATGGAGAAGTGAGCATACACAAACCTCAGTGAAGCCACAGGAAGCCCAGTGTAACACCCTTGATCATATTCCGTACATGACTACAGGTTGTGTGAACTATAATCAGTTTCTTTCTATTTCCCCACCATCAACCCAAAGCTTCTTATTTTTCTTCCCAAGTAGACTGAGTTCTAAATTGATGTGATTGAAGTCCTTCTGCAAGGTTCCTCTGGGAACCTTCACAATAACTGCATCCATTCAGCAGGATTTCTCCATTTTCTAGAATGCTCATCATTCTCTCAGTAGAATGTGTGATAGAGATTTTCTTGAGGTTCAGTCCACCTATTTGGAAGTCCTGCCCAAGATGAATGCATTGTGCAGGCTTTCCCCTGACTTTGTGGGCCTCTGTCTTGTCCTTGGCTTTTTCTTGTTAGCTGTTTTGTGGTCCCCCTGTTTACAGAGGGTTGGTTGTCCCCTCTGTTTCCCCAGGAGACAAGCTTCCCTCTCCCAGGTGTTTGAAGCTGGTAAACCTTTGCTCCAGATTTTCTTCCTTTATAGTTTCTTCCACTCCTTTCATTGTTTTAAGCTGCTTTCGCCTGGATGGCAAATTCTGGGAGGAGTGCGTGCCAGAAAGGACTTTCTCAAGTCTGTCTTTCTCAGCTGCAACAGAGCTAGGGACCCTCAAGGAGGCACAGACTATCTCCACAGTGCCCTGAGGAGGGACTCAGGAAGGTTGCCAAGAGCCATTTCTCTGGCTCCCCAAAGCTGAGCCTTCTTGGCCTGCCGATTAAATGCAGCCTTTTAACTAACTGTCCCCCACAAATCTGAGGAAGGGGCAGCATCCTTAAGTCTCCACTACCACCACTCCTGTTTGGGGCAATTTGAAACAATGGCGACCACCATCCTTTTCTGGGGGTAGGGGTGGGGTGTTGAAACAATGGCTGTCCTGAGAGCTGGCCACCAGGTATCCAAAGTCGTTAATCAAAAGCTGGGATCAATGACTGACCATGCCCACCCCTGGTCTTGGGGAAAAGCATTTTTATTTTCATTTCTGTCACTAGTGAGTTAGCTAGGGACTGGACCCCATCATGGCCTATCGTGAGAGTGGAGGATGGGCGCTGGTAGCCACCGTGTAGAGAAAACAATTTCCTGTTCTTTAGTGTAATTTATCAGCCTCTTCTTCCTGCTCTTCCCTGGGTTGTTACAGTGTTATTCTGGCCTCCAGAATTTCAAAATAGTTGTTTCAGACAGTTCCTGTCTATTTAATAGTTGTTCTGGTGGAAGGATTAAGTCCTGTAGCTCCCTGCTCCTCCATATTCTCATAATCCTCTAGACCCTGCATTCTTTTTTTTTTTTTTTTTTTTAAAGATTTTATTTATTTATTCATTTATCCCCCCCTTGCTGCTTGTGCTCGCTGGGTCAGCTAACCACGCCGCGCGGGCGGGCTTGCCTTCACCAGGAGGCCCCGGGAACCGAACCCGAGGCCTCCCATATGGTAAACGGGAGCCCTACTGATTGAGCCACAGCCGCTTCCCTAGACCCTGCATTCTTAACCACTATTGTAAACTGCTTCTTTATAGTGGTGCCCAAAATTTACTTCAGAAAGGCACCATACTGTGTTTTTTTTCCAAATGAATTCTCATTCACATGGATAAGAGGAGGCCAAGTTTGACTTTTGACCATGATCCTATGTCCTTCTTTTAAAAAAACCCAAACAATTCCTAATATATCCTGTTCCAGTTTCATTTGCTACTCTCTCATGATTTTTGCTGCATACTTTCAATGATGGACATTTGCCAGCTTCAAAGACTATTTGTGATAAATATCCTATATGTGTACGGATTCCAACTACTTTCAGTATTTTTAATTATCTTCAATTTGATTCAGTTCAATAAACATTTGTTACAAAGTACATTGGAGAGAAAAAGTGCAATAAAACCTATTCTCTGATCTCAACCAACTTGTTATCTGGGGTGGGGGGTGGGGGTGGGTGGGTAGGGGAGATGATCCATCTATTCAATAATGATATACTATATTGGGCTCTGATAAGAATTTGAACAAAACTTTTGGGGAACATAAAGAAGGAAGTTTCATTCTACTTTGTGAAAAGGACTAGGTTGATGGAGAGAGACAAGACAGGGAGGAAAGAGACATATAAGATCTTCTTTGAAGTTTCTCAAACAAGTACAAAGCTGTGAATATTAATCAGAAGCTTGTGTCTACCAACACATACTTTTGCAATTTGGTTTTTATCGTCCTTCTTTTGAGACCAAGTTTCTTCTTAGTTTCAAAATTCTGAACACTGAAGGTTTTAGAAGTTTACATTTTTACAATGAATTGCTGAGACATGGAACAAATAGTGACCTAGAGTTGATAACCTATGAGTGTAATGATAATGGGTTAAGTTGACATCATTTTGCATTGCACTGTAGTCCAGTCTTGCTAATGGAGAATCAGAACAAGTCTAATTTGGGAATGTCTTACATCAGCCCTTTCCTCCTTTTGCTTTTCATTTTACTTGGCAAAAGTAGAACCAACACTTCACATTATCTAACTAGGTTCATAAGGAGCTCATGTCATGAATGTCCTTTTATGAAATTATCTAAACAGGGAAGAGGATGATGATTCCAGGACAGTGATAGCATTTTTAGGCAGTAAGCAGATATCAAGAACAGTTTTGGGGAGGTGGCACCATGGTAGTGGCAGGCTGTCACTATGTTTTTTGCATATGATTATTCTTAGTTTGAGTAAAAATTTTCACAAAAGACCATTTTGCCTGCTTGATAAGAATAGCATTTCAGGGAAGCGGCTGTGGCTCAATCAGTAGGGCTCCCGTTTACCATATGGGAGGCCCCGGGAACCGAACCCGGGGCCTCCTGGTGAAGGCAAGCCCGCCCGCATGGCGTGGTTAGCTGACCTAGCGAGCACAAGCAGCAAGGGGGGGATAAATGAATGAATAAATAAAAATGTTAAAAAAAAAAAAAAAAAAAAAAAAGAATAGCATTTCATTATTATGATGAAATAGCTAAGAAAGAAAGATCTTGGGAATGACAGAATATTTTCCTTAATAATGTTAAACATCTTTCCACCAGCAAGTTCTATCATATTAGTTTATGAAGGCAATATTATTTATAGCATTTTGTTCTTGGATTTGAAAATATGACTTAGCAAACCTTTAGCAATGAGTGTAGTCTATCCCTTGATTCAGATGTTAGCAGGAACATTTATTTAATATCTACTATGTGCAAGGCACTGTGTTCTGTGCTTACACATAATTTGCCCTTTTCCCCTTCAATACACTCTGTGAAGTGACTTTTATTTATTTATTTATTTAAAGATTTATTTTATTTATTTATTCCTCTCCCCGCTTGTTGTTTTTGCATTCACTGTCTTGTTCTCTGTGTCCATTTGCTGTGTGCTTTCTGTGTCTACTTGTCTTTTCTTCTTGTCTTCTCTTTAGGAGGCACTGGGAACTGATCCTTAGGACCTCAGATGTGGGAGAGAGGCACTCAGTTGCTTGAAGCACCTTGGTTCCCTGGTTTGTTGTGTCTCTCATCGTCTCTCCTCTTTGTATCTTTTTATGGGCCAGCTCTCCACGTGGGCCAGCACACCGTGCAGGCCAGCTTGCTTTCACCAGGAGGCCTGGGGAAATGAATCCAGGACCTCCCATATGGTAGAAGGGAACCCAATCACTTGAACCACATCCACTTCCCCTGAAGTGACTTTTAAAGAAGAGAAAATTGAGACAGTGTTTAAATGGCTTGTTCCAGGTTTGCATTTTCAATACGTGGCAGAGGCAAGTATCAAAATTAGTGTCATGGTTGATTCAGTATTCTTTCTACTCCATCTGATTTTTACCATGTTGCCTCTTTACCATGTTGGATGATAATATTCCATATACAACAGAGGAAGCAACATTTATGGTGTGATATGAAGGGCACTGTAAGGACTTCCTAGGCAAAAAACATGTGTCCTCATTCCAATCTTTCATGGAATTTAAGATTTATGTCATTCAATATACTTTTTTTCTTCCTTTCATTACAGAAGAAGTGGGTTTACATAACAATCATGCATAAAATACAAGAATCCTATCTACCACCCTATTATTAACATATATTGGTTAATGGACACTTGGGTTGCTTCCATCTTTTGGCAATTGTGAATAATGCCCCTATGAACATTGGTGTGCAAATATCTGTTTGAGTCTCTGCTTTCAATTCTTCTAGTAGTGGGATTGCCAGGTTATATCATAATTTTACTTTAGCTTCCTGAGGAGCTACCAAACTGTTTTCCATAGTGGCTACACCATTTTACATTGCCACCAACAATGAAGGAGTGTTCCTATTTCTCCACATCCTCTCCAACACTTGTAATTTTCTGTTTTTTTTTCAACAATAGCCATTTTAGTGGTATCTCATTGTGGTTTTGATTTGCATTTCCCTGATGGCAAATGATGTTGGTGCTTTTTGGCAATTTATATGTCTTCTTTGGAGGAATATATTTTCTAGTCTTTTTCCCATTTTTAAATTGTGTTGTTTGCCTTTTGGTTGTTAAGTTGTCTTTATATATTCTGGATATTAAGCTCCTATTGAGTTTCTGGTTTCCAAATATTTTCTCCCATTGTATAGGTTATCATTTTACTTTCGTGGTAAAGTCCTTTGAGACAAAAGTTTTAATTTGGATGAGGTCCCATTTATCTATTTTTCATTTTGATACTTGTGCTTTGGGTATAAAATCTAAGAAACCATTGCCTAATACAAGGTCCTGAATATGCTTACCTATGTTTCTTCTAGGAGTTTTTCAGTCCTGGCTCTTATATTTAGGTCTTTGATCCATTTTGGGTTGGTTTTTGTATAAGGTGTGAGGTAGGTGTATGCCTTCATTCTTTTTCAACCCCATTTATTGAAGAAACTATTCTTTCCCATTTGAGTGGTCTTTTCCCCCTGTTCAAAAACATTTGGCCATAAACGTGAAGGTTGATTTCTGAACTCTCAGTTTGATTCCATTGTTCTATATTTCTGTCCTTCTGATAGTACCATGCTGTTTTAGTAACTGTTGTTTTGTAATAAGTTTTAAGATAGGGAAATGTAAGTCCAACTTCGCTCTTCTTTTTCAAGATGGCCTTGGCTTTGTAAGGCCCCTTACCCTTCCAAATAAATTTGATGAATGGCTTATTCATTTCTGCAAAGAAGGCAGTTGAAATTGTGATTGGGAACCTGTAAAATGCTTTGGGTAGTATTGACTTAACAATATTTACTCTTCCAAAATCCATGGACATGGAATATCCTTCCATTTATTTAGGTCTTCTTTGATTTCTTTTAGGAATGTTATATAGTTTTTTCATTACATCCATGGTTAGATTTATTCCTAGATATTCGATTTTTTTAGTTGCTATTGTAAATGGAAGTTTTTTTTGGTTTCTTCTTCCGATTGTTCACTGCATTTGTATATAAACACTACTGATTTTGGGGTGTTGATCTTACACCCTGCCAATTTTCTGAATTCATTTATTAGCTCCAGGAAATTTGTTGTGAATTTTTCAAGATTTTCTGTATAAAGAATAATGTCATCTGCAAATAGGGAATGTTTTACTTCTTTTTTTCCAATTTGGATGCCTTTTAATTAATTTATTTTTGCCTAATTGCTCTGGCAAGAACTTCCAGTACAATGTTGAATAACAGTGGTGACAGTGGGCATACTTGTCTTATATCTGATCTTAGAGGGAAAGCTTCCAGTCTTTCACCATTAAGTAGGATGTTAAATACGAGTTTTTCATGTATGCCCCTTATCATGTTGAGAAAGTATCCTTCTAATCTTAGTTTTCTAAGTGTTTTTATCAAGAAGTTGTGCTGGATTTTGTCAAATGCTTTTTCTGCATCAATTGAGATGTGTTCTTTTTCCTTAATTGTGTTAATGTGGTGTATTACATTTATTGCTTTTCTTATTTTGAAACACCCTTGCCTACCAAGGATAGATCCCACTTGATCATGGTGTATACTTTTTAAAATGGGCTATTAGATTCTGTTTGCTAGAATTTTGTTGATGATGTTTGCATCTATGTTCATGTGAGATAATGGTCTGTAATTTTCTTTTCTCATATTGTCTTTAACTTGCTTTAATATGAGGATGATATTGGCCTCTTAGAATGAGTTAGTGTTCCTTCCTCTTAAATTTTTTGGCAGGCTTTGAGCAGAATTGATTTGTTTTCTTAGAATGTTTGGTAGCATTCTCCAAAGCCATATAATCTGGGTTTTTCTTTGTTGGGGTTTCTTTTTTTTTTGATTATGGATACAATCTCTTTACTGGTTATTGGTTTGTTGAAATCTTCTGTTTCTTCTTGAGACAGTGTAGGTAGTTTGTGTGTTTATAAAAACTTTCCCATTTCATCTAGATTATCTTATTTATTGGCATACAGTTGTTCATAATATCCTGTCCTAGTCCTTTGTATTTCTGTGGTATTGGTAATATCATCATATCCCCATTTCTGAGTATAGTTTTTATGTTCTGTCTCTTTTTTTACTTTATCGGTCTACCTAAATGTTTGTCAGTTTTGTTTGATCTTTCATCACAGAATTGTGCAGTCATTGCCTCAGCAAATTTTTGAATGTTTTCCTTAGTACAAAAGAAAAAAATCCAATACCTCCATATTATTGACCTGGAACATTGCATTGATACAGAACATTCTTTGATATTGATGCAAGAATATTACAATATTATTGTTAACTATAGTCCATAAGTTACATTAATTGTATTTTTCCTATGCATCACCTATTCTTACTACCTTGTAATAGGACATACATTTGTTCTCATTCATAGAAGAACATTCCTGTATTGTACTATTAGCCACAATCCTCATCCACCTCCAGGTTCATATGTTATTCAATCCCTAGATTATTCTCTAGCTTTCTTTTTGACATTTACATCCCTAGACTACCCCTTTCAGTCACAATCCCATTTATAAACTAGCTGTGTTAGTTACACTCATAATGTTGCCATCAACTCTATCCATTTCCACACTTTTATAGTCAAGTTAATTAAAAATTTTACATATATTATGCATCAGAACCCCTTCTCAGCCCTCATCCTGTCTCCTAGTACCTCTATTCTAGATTTTAACTCAATGAGCTTATTCTTTGTATTTAGTTCATATTAGTGAGACCTTACAATGTTTGCCCTTTTGTGTCTGGCTTATTTCACTCAGTATAATGTCCTCAAGGACAAAAACAAAACAAAAACAAAAAATGGGTAAAAGACTTAAACAGACATTTCTTCAAAGAGGAAATACAAATGGTGAAAAAGCACATGAAAAAATGTTCAATATCACTAACTATTAGGGAATTGCAAATCAAAACTTCAAAAAATTGAGCAGGAAGGAATGCTACCAAACTCATTTTATGAAGCCAATATCATCCTAATACAAAGCCAGATAAAGATATTATGAAAAAAGAAAATCACACACCCATTTTCCTAATGAATACAGTTGCAAAAATCTTCAACAAAATACTCATATTAAAAGAATTATTTTTCATATTCAAGTGGGTTTTATACCAGGCACACTAGGGTGGCTCAACACAAGAAAATCAATCAGCCCAATATACCACACTAATAAATCAAAGAAGAAAAATCACATGATCATCTCAATTGATACAAAAAAGGCTTTTGACAAAATACAGCATCATTTCTTAATAAACAAAATATTGTATATACATATGATGGAATACTATGCTGCTGTAAGAAGAAATGAAATTGGGACATATATGATAACATGGTTGAACATACCTCATAGAATGGCCATTATTTAAAAAACAGAAAACAACAAGTGCTGGAGAGGATGTTGAGAAATAGGAACACTCCTTCACTTTTGGTGGGAATGTAAAATGGTGCAGCCTCTGTGGAAGACAGTTTGGTGGTTTCTTAGGGAACTAAATATAGAACTGCCATATGATCCGGCAATCCCTCTACTAATAATATATCCAGAAAACTGAAAATAGAGAAACAAACAGAAATTTGCACATCAATGTTCATAGTGGCATGAAATTTGCCAAAAGATGGAAACAATCCAAGTGTCTATCAACCAATGAATGTGTTGTTGGATTTGATTAGTAAGTATTCAGGGCCCAGCTGGCAAATGGACAGCCCAAAGATTTAAGTCTCTTGGGCGTACACCTACCAACTTTAGTACTAACAATAAGTTCAAATAGAAGGACAGAAGAGCCATGTATAGGGAAACCATAACTGAGTCTAACTCTGTCACACTGGGGAGCATCAA
The DNA here is from genome assembly GCA_026826555.1 of Tolypeutes matacus. NCBI lineage: Eukaryota > Metazoa > Chordata > Mammalia > Cingulata > Chlamyphoridae > Tolypeutes > Tolypeutes matacus. The sequence continues at coordinate 43,735,987 of JAKSZT010053770.1, read as the reverse complement.
TTCCAAAGTAGGGCCCACTGGCAAGAGACCAAACTCCTGAGGTAGCTGCCATAGTGTCTGGATGTCTCCAGAGCCCTCAGGAGCCCTGCTATTTAGGGTAGTATCTACTTTGGCTGTCAATGAGATCCTGCTGAGACGTGCATAAGCATTACCTCTGGAATGATCTCACGGCTCACTTTGAAGTCTGTTAGCCATGTAAACTCAGTTGTCTTTACTATTATCCCCTTTTGGTCAAGGTCTTTTTTTTTTTTTTTTTTTTCCAGTTGCATTGCTTATTGGTACTTGATAGCAATCGCTTGGTGCCAAGGAGGCTCATCCTGGGAGTCATGTCCCATGCTGGGGGGAAGTTATTGCATTTCTTTGCAGAGTGTGGCTTAGAGAGAGAGGCCACATTTGAGCAACAAGGAGGCTTCCAGCAGGTAACTCTTAGGCACCCTACAACACTAAGTTTCAATTTCAAGAGCAAAGGCTCATAAGCATAGTCATCAATATCAAGGGCCCATCAATGGACTATCCTCCTTCACTAGTCATTGCCCCTGTACTTGGGGGATTGTTGCTGTTCCATTAGAGAATGTGGCAGAGCTCCCCAGGACGGGAATTTGATATTTTTTTGGTTATTGTGTGAATCTCCACCCACTGTGGCAATGCCCTATGAACATTTGAACACATTTATATGCTTTATATGTATGCCCAGGTGAAATTCCTCCCATGTATCCCCCCTCACTGACATCTCACACTAATGGTCCTCCCCTGCCACAGTTGTAACCCTTTTATAATCCAAAACGTCTTCAAAAATGAAGCTAATAAAATAACAAAATACAATTAATAAGAAAATGAAATAATAATGATCGTTTTAAACATAAGAAATAAAATACGGAAAATTTAAAAAAAACTAAATAAAATAAAAAATTGGGATATTAAAAAATAATGAAAAATATAAAAAATATATTTTTTGACATTTTGCTTTTCATCACTGTTAGATCTGTCGTCCTCTATGTACAGTGATATTTTCTACCCATTTTTAAAATTAGATTGCTTTCTTTTTTATTGTTGTATTGTATGATCTCTTTAAATAGCATGGAAATCAAACCCTTATCTTATATGTGGTTTCCAAATATTTTCTCCCATTGAGTGGGCTGCCTTTTCACCTTCTTGACAAAGTCCTTTGAGGCACAAAAGTGTTTATGTTTGAAGAGGTTCCATTTATCCATTTTTTTTTCTTTCATTACTTGTGCTTTTGGTGTAAGTTTAAGAAACCACCACATACCACAAGGTCTTGAAGATGTTTCCCTACATTTCCTTCTAGGAACTTTATAGTTTTAGCTTTTATATTTAGGTCCTTGATCCATTTTGAGTTAATTTTTGTATAGGGTGCGAGATAGGAGTACTCTTTCTTTCTTTTGGATATGGCTATCCAGTTCTCCCAGCACCATTTGTTGAATAGACTGTTCTGCCCCAGCTGGGTGCTTGAAAGTCTTGTCATAAATCATTTGACCATAGATGTGAGGTTATGTTTTTGAACCATCATTTTGGTTCCATTGGTCTATACATCTATCTTTATGTCAGTACTGTGCTGTTTTTTTTACCACTGTAGCTAAGTAATATGATTTAAAGTCCGGAAGTGAGAATCCTCCAACTTTGTTCTTCCTTTTTAAGATATTTTTGGGTCTTTGAGGCCCCTTATCCTTCCAAATATATTTGATAACTGATTTTCCATTTCTTTAAAAAAATGGCTATTGGAATTTTTGATTAAGATTGTATTGAATATCCCAATTTGGGTAGAATTGACATCTTAATGATGTTCAGTCTTCTAATCCACTAACATGGACTGTTCTTTCATTTATTTAGGTCTTCTTTGGGTTCTTTTAGCAATGTGTTGCAGTTTTTTGAATATATGTGCTTTATGTCCTTGGTTAAGTTTATTCCTAAATATTTTATTCTTTTAGTTGCTATTATAAATGGACTTTTTTCCTGACTTCTTCCTCAGGTTCATTATTCCTAGTGTATAGAAACATTACTCATATTTGCATATTAATCTTGTATCCTGCCACTCTGCTAAACTTGTTTATCATCTCTAGTATCTTTGTTGTTGATTTTTGGGTACTTTCTAGGTATAGGATCACTATGATCTGCGAATAGCAAAAGTTTTACTTCTTCCTTTCCTATCTGGATGCTGTATTAATCAGCCAAAGGGGTGCTGATGCAAAAATACCAGAAATCTGTTGGCTTTTATAAAGGGTATTTATTTGGGATAGAAGCTTACGGTTACCAGGACATAAAGCATAAGTTACTTCCCTCATTAAAGTCTGTTGCCATGTGTTGGAGCAAGATGGCTGCAACGTTCAGCCTTCCTCTTCCTCTTAAGGCTCCAGGGTCAGGCTCTCTAGGCTTTGTCTCTCTCCCCTGAGCTCTATTCTCTCTGGGCTCAGCTTCTTTGTTCTCTCCACAAGGCCAGCTGTGAACTGTCAGGTGAATGGCTCATCTCTTTTCCTGGGGCTTTCTCTCCTTCCTCATGACCAAACTCCTCTGTGTGTTTACTTCCTAGGGCTCCAGCTCAAAAACTCCAACTCTCTTCTCTGCCATGTAGTTTTCTCTGTGAGTCCCACCCACCAAGGGGGTGGGGACTCAACATCCTACTGACGTGGCCTAAAGCCCTAATCATAATTCAATCATGCCAGGTACAGACCAGTTTACAAACATAATCCAATATGTATTTTTGGAATTCATAAACAATGCCAAACTGCCACACTCCACCCTTTGAATTCCAAAAAGACATTACAATATTCAAAAAAGCCCATCTTAAATCAGTACAACGGTAAATACAGAATCACATCACAATCAATTAAAAAAAAATACAGTTGGTCTTGAGGCAAAGCCCCTTCTGGCTATAAATCTCTGAAACTTACAAAATCATTTATCTGCTTTCAGTACACAAACAGACAGACAAAGGATAAACATTTTCATTACGATAAGGAGAAATTGGGAGGGAAACATGAGTCATGTGTCTTCTTCAGTTTTGACATAAGATGTCAAAGTCTGAGAATCATTCTTAAAATGATAGTTTCTTCTTCCTGGGGCCACATGGGGAACCACCCTTTCCAGAGGATTTCCCAACAGCCATTTTCTTGGTTCTACCCTCATCAAGCACTTATGTGTCAACCAAACTCTAGACCTCATCCTCCAAGAGATTGCCACATTTTACGCAATCTTTGGGTAAGAGCCTTAACCCCCCTAGTACAGTGGAGTGAAGACAACATTCTCCCTAACCTTTGGCATACAGGCTCAACCCTCTCAGAGAAACGAGTTGACCACCTGGCCTTCCCTAATCCATGGGAGACAGGTCCACCCCTCTCAGACCATGGGGTGCTGACCTTAACTGCCCTAATCCTTGAGGAATGTGCTCCACACTCTCTGTACCCTGGGGCAGCAAAACTGTCCCTGAACATCAGGCAGAAACATCCACCCTCTTCATCTGCTGGGGCAAACTCACTGTCTCTGTACACATGTGTGGGGTTCCTCTCTTGGCCCAAGGAAATGTCTTAATTCCATATCTCAGCTTCCATGGTTTTCCTCTTAAAGCTGTTTCTCCTTTAATCTCTCCTTTCCATGTCCCTTTTAGTCCAAACTGACAGTGGTTTTGTTCATACAGCTCTCTCAAAAAGCTTTATCATGCAAGAAGCATGTGTCCAAGCCATCAGACAGTAAGACTTTCCACAAGTCTTTCCTAGATAATTGGCTCTTCAATCCTGATTTGCAAGTTCCAAGTTTAGTCAAGTCTTCAAATGGGGCACTATCATATCGGAACTTGATTTCCAGAGGCTTGGAATTTCCAAAATCAGTTTCTGGTTTCTTTGTGCCCAACAGTTCAGTCCTCAGCTTATCTCTCTTGCCTAGCATTTTGCTATAAGTTGCAAGGAGAAGCCAAGCCACATTCTCCAAGTTTACTTTGGAAAGTTCTTCAGCTAAATTCCCAGGTTCACCATTTTCAAATTCTGCCTTCCATAAAACATCAGGTGTCAGTCTTGCTAGGTTCTCTGTAACTTTAAAACACGGATCACCTTTCTTCCATTTTCCAATAATAGTTTCATCATTTACTTCTAAGGCATCATAAACAATCTCTTTAGAGTCCATACTACTATCAACAGTCTCTTCATAGCAAGTTAGGCTTTTCCCATCATGCATCTCACAATTCTTCCAAAAAATATCCCTTATCCATTTATAAAACCGTTTCAGCATTTTGGTAATTGCAAAAGCATGACCCCACTCTCCGGTATCAAATTCTGTATTAGTCATCCAAAAGGGTGCTGATACAAAATGCCAGAAATCTGTTGGCTTTTATAAAGGATTTTTATTTGGGGTAGAAGCTTACAGTTACCAGGCCATAAAGTGTAAGTTACTTCCTTCATCAAAGTCTGTTACCCTGTGTTAGAGCAAGATGGCTGCCAACGTCCAGCCTTCCTCTTCCACTTAAGGCTCCATGGTCAGGCTCTCTAGGCTTTGTCTCTCTTCCCAGGGCTCAGTTGTCTCTGGGCTCAGCTGCTTTGTTCTCTCCACAAGGCCAGCTGTGAACTGTCAGGTGAATGGCTCGATTTTTCCCAGGGCCTTCTCTCCTTCCTCACGACCAATCTTCTTTGTTGTGCTTACTTCCCAGGGCTCCAGCTCAAAAACTTCAACTCTTTTCTCTGCCATGTAGTTTTCTCTGTGAATCCCCTCCCACCAAGGGGGCAGGGACTCAATGTCCTACTGATGTGGCCCAATCAAAGTCCTAATCATTATTTAATCACATCCAGGTATAGACCAGTTTACAAACATAATCCAATATGTTTTTTTTTGGGATTCATAAACAATGCCAAACTGCCACAGATGCCTTTGTTTCTTTTTCTTGCCTGATTGCTCTATCTAGATCTTCTAACACTTTGTTAACAACAGTGGTAACAGTTGGCACCCTTGTCTTGTTCCTGATCTCAATAGAAAAGTTTCATTCTTTCACCATTGATTACAATTTCAGCTGTGCGTTTTTCATATAATGCCCTTTATCATATTGAGAAGGTTTCTTTCAATTCGTATCTTTTGGAATATTTTTATCAAGAAAGGAGGTTGTATTTTGTCAAAAGCTCTTTCTGTATTAGTTGAGATCATCATATGATTTTTCTTCTATGATTTATTAATGTGGTATATTAGGCTGATTGGTTTTCTTGTGTTGAACCATGCTTGTGTGCCTGGTATAAAACACACTTGATCACAACGAATAATTCTTTTACTGTGTTGGTGGATTCGATTAGTGAGTATTTTGTTGAGGATTTTTTGCATCTGTATTCATTAGGAAAATTGGTCTGTGATTTTCTTTTATCATAATATCTTTATCTGGCTTTGTATTAGCACAATATTGGCTTCATAAAATGATCTTGGTAGCATTCAATTTTTAAAAAAGAGTTTGAGTAAGGTTGGTATTAAATCTTATTTGAATGCTTGGTAGACTTCACCTGTGAAGCCTGGCTTTTTATTTTGGTGGGTTGTTTGATGTCTGTTTCAATCTCTTTAATTGTGATTGGTTGTTGAGGTCTTCTATTTTTTCTTGGGTCTGAGTAGTTTGTCCATATGTTCCTAGGAATTTTTCCATTTCATCTACATTGTCTGGTTTGTTGGCAAACATTTGTTCATAGTATCCTTTTATGATCACTTTGATATCTGTGGGGTTAGTAGTAATGTTCACACTTTCATTTCTGGTTTTATTTATTTGTATCTTCTTTTTTTCCCCCCATTGTCAGTCTAGCTAAGGTTTTGTCAATTTTGTTAATCTTCTTGAAGAACCAACTTTTGCTTTTGTTATTTCTCTCTCTATATAATTTTTGTTCTCAATTTCATTCATTTCTGCTCTGATCTTTATTTCATTCCTTCTGCTTCCTTTAGAAATAGTTTGGTTTTCTTTTCCAGTTCCTCCAGGTGTGTAGTTTGGTCATTGATTTTAACTCTTTCTTCCTATAATGTAAGTATTGAGGGCTATAAATTTCCCTCTCAGTACTGCCTTTGCTGCATCCCATAGGTTCTGATATTTTGTGATCTTATCTTCATTCATCTTGATATATTTACTGATTTATCTTGCAATTTTTTCTCTGACCCCCTGATTATTTAAGAGTGTGTTGTTTCATCTCCATAATTTGTGAATTTTCCCTTTTTCTTCCTGTTGTTGACTTCCAGCTTTATTTCATTATGATCAGAGAAAGTGATTTGTAAAATTTTGATCTTTTTAAATTTATTGAGTTCTGTTTTGTGACCCAACATATGCAAGAAAAAATCTCCTAATATTAATATAGAACCATATATTTCTCCCTTTAAATCTGTCAATATTTGCTTCATATATTTTGCACTCTGCTCTTAGGTGCATATATACTTATAATTGTTAATATCTTCTTGTTTAATTGTCCCCTTTATAGGTATAGTATGGTCTTCATTGTCCCTTATAACAGTTTTTTTTTTTTTTTTTTTTTAATAAGAGAGGTTGTGGGTTGTGACAGTTTGAAACTTTTCGTGGATCCCAGAAAAGATCATGTATTTAGAATTAATCTATTCTTGTGGGTATAGGACCCTTTGATTGGATTAGATTCAGTTGAGTTTCTTTGATTGTATTAATCCAGTGAGGCATGGCCCAGGGTGGTTCTTGGTCTTCTTGATGGAGTCCTTTATAAAAGGAGAACTGGAAGAAGAAGACACCTAGAAAACAATGGCAGAGACAGAGAGAAATCCCTAGAAGCTGAGAGAGAGGTCCTGGAGGCCAGAGGCTGGAATAAGTAGAACACAAAGGGACAGAAATAAGCCCCCAAGAGGCTGACAGAGAAGGCTCAATGAAAAGCAGGAAGCTGAAACCAAGGATGCCCAGAGGAGAGGAAGGAGATGAGCCAACCCTGCCACATGCCTGATTGCCCACAGCTGGTTCAGGGAAAAAGTGAGCACAGAGGGGAAGGCAGAGACCTCAGCAGAGCCAATATTGTGCCTTGCCATGTGACAGAAGTCCAGGATCACCAGAAACCAAATTTCATTGAGATAGCAGCTCTGATGATGACTTGATTTAGACATTTTCACAGCCTCAGAACTATAAGCTCTTTTTTAGATGTTAAAAAGTCCTTTGTTGTAAAATTGTAAAATAAATAGAAAAATAGATTGAAAGAAATTACAAATTTAAAAAAGAGAGTGCAAACCCAGGTTAGGTTTATTATAATCAATTATGAAAAATAGATATCATAGCAACAAACCTTTATAAATATAAATAATAATTCAAATATAATAGAAATTAATTATAACATAATTCTAATTTATATATTATAGCTCTAACTATTGGACATAATAATCTCTAGGAATAAAATAAATTATTGATTTAGTTACTTAATTTTATTTAGGCCATAATTCTTTCTAGATAACCAAATAACTCTTTGGGAATTCTTCACATCTTATTGAAATGCATTATAGCAGGTAAAAATTTTTCAACTCATAATTTTATGAGGCAGAAAAACTCAAAATCTTGTTCAACAGTAGTCATGGTAAATCATTATTGATCCAGATAGATTATTTAAATTAAAAAGTATGAATAAGAAAGGGTTAAAGAAAAATGAAATATCCAAAAATATATCTCTTCTCCATTCCTCCTTAATTTAAAAGCAAGTGTTTATTTTGTATGAAAAAAATTAAAGAATACTGATCACAGGAACAATTTGTCAGTTGCACTGAATAATTATTGTTCATATACTATAATGTTATTTTACATTTATCTGGATTACTTCAGCTCTTTTTTGGTTACTATTTGCATGAAATACCTTTTCCCAACCTTTCACTTTTAACCTGGTTGTGTCTTTACATGTGAAGTGGGTCTCTTGTAGACAACATATAGATGGCTGATATTTTAACCTATTCTATAAGTCTATTTCTTTTGATTGGGGAATTCAATCCATTAACATTCACTGCTATTACTGTCAAGGCATTACTTACTTCATCCATTTTGTCCTTCAGCTTTCTGTTGTCATATTGTTCTCTTTTCTGTCTTCTTATCCTTTACTTTACCCTTCCTAATAATCTTCATTTCTAAACTCTTTTCCAAATCTCTCACCCTTGTTTTTCCCATCCAGGCATTGCACCCCCTTTAGTATCTCTTGTAAATATGGTCTTTGCGTAACATATTCTATCAGTTTTGGTTTGTCTGTGAAGACTTTGAACCCAACCTCATTTTTGAAGGACAGCTTTGCCGGATACAGAATTCTTGGCTGGCAGTTTTTCTCTATCAGTACTTTAAATACATCACACCACTTTCTACTCTCCTTATGGTTTCTGATGCAAGGTTGGCACTTAATCTTATTGAGTTTCCCTTGTTTGTGATGCTTTGTTTTTCTCTTGCTGCTTTCAGAATCCTCTCTTTATCTTTGATACTTGTCATTCTGAATAGTTGGTGTCTTGGGGTAGGTCTATTTGGATTTATTCTGTTTAGGGTGTGTTGTCCTTCTTCGATGTTGATATTTATGTCCTTTGTAAGGATTGGGAAGTTTTCAGTCATTATTTCCTCAAATATTCTTTCTGCCCCTTTCCATTCTCTTCTACTTCTGGGACACCAATAATGCGAATGTTTGTGTGTTTTGCTTTGTCATTCAATTCCCTGAGACTCTGTTCCATTTTTTCCCATTCTCTTCTCTTTCTGTTGTCCTGTCTTTTCCAGTTCAGGTGTTCTGTCTTTGAAATTACTAATTCTGTCTTCAAGCAATTCAAATTTTTGCTCTTATGTGCCTCTAATGTATTTTTAAACTCATCCATCGTGTCCTTCATTCCCATAAGGTCTGTTACTTTTCTTTGCAAGCTTTCAAATTGTTCTTTATGCTCTCCCAGTGTCTTCTTAATACCCTTTATTTCTTTAGTCATCTTTTCTTTAAATTCTTTAAATTGGTTTAGGAGAGTTGTGTGATTAACCCTAATTAATTGTATTAAATCCTGTATCTCTTCAGGACAGTTGGTTTGTTCATTTGGCTGGGCCACCTCTTCCTGTTTCATAGTACAGCTTTTAATTTTTACTGATGTCTAGGCATCTGAATATGTTGGTGAATTTACTCTGATGGCTAATTCCTCTCTTTTGCCTATTTTCCCCCCAGCTCCTCTTTGATATTTGATTCAACTTATTCTTAATCTTTAAAATTGCCCATCTTAAGTTTTCAAAATCGGGCCAGGGACTCACTAGTGGGGTGCAGATTTTCTCCCACGGGTAGGATACAGAGAGCATGGAGGACAGGTGTTGTCCATGCAATTTCCAGACTGGCCAGCAGATGGCACTTGTCAATGCACCTTTCCACAGAGGTGTTTCAGTCTCAGTTTTCCTGTGTTTCTATGTCAAATCTCCAGATCAGAGATTCAAAGAGGGCTCTGCTGGCTGAGTTCACTGAAGAAAAGCACCCTGACCTCCACTCCCTTTTCTGTTGAAACAGCTAAAAGGGAGGAAGATGTCTGTTCCACTCTCAGCTGCAGTGAGCCAGGTGTTTTACCCCAGCTTAATATCTTGGGGGTGGGGAAGGGGACCCCTTCCCCACCTCTACAGGGGCTTGGTAACTCACATTTGTTGTTTTGGCTTCTTCGTCTCTCTGTCCCTCACCCTCCGGGGAGTTGTGTAGCATTGTCTTGGTCTGCTGACCCCTAAAACAGGTCCCTTGGACAGCTTTTTGCTCTTTCTTTGTTGTTTTTGTGAGAGCATTCAAGCTCTGCCTGTTAGTACATGGCCATCTTCCCACAATCCCCACTATAAGCTTGAACCCTGATAAATTTCCATTATAAAAGCCAACCCATTTCTGGTGTATTGCTCCCAGAAACTTTTGGCAGACTAAAACAATGCTTTATAGAACAATCATGCATAAAATACATAATTCCCATATACTATCTATTAACACCTTCCTTTGGTATCATACATTTGTTTCCATTATTGAAAACATATTTTAAATAATTCTACTATTAACTATAGTCCATAGTTTAACTTAGGGTTCACTGTTTGTGCAATGCCTTTTAATCATTTTTACTTAAAGTCTATTTTATCTGATATTTGTATAGATATCCCAGCTCTCTTTTGGTTATCAAGTGCATGGCATATCCTTTTCCATCCTTTCATTTTCAACCTACATTTGTCTTTGAATTTAAGGTAAGTCTCTTGTAGACAGCATAAAGTTAGGTCATGCTTTTTCATCCATTCTTCTAAACTTTGTCTTTTGAGTGGAGTTTTTAATCAATTCACATTTAAAGTTAATACTGATAATGCAGGACTTTCTTCTGCCATTTCGCTGTTTAGCCTTTGTGAGTCTTATATCTTTCCCCCTCAATTCTTCCATTAATACCTACTTTTTATATGTATTTGATTTCTTGTGTTGTTCCACTGAGTGTCTTTTCATTTTTATCTGGATATATTTTTTCATAATTTTTCCTTGTGGTACCATGGGGTTAAAATTTAACATCATAAATATACAACAAAACCTTACTTCAATAGTATATACATACATTTTTCCTATACCCCTCTATCTCTCCACCTTTTTTGGTATTTGTTACCATTTATATCTTTGTACGCTGTATGTCCAAAACCATAGATTTGTAATTACTTTTTTGAATTTTAGCACCAAGAGGAAATAAGAAGTGAAATTAAATACCAAAAAATAAAAGGCAATAATGCCGGCATTTATAATTACTCAAACATTTACCTTGCCAGAGGTCTATATTTCTTTATGCCACTTTGAACCACTTTCTAATGTCATTTCCTTTCAGCCCAAAGATCTGTTAGTATTGCCTATAGGGCAGGTATAGTGATGATGAATTCCTTCAGCTTTTGTTTATCTGGCAATGTCTTAATCTCCCCCTCATTTCTGAAAAAAAGTCTTGCCAGATATAAAATTCTTGGTTGATAGTTGTTTTCTTTCAGCACATTAGTATTTCAATCCATTGCCTTCTTGCCTCCATAGTTTCTGATTAGAAATTGGCACTCAATCTAATTGGGACTGTCTTGTTCATAACACGTTGTTTTTCTCTTGCAGCCTTCAGAACTCTCTCCTTGCCTTTTGAATTCCATAGTTTGATCAACACATGATAGGGTATGCTTTTCTCCATGTTTATCCTGTTTGGTGTTCTCTGGGCTTCTTGGATGTGCATAAATTTTGGAACTTCTTTGTCACTATTTCTTTGGATATTGCTTCTACCCCTTTCTTTCTTCTCCTGCTGGGACTTCCATAATGTATATATTGGTACACTTGATGGTGTCCCAGTAGTATCTTGGGGTATTTTCACTTTTTACAATTCATTTTTCTTTCTGGTCCTCAGCTTGACTCATTTGAATTGTTTTGTCTTCAAATTCACTGATTCTTCCTTCTGCCAGCTCTAATCTACTGTTGGAAACTTCCTTGGAATTTTTCATTTCAATTATGTTGTTCTTCAACTCCAGTAGTTTTGTTAAGATCCTTTTTAAAAAATTCTACCTCTGTATTAGGATTCTAATATTGTTCATTTATTGTTTTCCTGATGTCCTTGAGATTTTTCTCTGTATTTTCTTTCATCTCCTTGAGTATACTGAAAATAATTTCTTTCAAGTCTTTGTCTGGTATGCCCACAACCTGGTCTTCTTCATTGATATTTTCTGGATTTTATCCCCTTCTTTTGCTTCGGCCTTCATTTCCTGGTTCTTTGTCTTGCAATCGTCTCTTGCACACTGTACATTTTAATATTTTAAAATGCTAACTCTGGTATTTATTCCCTGAGATATCTGTTTCTTGAGTTTGTAACCAGCTGGCGATATGACAGAAAATTTTTTGATTATCAGCTCTCCTGTCAGGAAAGTCCACCCATGGTGAATGCAAAGTGTGTCATTTTCCCTCTCTTTTCTGTGCCTGTGTCTTGTTCAGGGCTTGTGCTTGCTAATGGCTTAGGCATTCACCTGTTTACAGGAGTTGGACTGCCCCTTCTACGTCCCAGGAGATAGATCTTCTTCCCTTTCCCAGTGTTCCACTACCAGACAAAGTATGTAAGCCGTTTCAAACTCTCTGCTTCAATTGTTTTCTTACACTGTTGTCTCCAGCTGCTTTTTCCTGGAGGGCAAATTCTAGGAGTGGGTACACGCTGAAGAGGAGTTTCCAAAGTCAGTCTCTCCCAACGATTACAAGGTCAGGGACCCACACAGATGGTGCTACCCATCTCCAATCTGCTGTGGAGAAAAGGTGAGGGAGAGACCAGGAAGGGTGCCAGGACCTTCTTCCTTAGTTCCCCAAAGCTGTGGTTTCTTGACTTGTCCAGAAAACGTAGCCTTTCAACTGTCCTCCCCAGCTCTGAGGAAATGTACTGTTTTTAAATCTACTCTGCCACCTTTGTCTGAGGTCATTGGAACAATGGCTGCCCTCAGAGCTGGGGCTCCAGCAATCCAAAGTAATGAATTGAAAGCTGTAATCAGTGATCAGCCTGTGCCCACCTGGATCTTGGGGAAGAGGATTCTTATGTCCCTTATTGGCACCAGCAAGGTAGACCAGGGGCCGGACCCTATTATGGCCTGATGTAAGAATAGGGATGGATGCCAATAATTACCATAGGGAGAGAGCAATTTGCTGGTATTTACCATAATTTACTAGCATTTTCCTCCTGCTATTCTCTGGCCGTTGTACAGTGTTCTACTGGACTCTGGAGTTTTGAAGTAGTTGATTCAGACAGTCCCTGCCTATTTAATAGTTGTTATGGTGGAAGGACTGATTCCTGGAGCTTCCTGCCCTACCATCTTCCCACAATTATTTCCTCTGTTGAAGTTTTTGACACCTTGAAATCCATCAGTCCTCTGGCCTGCCAGAGAGCAGGGCAGAAAACATAACCGCTTTCATGAATGAATATGCATATGAGCTGCAGAAGGAGAAAGCTACCTATAACAGCCTTGTGAAGAGTGAAACAGGGAAAAAGTCATGTGCTGTTATGCAGGAAAAAAGTAGTGAAAGTATTTAGCATCACAGAGAACCTTTCTTAGGCTGTGAGTGTAAGTATTATAACACTGAACGAAAGGTGAACTTAATACACATAAAATATGTGGAAAAATATTGACCTGAAAAACTTCTGAAAATTTTTATTGCTAAATGATTTTAATGCCATGGTATCTAGAGATATGAGAGCATACCCTCTTATAGTCTTTTTAGAAATACAACACCTGAAATATGTGTCTATGTATCTAATGGATTTTATATATATAATTCATATTCTGAGAATTTTCATCTGGATGGCTTATTTGTGTTTTTACATGCATAAAAAATCTTTAAAATATTTTTAAGAGAATTTATTCTCATTCTCTACTCTTTACCTTCTATCCATTTCATGAACATAGATCTCTTGATTTGTGGGACAAACAAAATCAAAGACAGAAGTTCTTGCAAACCTGCCATCAAGTGGTTTAAAAATTGCCATTGATTTTAAGCCCTGAATTGAAATTCTATTTGCATGCATGTGTAGGTATACAGACACACACACATACACAAACACACACTTATCCTAAGGATGTGATGAAAATTAGCTTACAAAAAATAACAACTCAAAAGTGATAGAATTTTAAGTATTCAAAAATAGTGTTGCAACTGTGGAGTAATTTTGTGTCCTATTCATATCAGAACTAATCACTTTTGAGAAAATCTTTTTAATTAGGGGGAGAATACATCAAGAGGAAGAGGTTGCTTGATACTTGGTCCCTTAGAGAGTTACACTGTTTGGCTAGAGTTATGGAAAAGGGATTGTGTGACAAGTGAAAGTTATGGTTTTAGAAATGTTTCCAAATGTTTCTGCTTTGGTTGTAGGGGTAAAGTTGAAGCAGTCCTTTTGGTCAAACAATTTAACAGGCAGTGGGTCTGGTGCTAGTGATTCCATTTCTAAAGGATTTTCCTTTGAAGTGTTTGTTCTCCAATGTGTGTTTCCAGCCAAACATGCCTGTGACTTAAAATTAGCTTAAGAATTTTCTTTCACACTTTATTCATGTTTAGTTTGCTGGCATTAAAAAATGTAGAATAAACTTGTCTGGTTTCTCAAATTCCTAAAGATTTTGCCCCTAAGGGTAATTCTCATGGGTGGAGTTTAGTTGTCTCTGACTATAGATAAATACTTGAAAGCTATTTTTTTTCAATAAATTTATTTCTGGGAAAGGGTTAAAGGAAAATGTGTTCAAGCTTGCCTATACTTTGCATCTTCTCTTCTAGAGTTTCTTATAGAAGCATTTATTATTTGTTACATTGTCTTAGTAGTTTAAGTAAACCTGCCGGTAGGCATTGTTCTTAACCAGCATTATGTCTAGCTGGTGCCTTGAAACTCTCTACTCACTAGATTAGCTCACCCTAAAAATTCATTGAAGATGTGGGAGAAAAAGATGGGAGACAATGAGATCTATATGTGTCCTGCCTTTTTATGGATAGATGACATTTGTGTTTGATAAGGCAGTGTCCAGAGGGGATAAATTGCCTATATTTTGTTGGTGTTATGAATAGTCACTTTAATTGGTGCCATTTCTGTATTCAGGTGACTTCTCAGAATACCACTTTGTCCAGGTGCTTTTCCTACATTCTCCTAATTGAGGTAATTCTGATGGCTTGTGGCTCCCATTGCAGAATCTACCTTGTTTCTTCGCCGCCATGAAATCACTGTGGTCATTTAGTTTCAAATGCTGGAGGCTGGAGAAAGAGGCCAAAGTGAGAGCAGGTACTTCCCACCCAGCAGACTGACTTCTCTTGAGAAGTCCACTAGGTTCTCATTTCCTCTCAGTGGATCATCACCATATCCACTGGGTCCATTGACATATGAACCCAGGAAGAAATGTGGACCATTATGGACTCCTCCAATTCATCATGCCTTTTGGCTCAGGTTAATAGCTCTGTCAACTTCTCTAGGTTCAAGCCTTGGAATGTCAGGTATTCTCAGATGCAGCCTTTCCAAGCTATCACAGTTATGATGAATACTTTTAAACATACAGTGTGTGTCCACACATATGTATTTTATTCTCATAAAACTGATATTTATTTCATAGATATTTTGGAAAAATTGGATTGGTTTTTCTGTTTTCTTCTTTGATTTCACATTTTCCCAGTTTCCTTTCAATAAAATCAGATCTACACTCCGTATACCCACCTTTCAAAGGACAACCAGTTGTCAAGTTTGTCAAATTTGAGGTAGAGTTTCCTTCTGGAAGAAGTTGTCTTCATTTATTTGTGATATTCAATAATTCAACACACATTTTTGGTAACTTTTACGTGCTAAGCTTTGTGTGAAGAGGTTATCATATAAAAAGAAATATATCATGGGTTTTGCCCTCAGGAAGTTCATAGCCTAGGGAGGGACATGGCATATCAATAATTGATTCTAGTGTGTAACATGCTATGTTATTGGCACAAATAAAGTGCTACAGGGACACAGAGGAGCTTTATTCTGCCTGGGGCCTGGAGCTGGGCATGGATATCCATGAGAAGACAACATCTGAAGCATACCCAGAACTATGGTCTCAGCTTGGGAAGATTGAGGGTTAACACTATCATGCTGACCCACCCTAGAAAGCATATTTTTGTTCTCCAATCTATTAATTGCACCTCCAGAATCACTATGCACCATTATATCAGCAATAGCAATGGGAATATTGTGTTGCCTCTTGCTCTTCAAGGACAGGTCCTTAGAAAAAGGAGGAAGGAAAGATGTTAATTGAGGTTTAGGAATATTGCCATTAAAAATTACACTTATTTCTTCTCTCTCAACTAATGGTCATCTCTTTAAAGTAGAGTCTTCGAAGGGAACTAGTTAAGTTTTCTATTTGGAATGAGAAACTTTTAAGAAGTATGGAGATGGAGAGAAAGAAGAAAATGAAATAAGTCATTATGGTTCTAGAATATCCATATAGGATATAACTGTCAGATAGGAAAAGTGAACAGGAGAACTGTAGCTGTATTTACATAATAAGTACAGTAGTTTTCATTTAGGATTGTATATTTGTTTGGTGTACAATAAGGAGCTACTGAATATTCTGGAGGAGGGCAGCTCTGCAGTCACTCCTTGTAGCACTCCTTGGTGATAAGGTGCTCAGAAAAAAAATGTAAGTTTTTTTCAGGTGGTAATTTATTAAAATGTACTTTCATACAAAGGGCCTGTTTCCAATTTTAGAATTGAAGCCCTGGGATAAAATTTCAGAAAGTTCTGACATGAAGATTTGTTGAAAGGAGTTTTGCTTGACTCCAAAAAAGTGCTGTATCTTTTCCTTGATATAATTTGAAGAGATGAGCTTTTGTAGTTCAAGGAAACAATTTTTCTGATCTCAGGGGAACAATGAAGTAGTGCCCAAATAACACCCCAAAATCCTCTGTCTTACTTGTCTACTCCCTGCTCCATGCTTTTTGTCTCAGTGCCTGTAGTGCTTGGCGGGGGGGGTTGCGGGGGGAGGGGGGGGGCGGGAGGGGTGGAGTTCTTCAGGTGTGCCAGGGTCTGGTGCCTTTAGAAACTTCCTGGAAGCCAACTGGTTAGATGAATTAAACATTTCTCTACTCTGCTCAGAACTCCATTGCCCTGGATCACATCCACATTCCTACCTTTAACTCTAAACTGAAGTTAGTACTTGCTTGTTCCTTTTGGCACATTTTCATATCATGAGCACATTTTATGATATGTCCATCTGCACAGCTATCTAAGTAAGAGCAGTCTTATGGGGAGTGAGGTTGAGAGTTCACTTAAGAGCCTTCACAGGCTCCTGCCTGCCTCTTCCATTTTGGCAGCTACAAATGAGGTTAATCATGACTATATTAAATACAGTGGCGTGGTCTGGTCATATATTACACCTGGGAGTGTTGAGGCCTGCTTTGAATTGAATCCTGGTACTGTTTTGGTGTCTTGGCTTTGAACTGTGTTGACTTGTCAGGGGAACAAGTCAATGAATCTTAGCTAAATAGTTTATGGTATATTGTTAGGAATGTTAGATAAGCCCATTCCATGGAACTCCTATCATGCATTCTTGGATCAAAAATGAGCTTGCCTCTCAATGGTTGGAGGGAAAGACTTAAGAACTGGCCCTTTGAACACCAGAAGACACTTTGAAGAGCATCTCTGTATCCTCTAACTTGCAAGTGTAAAATTTATGAAATGCTAAGAAATTCTTAGTACTGAAGATCTTTCTGCCTTTTCCCAAATAGTTACTTATGTAACTGAAATCTTAACTGCTTTGATTTGGTATTTTAATATATACTCTCTCAGTCATTATGGAACTCGTGATGTTGCTAGTCTGCAATCGATAGCAATATTAAGAAGGGAGAAAAAAAGATTGACTGGTTAGCATTGAGAAACATTAAATTAATTCCTGTTAGAAAAAGCATATGCTTACAAGGATGTGATTCATTATTGGATTTTCAGAGGGTGGCTTCCAGAAAACCACATGTCAACTGCAAACTAAACTTAGAAAGTTTTCCAAGGACCAGTCAAATATTCAATAGCTTGCAAAAAAAGCAACGGTGATTTCATCAGAACTGTTGGATAATGCAAAATGATGTGTCATAAGTAATCTTAATCCTTAATTAATAATGAAAGGGTAACAGTCAAATTGCTTTGCTCTTTTTCAACTATTGTGATATAGCCAGTTAATTGCAACTTAAAAGCAGAAGTAAATTTTTCAGCCTTAAATTATGAATGATGTTGAGATTTGAGTTTATTATTTAATACTGGATAATGTTACTGTTTACCAGCAATAGAGCTCAACTTTGAGTTCTTAAGGAAGAGGAAGAGCAAACATACCCATTACTCAGAGCTGCTTTGGATATAGATTTTTGCAAATTCTATTATTAATTGTTCAGGTGATGGCTGATTTGCTCAAGCAATGTGGTAAGGATTAGTTGTTTGGCTTTACCCCAGGGAAATGGGAATTTGGTAAGCAAGCACATGATAATAGTTTAGAATTTTGTGATATAACAGAAAGAGATGAATGGGAAGCTTGTGTATTTCACTTATTATGTATATTTGCTCTTTGAAGGTAGGTCTATTAATTGCAGAATAATTTTGTTTTGGTTGCTATTACAACCCAGCTCCTGAAGGGCATGGGTCAGGGCAGTGGCAAGAGCAAGGATACACTCAGCAAGGTGTCAGATATGAGCTTCATTTATTGGGACTTACAGACAGAAGAGATTCTTTCTGGTGGCGGCAGCCCAGAGAATGAAGATAGGGCTCTGCAAAGAGGTGGGGAAATGAGGGGCAATATATAGGGTCTCAGAACAAAGACAGTTCATAACAGTTACATAAATGGGGTCTGGTGATGTTATTGTAGAAAGGAATTGTACAGCCTGGAGAACATTACAGTCCACCATACCATCTGTATTTTTTCCCTGTGAGGAGGTTTGTTACATTTTAACTTGTGTACTGGGGCATGCAGGCGGCTGCATATTATGGGCTGAGTTTCCCTTAGAGAGGGTACTTACTAGACCCCCACAGTTGAAGAAAAACAAATGGCTTCCTTTCTAATTGGCAATAACTTGGGAAACCCCAAAGGGTTTTTCATTTTAGTATTTTACTTTTTGAAGATTTGGACACCTCTAGGTGCCCTCCAGATGGGATCCTAGAATAAGAAACTTGTATGCTTCTAAAAGAAAACCTTTTCAGAATTTAGTAGTACATGATACTACTTGGATATGTTTTTGCCTTCTCAGCAAGACAACAGTTGGGATTTAGATGAGACTTAGGACTTAATTTGAAGTGCCTTTCTTTCCCTGTCCCTATGGAATCTATTTTGTAATCAAATATAGAATATGAAATTCATCACTATCATAACCTCAGAGCATTGGAATGGGTTGTCAAGGGAGGTTGTGGAAATTTTCAAGAGCCTAGGCAACTTTTGGTCCTGGATGACACAGATGTTCAATTGCTTAAAAGCAGATGATCTCTAGAGATTCTTCCTTGTGCTATGATGTTAACATTATACATGAAACTATTCTTCAGAGATAAGAAAAGTTAAGATAATTAACTAAAATATTATCTTATGGCTCAACAGTACTCAGGTTCTCCCCAGTCCTGAAATGTTTTATCCATTTTTTTTTTCTGATCATGTCTGTTTCTGGATTATAGTAAACAGAACTATTATTCTTATTGCTGAATTCCCTGCTGGTACCTGGTTTTAGGCAATGCCATATACCAGTGTTCCATCTAATATAAGGAAAAAAATTTAGAGGGATAGTTCAAAGTGGGAAGGGATGTGAGAGAAAAGGTATTGACTTTTCTAACTGAAAAAGTAATATATATTCATTGTCTAAAACTTAGAAAAGGAGGAAAAGTACAAATAAGAGAACAATTCTTACTTCTAAGGCACATGTATAACTAGACTTTATTAGGCAAAATTATTTAAAATATATAGACAATCTCTCAGTTCAAACTATGAATGCTCTTTTACATATAAAAATTTAAAATTAGATATGACCACTTCATTTGAATATCCCTATGGGCATAAAATACATTCTGACCTCTCTTACTACTTGGGATGCCCTGCTATCCCTTATCTTCTCTCTTCACTTTCTTCTTGAAGTCACAGATTTAATGCTGCATTTGTAATGACCCCTTCTCTTGCCTGCTCTTCTCCTGGCATGGCAGGTAGGGAGTATGGCCAGTATATTGGGGTAGTGTCTGTGGAGGAAGAATTGACAAGTAGAATGAGACTAGAGTGGTGTAATCTCTATAGACGTTCTTTTCCGTTCTTTTCCATTTTCATATCCCATATTTTCAATCAGTACTCTAGTGAATGTCTCTTAAACCTGTGTTTTTTAATCTCTAATCTCTTTGAACCACCCAGCTCTTTGGGCATTTGCACCTAGATATCCCAGCTCCGGAAATGTGATATAAAAATTTCCTCTCAAATGTTCTTCTCAAATTCCCATGTGTGTTGGTAGTAGCCCAGTTAAACTGGTCTTGAAGTCTGCAAGCTCTCTTTCACTGCCCCTGTTCTCTTGCTTTCTCATATCCAAATGGTTATTAAATCCTGTCTATTATTCCTTATCAACTGCTCTTTAGTTTGCTTCCTTCTTCCGATTCCTCTTGCAACCTCCCCGCACCCCCCCCCGAAGTTTGATTCCTTAATTTATCTTTCAATAGCCTTCTAATTGGTCTCCCTAATTCTAGTTTCTCTTCCCTCCGAGTGTCAGCACATGGCCACTAAGGTAACTATAGTACTTAATTTAGTGGCTCTCCATTACTCTCTTAATAAAGTACTTATCCTTCAGTCTAGCATTCAAATTGGTCTCAGTCTGAACCAAACCCACATTTTCAATACAATTTTACTGTTTTTCTTATACTGGAGACTAGTAATTTTCCAACCCTCACTGTGCATCAGAATTTCATGGGGAGATTTTTGAAAATACAAGTGCTTGGACTCTATTTCCGGAGATTCTAATTTAATTGGTCAAGGGGAAGAGGATGAAGTATTGGTATGTTTAAAAGCTTCCCAAATGATCCTCATGTTTCTAAGGATTCTGATGTGCAAACAGGGTTGAATATGGCTGTTTTAACTCCTATGAAATACTCTTCACAAAATGTCTTTTACCTTTTTTTAAAAGTCTTTGTGCTGTTATGAATATTTCCCCATCAAGTCTAGAATGTCCTTCCCATCAAAATCCTGTCTTTTCTACTGGTTGCAATGAAAATATTACCTCATCCATGAAGTCTATGTATCGCCTTAACCAGAAATCTATTGAACTCCTTTAGTATTGTTATAAACACATAGCAAATGAATGATGTTCATCTAAGTGAGTGTGGCATCCATCACTTATTGTATTTGAATTATTTGTATACTTGCATTATATTCTCTATAAAAGGATAGGAACTATGTTAAGCTATTTTTATTCCCTCTCTTCTTCTAGTTAGTAGTTGGTTTTTGTACATTATAGGCCTTGAATAAATATCTTTTGAATGGATATTCTACAAACTTTAGTCATTATTTTGCAAATTGGGGTTTAAGACCTCAATTTCCAATTTGCTATATGATGTGCTTAGAAACTTCCCCAAAAAGAAGCTTCTAGCCCATGCTATTTGCTGCACTCCATTATAATGAATATTTTAAAAATTAATCAAGAAATCATGAGAACTTCTGAGTATGAAACTTTCATTTCTGGATAGAATTTGGTAGGATGCTCCTGCTTCAACAACGAGAAGAAATGGACAAATTTTTAAAAATTCATATTTTTAAAGACATCAAAGCACTTTGGAAACAATGAGGACTAAGTGAACTAAAAGTTCATAGGAGGAAAAGTCTAAGGCCAACTGAGATCACTGGCCATTTTCTTCCATGAGGATATTTTATGAGTCTTAGGTTATAGACTGAGGAGCAGGCTAGCCTAGGTGGAAGGGCTCTAACAGGAGAAAAAGAAACCTCTGGAGCTTTTGATGACAACAGGTGCTGGCATGATGGATTTGAATCCAGAGGAGCCCAAAACACATAATTGTTTTTCCTATGAGACATTTAGAGGCTGGGGAGCTAGTTTGTGAAAGACACAGACCTTAAATTAACTATTATAAGTATGTTATAGAACATACTAGAAAAGGACAAAATAGATTTAAAAGAAGGAGATTTAAACAGAATTGTCTATAAAAATTAAATAGTCATCCTAGAACTGAAAAATACAATATCTGAAATAAAAAAGACATTGGATGAATTTAATCAGAATGCAAGCAGAAGAAGATAAGATCAGTAACATCAAAGGCTCTAAAAATATCCAAATAAACCATCCAGACTGAGGCATAGAGAGAAAACAGAAAAAAACAGAACAGAGAATAGAGAAATATGGGACATAGTAAAATGGATTAACATACATGTAAATGAAGTTCCAGAAGGAGAGAAGAGAGACTGGTAGAAGATATATTTGAAAAGATATTTGCTGAGAATTTTTCAAAACTGATGAGAGCAAAAGTTTCCAGATTCAAGATGATCAGTGAACCCCAAGCAGAATAAACATAAAGAAAACCACACGAAGGCACATTAGCTGTCAAACTGCTTAAAGCAAAAGATAAAAAAACTTAAAAGCAGCCAGAGAAAAAGAACATATTGCTTTCAAAAGAACAACAACACTGATAGCCAACTTTCAACAGAAACCATGAATTTCAGGAGACAATGACATCTTTAAAATATTGACAGGAAAAAACTACCAACTTAGAGCTCTAGCTTGGTGAAAATATACTTTAAAAATTATAGTGAAAAAGGGAAGTGAAATAATAACTTTCAAGAAAATAACAACCAACTCAGAAATTTTGTAATTTGTACCTGTACTATAGGAATACAAAATGGAAAGGGATCCATGATAAAAGTACAAAATTGTAGGAAGGAATGAAGATCACCAGAAAGTTATAAATATATATATAAATAATATATAAATATATTTAAAAAATATATAAATATAAAGAATGCTGACTATTTAAAGTAACAATAATAATAAATGTCTTGGGCTTTATAACATACAGAAGTAAAATATATGGCAAAAGTAGAACAAAATGCAGAAGGGAGGAGAAGGAATCAAACTATTCTAAGGTTGGTGTATTATTCAGGAAATGGTAAAAGTATTAATTTAAAATAACATGTAATCAGTTAAAATAATACCCAAATTAATGCATTAGAGGACAAACCTCACGCAGTAATCACAATTGAGGCATTATTTTAACTGATTTCCACTTATTAGAGTAGTTTTTAATCCTGCTATGAAACTTAGTGGTTCATTGTGTATATAAGTTGTTGGATTCAGTTAGCTATTATTTTCTTAAGTATATTTGCATTATGTCAACAAATGATACCATTTGGAGGAAATCTTTCATTATTTATTTCTGAAATTGTTGGTGCAGGATTGGTACTATTTATTCCCCAAATGTTTTATTGTAAACACCAAAATGTAAAATGTGTTTGCAGAAAATTTTTTAATTGCTTCAATTTCTTTCTTGTTTTATGTGTATTTAAATTTTTTATTTCTTTTGAATAATTTTTATAATTTATTTTTGTATTTCAACTAGATTGTTTATTTTATAGGTTAAAATTTTTATGTTATTCCATCATAATCCTCTTAATTTCTCTAGAACTTGTAGTTATGCCTCTGTTTTCATTCCTGGTTTTGTAAATTGTGTATTGTCTCACTTTATTCCATCTAAGGCATTTTATAATTTCGCTTTTTTTATTCTTAGATTCATAGGTGATACAAAACTGAAAGGATTATTTTCTAAATATTTGGAAATTTGCCGGTTTTTTATAGCGCTATATAGTTTAATTCTATTGGAATTGTTGAACACATTTTGTATGTTGCCAATGATTTGACACTTATTGAGAATTGTTTTGTGACCTAGCATATGGATTATTATTGAGAATGTTGCATGTGTACTGGGAAATAATGTATTCTGCTAAATTGAATGAGTGTTTTCTGTGTCTCTTAAGCCACATTGGTTGATAATGTTTTTCAAATCTTCCAGAACCTTATTCAATTTCTAACTCATACATCTCTCATTACAAAGTTATGAATAATGAAAAAAAAATAACATGTAATAATTCAAGAATGCATATTATAATTTCTAGGACAGCCACCAAAAGAATAATACATAAAGCTAATAGAGGAATTAAAAATGGAATGTTGGGGAGCAGATGTGGCTCAAACAGTTGAGTGCCTGCCTCCCACATGGGAGGTCCCAGGTTTGGTTCCTGGTGCCTCCTAGAGAAGATAAACAACAAGCAGACAACAAGCAGACATCGAACAAAAACAATGAGCAGACAACAAGCAAAAACAATGAGAAAAAATGAGCAAGACAATGAGCAAAGAGCAGACAATGAGCAAAAACAAATGAGCGGGGAGCAGATAATTTCCTCCTTTAACAGATGACATTATTCTAAAAGAAACTTTAGTATTCTGTCGGGGGGGTTGGTGCAGGGAAGATCTATAGAGAGACATCCATTTATGACACTTCCAAACATTTGACAAATGGATAAAGACCAGAAAACCTTGTTCTTGGAAGGAAGAGGTTTTAAACCTGTACCTTAGTTCTCTTACTAAAGACTGCATGGTTATACTAGAACTGTAGCAAGATAGCTGGGTTTGTAGCCACAACTCATTTGGGTCAAGTTATCCAATTTCCCTAAGCTTCAATTTCATTACTGATAAATTTTGTTACTATTAGCCATCTTACAGGGTTGTTGTGAGGATTAGATGGGACCTTGTATATAAAGTGTTAAGAAGGCTGTACAAATTAAGTGGTTATTATTGCCACAAGATTTTTATAGAGTTAGTTGATTTTCAGTGTTGTTGGATATTCTTCTTTCCTTATTTTGATGGTGGTAGTACAAATAGTCACTAGATAAGAGGGCCTTTTATTGGGACTAATCCAAACTTAAATCTCTATGTCTACACTACAGGCATTAGAAAAGATAGAAAACATGCTATACCAGTAAACCACAGTATCTCTTTAGCATGCATAACCAGTGGCCCACTAAATCTGGACTTAGAACTCTGTATAGCATCTTTTTAGGCTTAAAGACTGGACAAACCTAGAAGAAAAAGTAGAATCCTACTTATTGGAGCCTATGACAAATAGGGTCTTTATTTTATTATTATTATTTTTTTAGGTTATTTCTAAAGGAGACAAGAAAGCTATCTGCCCTTGCTCAGTATTTAATTACAAGTCCTGGTCTGTGACTATAATCTTTAATTGATGGATGTTTGGTTTCTATCTATCAATACCTTGTCTAAGAGAAATTATACTTAGGAATAATTATTTAGGAAACATGCTTCCTGCCTACCTTTTTGGTTATTTTATCCTTGGATTTAGTTAGATGTCTAAAGAGGTATGTTACTTTAGCTTCTAAAGAATGAACGCTTTTCCTTGAACCATACTTAGATGTTATGTTCTCAACATTTATTTAAAGTAGTTTGTGGTGGTTTGGTATCCCAGAAAATCATGTTTTTAAATCTAATCCGTTCATGTGGGTGTAAACTCATTGCAAGTTGGACCTTTTGTTTTTCCTTTTTAAAAAGCAGTTTTATTGAGATATATTCATGTGCCATACAATCCATCTAAAGTGTACAATCAGTAGCTTTTAGTATATTCACAGTTGTGCATTCAACACTGCAATCAATTTTAGAACATTTTCATCATTCCAAAATGAAAAACCCCATACCCCTTAGCAGTCACCTCTTAATCCCTCTATCCTTACCCAGCCTTATATAATCATTAATCTATTTCTGTCTGTATAGATTTATTTATATTTAAATTTTGTATAAGTAAAGTCATACAATATGCAGAACTTTGTGTATGGTTTCTTTCACTTTGCACAATTTCAAAAATTATTATTATTATTGTTTTTAATTAGAGAAGTTGTAGGTTTACTGAGAAGTCATGTAAAAATACAGCATTCCCATTCCCCCCTATTGATGACACTTTGCATTATGTGTACTTTTGCTAAAATTGATCAAAGTATATTAAAATAGTTCTATTAACTATAGTTAAAAGTTTACATTAGGTGCATTTCCCCCCATATACCACTGTATTTATTAACACCTTTTATTGTGTCATACATTTGTTGAAATTTATTAGAGAACATTCATATACTTGTACTATTAATCCCAGTCCATCATCCACCACAGATTTCACTGTGTCATACAGTCCCATGTTTTATCTTCTAACTTTCATTCTAGTAACATACATGACCTAAAACTTCCCCTTTCAATCACATTCATACACATAATTCAGTGCTGTTAATTACACTTACAATAATGTGCTACCATCACATTATTTCCAAATGGTTACAATCAACCTAAATAGAAATTCTATACAAATTAAATATAAGCTTCCCATTCTCTACCCCCAATCTATCTCCTGGTGACCTTTATTTAGATTTTAACTCTGTGAGTTTGCTTATTATAATTAGTTCCTATCAGTGAGATCATAATATTGTCCTTTTGTGTCTGCTTTATTTCATGCAGCATTATGTCCTCAAGGTTCATCAGTGTTGTCACATGCATCAGGACTTCATTCCTTTTTACAGTCAAATAATATTCCATTGTATGTATAGGTACATACATTTTGTTGATCACTTCATTTGTTGATGAACAGAGTGGTTGCTTCCATCTTTTGACAGTTGTGAATAATGCTGCAGTGAACATTGGTGTGCAAATATCTGTTTGAGTCCCCGATTTCAATTCTTTTGGATATATACCTAGTAGTGGGACTGCCAGGTCATATGGAAATTCTATATTTAGCTTCCTGAGGATCTGCCAAACTGTCTTTCACAAAAGCTGTATCATTTTATGTTCCCACCAGCAATGAATGAGTGTTCCTATTTCTACACATCCTTGCCAACATATTGTTAACTTTAACAGTAGCCACTCTAGTGGGTGTGAAATGATATCTCATTTCCCTAATAGCTAATGATGTTGAACATCTTTTCATGTGCATCTTAGCCATTTGTATATCCACTCTGAAGAAATGGCTATTCAAGTGTTTTGCCCATTTTTTGAATTGGATTGTTTGTCTTTTTATTGTTGAGTTGTAGGACTTCTTTACATATTCTGGATATTAAACCCTTATGGGATATGTGGTTTCCAAATATTTTTTGCCATTGAGTAGGTTGTCTTTTCACTTTCATGACAAAGTCTTTTGATGCAAAAATGTTTTTAGTTTTGTGGAGGACTCATGTATCTATTTTTTTCTTTCGTTGCTTGTGCTTTGTATGCTGTGTTCTCGGAAGACTTTTGCCCCTCTATTTGAGAATATAGCACGACTCCCCAGGATGAGAGTTTAATATTTTCTTCTTTGTTGTGTGGATCTCCACCCACTGATATAACACATTATGACAAGAGGGACACTGACATATTCCATAGAAGTCTTCCCCAGGTGCACCCTGCCCTGTATGCACCCCTCCATATCCAATACCCTACACCAGTAATCCTCCCCTGCCATATTTGTCAAAAGAACATTCCCAACATTGTAGTTTTAACCACAGACCTGCAAATCCCCAGACTGCACTTGCTCCTTCCACTGACAATTCCCCCCAGTTCTGTGGATAGTCCAACCCAACCCCTCCACCTTATCCCCCTCACAGACCAGCACTGCCTAACCCAAGAGCATCACTGCACCACTGTCACACCCATCCACTGCACAACTAACACCCTTCCACCTTATCATAGATTTTGCCCATATGTGCATTGGCTCACACTCTCTACTCCATTTCTGTCTCCTGTAAACTTATCTTCCAGACTCTAGCTCTGTGAGTCTGCTCAATTTACTTAGTTCATATATGAGGTCAGGTAGTATTTGTCCTTCAGTGCCTGGCTTACTTCACTCAAAATAAGGTCAAGATTCATCTATGTTATCCCATGTGTTAATACTGCATTCCTTCTTACAGCTGAGTAATATTCCATTGTGTGTATATACCACAATTTGCTTATACATTCATTTGTTGATGGACATTTGGGTTGCTTCCAACTTTTGACAATGGTGAATAATGCTGCTATGAACATTGGTGTGCATATATCTGGTTGTGTCCCTGCTTTCAATTCTTCTGGATATATACCCAGCAGCAGGATTGCTGGATCATATGGCAGTTCTGTAGTTAGCTTCCTGAGGAAACACCAAACTGTCTTCTACAAAGGTTGCACCATTCTACATTTCCAACAGCAGTGGGGATGTTCTCTTTCCTCTACATTCTCTCCAACACTTGTAGTCCTCTCTTTTTTAATAGTTGCCAGTGTAATGGGTGTAAGACGATATCTCATTGTAGTTTTAATATGCATTTCCCTAATAGCTAGTGATGGTGAGCACCTCTTCATGTGATTTTTTAGTCATTTGTATTTCTTCTTTGGAGAAGTGTCTATTCAAATCACTTGCCCATTGTTTAAATGGATTGTTTATCTTTTTATTTTCAAGATGTAGGATTTCTTTATATATGCTGGATATTAGGCCCCTATAGGATAGATAGTTACCAAATATTTTCTCCCACTGAGCAGGCTGCCTTTTCACTTTCTTGACAAACTCCTTTGCAGTGCAAAAGTTTTTAATTTTGAGGAGGTCCCATTTATCAATTTTTTCTTTTGTTGCTCGTGCTTTGGGTGTAAAGTTTATGAAACCATTTCCTACTACAAGATCTTGTAGATGCTTCCCTACATTATCTTCCAGGAGATTTATGGTCTTGGCTCTTATATTTAGATCTTTGATCCATCTTGAGTTAATTTTTGTATAGGGCATGAGATGGTGGTCCTCTCCCCTTCTTTTGGATATGGGTATCCAGTTCTCCAAGCACCATTTGTTGAAGAGGCCATTCTCTCCCAGTTAAGCGGGCTTGGTGGGCTTATGAATATCAGCTGACCATATATGTGAGGATCTATATCTGAACTCTCAGTTCTGTTCCATTGGTCAGTATGCCTATCCTTGTGCCAATACCATGCAGTTTTGGCCACTGTAGCTTTGTAGCATGTTTTAAAGTCAGGTAGTGTGATTCCTCCAATTTCATTTTTCTCTTTCAATGTCTTTGGCTATTCAGGGTCCCTTGCCCTTCCAAATAAATTTCATAGTTAGCTTTTTCAATTCAGTAAATAATGCTGTGGTAATTTTTATTGAGATTACATTAAATCTGTAAACCACTTTGGGTAGGATAGGCATCTTAATGATGTTTAATCTACCTAGCCATGAGCAGGGAATATTCTTCCATGTATTTAGGTCTTCTTTGAGTTCCTTTAACAATGTTGTGTAGTTTTCTGTGTACAAATCCTTTACATCTTTAGTTAAGCTTATTCCTAGGTATTTGATTCTTTTAGTTGCTATTGTAAATGGAATTTTTTTCTTGATTTCTTCCTCAGATTGCTCATTATTGGTGTACAGAAATGCTATGATTATTGCTCATTGATCTTATATCCTGCCACTTTACTGAACTTATTTATAAGCTCTAGAAGCTTTGTTGTAGATTTCTCAGGGCTTTCTATGTATAGGATTATGTCATCTACAAATAGTGAAATTTCCACTTCTTCCTTTCTGATTTGGATGCATTTTATATCTTTTTCTTGCCTAAGTGCTCAAGCAAGTACTTCTAACACAATGTTAAATAAGAGTGGTGACAGTGGGCATCCTTGTCTTGTTCCAAAGCTTTTTAGCATTTCATTTCACCATTGAATATGATGTTAGTTGTGAGTTTTTCATATGTACCCTTTATCATGTTGAGGAATTTTCCTTCTACTCCTATCTTTTGAAGCTTTTTTTTTTTTTTTTTTTTTTTAATCAGGAAAGGGTGCTGGATTTTGTCAAATGCTTTATTCACATCAATAGAGATGATCATGTGATTTTGTTGTTTTGTTCTCTTAATGTAGTGTATTACATTGATTGATTTTCTTATGTTGAATCATCCTTGCATACCAGGGATGAAACTCACTTGGTCATGTGTATAATTCGTTTGATGTGTTGTTGAATATGATGCAAGTATTTTATTGAGGATTTTAGCATTAGTTTCATTAGAGAGTTTGATCTATAGTTTTCCTTTTTCATGGCATCTTTGTGTGGCTTTGGTATCAGGGTGATGTTGGCATCATAGAATGAGTTAGGAAATGTTCTCTCCACTTAAGTTTTTTGGAAGAGTTTAAGCAGGATTTGGTGTTAGTTCTTTCCAGGATGTTTGGTAGAATTCACCTGTGAAGCCATCTGGCCCTGGGCTCTTCTTAGTTGGGAGGTTTTTGATGATTCATTTAATCTTGTTACTTGTGATTGGTCTGTTGAGTTCATCAATTTCTTCTTTCATCAATGTAGGCTGCTTGTGTGTTTCTAGGAATTTGTCCATTTCATCTAAGTTATTCATCTTGTTGGCATACAATTTTTCAAAGTATCCTCTTATGATACTCTTTATTTCTGTGGGGTCGGTGGTGATATCTCCTTTCTCATTTCTTATTTTTTGTATTTGCATCTTCTCTCTTTTTTTATTTGTTAGTCTAGCTAATGGTTTGTCAATTTTATTAATCTCAGAGAACTAGGTTTTGGTATTGTTAATTTATTCTGGTGCTTTCTTATTTTCAATTTCATTTAGCTCTGCTCTAATCTTTGTTATTTCCTTCTTTTTACCTCCCTTTTGGGTTAGTTTGTTGTTCTTTTTCTAATTCCTCTAGGTGTGCAGTTAGGTCTTTGATTTTAGCTCTTTCTTCTTGTTTTAATATATGCATTTATGGCTATAAATTTCCCTCTCAGCACTGCTTTTGCTGCATCCCAGAGGTTTTGATATGTTGTGTTGTCATTTTCATTCATTTCAAGGTAGTTACTTATTTCTTTTGCAATTTCCTCCTTGACCCACTGATTATCTAAGAGTGTGCTGTTTAACTTCCATATCTTTTTGCCTAATCTGGTTCTCTGTCCCTTACTGATTTCCAGCTTCATTCTATTGTGGTCAGAGAATTTACTTTGTATAATTTCAGTCTTTCTGAATGTGTTGAGAGTTGTTCTGTGGCCTAGCATATGGTCTATCCTGGAGAATGATCCATGTGTGCTCTAGAAGAATGTATATACTGCTGTATTTGGGTGTAATGTTCTGTATATGTCTATAAGGTCTAGATCCTCTAATATATTACTCAAGGTCTCTCTTTATTGATCCTCTGTTGAGATATTCTGTCTAATGGTGATAATGGTGTATCAAAGTCCCCCACTGTAATTGTAGAGGCACCTATTTCTCTACTTAGCTTTTCCAATGTTTGCCTCACATATTTTGAAGCGCCGTTGTTAGGTGCATAATTGTTTATGATCGTTTTTCTTCTTGAGAGATTACCTCCTTTATTAATATATCATGTCCTTCTTTGTCTCATACAATAGTTTTGCATTTAAAGTCTATTTTGTCTGATATTAGTGTAGCTACTCCCACCCTTTTTTGGTTATTGTTTGCATGTAAAATTGTTTTCCAACCATTCACTTTCAACCTCCTTGCATCCCTGGGTCTAAGGTGAGTTTCTTGTAGACAGCATATAGATGGGTCATATTTCCTTATCCATTCTGCCAATCTGTGTCTCATGATTGGTGAGTTTATTACTGTCAAGAAATTACTTATATTAGCCGTATTTTCTTTAGGTTTATGTATGTCATATGTTGCTTTTATTTCTCTTTTTATGTTTCTAGTTGTTCTTACCTAGAATCTTTTTTCCTATACTCTCCCCCAACCCTTTCTCTCTTGTTTTTTTCCCTTCAACCTGCAGAACTCACTTTAGTATTTCTTGAAGTGCAGGTTTCTTGTTGAAAAACTCTCCTAATTTCTGTTTATCTGTGAATATTTTGAACTCTCCCTCATTTTTGAATGCCAGCTTTGCTGGATAGAGAATTCTTAGCTGGAAGTTTTTTTCTTTTAGCACCTTAACTATGTCATACCTTTGCCTTCTTGTCTCCATGGTTTCAGATGAGAAATCAGCACTTAATCTTATGAAGCTTCTCTTATATGTGAAGGATCTCTTTTTTCTTGCTACTTTAAGTCTTCTCTCTTTGTTCTGAGCATAGGAAAATTTGACAACTATGTGTCTTGCGGTAGGTCTTTTAGGATTTCTACTGTTTGGGGTGCACAGCGCTTCCTGGACATGTAAGTTCATGTCCCTCAAAAGAGTTGGGAAATTTTCAGGCATTATTTCTTCCAACACTCCTTCTGCTCCCTTTCCCTTCTCCTCTCCCTCTGGAATGCCTATAATGTGTATATTTGTGTGTTTCATGTTGTCATTCAAATCCCTAAGTCCCTGCTGGATTTTTTCTATCTCTTTATCTATCTGTTTGATTTCAGATGTACTGTCTTTGACATCACTAATTATTTCCTCTGCCTATTCAAATCTTTTATGTGCTTCCAGTGTATTTTTTTTTTTTTTTTTTACATTTCTCAATTAAATGTACTGGATACATATAAAAAATTTTTAAATCAAACAATATGTTACACAATATATTTGGTTCATAGTAATGCATTCATACAGTATTTGTCCTTTTGTGTCTGGCTTGCTTCACTCAACATAATGTCCTCCAGGTTCATCCATGTTGCCATATGCTTTATGACTTCATTTCTTCTTACAGCTGCATAATATTCCATCGTGTGAATAGACGACAGTTTGTTTATCCATTCATCTGTTGATGGACACCTGGGTTGTTTCCATCTTTGGCAATGGTGAATAATGTGGCTATGAACATCGGTGTGCAGATGTCTGTTCGTGTCACTGCTCTCAGTTCTTCTGGGTATATACCCAGTAGTGGTATTGCAAGGTCATGTGGTAAGTCTATATTCAACTTCTTTAGGAACTGCCAAACAGTCCTCCATAGTGGTTGTACCATCCTGCATTCCCACCGACAATGAGTGTTCCTATCTCTCCACATTCTCTCCAACACTTGTAGTTCTCTGTCTTTTTAATAGTGGCCATTCTGATAGGTGTGAAATGATATCTCATTGTAGTTTTGATTTGCATTTCCCTAATAATGAGTGATGTTGAGCATTTCTTCATGTGTTTTTTTGCCATTTGTATTTCTTCTTCGGAGAAATGTCTATTCAAGTCTTTTGCCCATTTTTTAATTGGGTCATTTGTCTTTTTATTGTTGAGTTGTAACATCTCTTTATATATCCTGGATATTAAACCCTTATCAGATATGTGATTTCCAAATATTTTTTCCCATTGAGTTGGCTGCCTTTTCACCCTTCTGACAAAGCCCTGTGAGGTGCAAAAGTCTTTAATTTTGAGGAGGTCCCATTTATCTGCGTTTTCTTTTGTTGCACGTGCTTTGGGTATAAGGTCCAAGAAACCACCACCTACTACAAGGTCTTGAAGATGTTTCCCTACATTTTCTTCTAGTAGTTTTATGGCCCTGGCTTTTATATTTAGATCTTTGATCCATTTTGAGTAGAGTCTTGTATAGGGGTGAGATAGGGGTCCTCTTTCATTCTTTTGGTTATAGATATCCAGTTTTCCCAACACCATTTGTTGAAGAGACTGTTTTTTCCCGTTAGCATGGGTTTGGTAGGTTTGTCAAAAACCGGTTGACTGTATAGGTGAGGGTTTATTTCTGGATTCTCAATTCTATCCCACTGATTGATGTGTCTATCTTTATGCCAGTACCATGCTGTTTTGACCACTGTAGCTTTGTAATAGGTTTCAAGGTCAGGCAGTGAAATTCCTTCCACATCACTCTTCTTTTTAGAATGCTTTTGGCTATTTGGGTGCAATTATACCCTTCCAGATGAATGTGGTAATTGCCTTTTCTAATTCTATAAAGTAAGCTGTTGGGATTTTGATTGGTATTGCATTGAATCTATAAATCAGTTTCACACAGAATGTCTTTCCATTTGTTTAGGTCTTTTAAAATTTCTTTTAGCATTGTTTTGTAGTTTTGTGCATATAGGTCCTGTACTTCTTTGGTTAAATTAACTCCTAGGTATTTGAGTCTTTTTGTTGGTATTGAAAATGGACTTTCCCCCCTGATTTCCTCCTCGGGTTGTTCAGTACTAGTGTACAAAAACATTACTGATTTTTGTGTGTTGATCTTGTATCCTGCCACTTTGCTGAACTCATTTATTAGTTCAAGTAGCTTTGTTGTGCATACTTCAGGATTTTCTAAGTACAGGATCATGTCATCCGCAAATAGTGAGAGTTTTACTTCCTCTTTTCCTATTTGGATGCCTTTAATTTTTCTTTCTTGTCTAATTGCTCTAGCTAGAACTTCTAGTACAATGTTGAATAACAATGGTGACAGTGGGTATCCTTTTCTTGTTCCCGATCTTAGAGGGGAAGCTTTCAACCTTTCCCCATTGAGTATGACTTTGGCTGTGGGTTTTTCATATATGCCTTTTATCATATTGAGGAATTTTCCTTCTATTCCTATCTTTTGAAGTTTTTTTTTTTTTATCAAAAAGGATGCTGGATTTTGTCAAATGCCTTTTCTGCATCTATTGAGATGATCATGTCGTTCTTTTCCTTCAATTTGTTAATGTGGTGTATTACATTGATTTTCTTATGTTGAACCAGTGTTGCATACCGAATAAATCCCACTTGGTCATGATGTCTAAGTCTTTTGATATGCTGTTGGATTCGATTTGCAAGTATTTTGTTGAGAATTTTTGCATCTATGTTCATTAGAGAGATTGGTCTGTAATTGTCTTTTCTTGTAGAATCTTTATCTGACTTTGGTATTAGGGTGATGTTGGCTTCATAAAATGTGTTGGGTAATTTTCCCTCCTCTTCAATTTTTTGGAAGAGTTTAAACAGGATTGGTGTTAATTCTTTTTGAAATGCATGGTAGAATTCACCTGTGAAGCCATCTGGTCCTGGGCTTTTCTTTGCTGGGAGATTTTTGATGACAAATTCAATCTCCTTAAATGTGATTGGTTTGTTAAGTTCTTGTATTTCTTGTAGCGTAGTGTAGGTTGGTTGTGTGTTTCTAGAAATTTGTCCATTTTATCTAGGTTGTCTTGTTTGTTGGCATATAATTTCTTATAATATCCTCTTATGATTCTTTTTATTTCTGTGATGTCATTTGAACCCCCCCCTTTCATTTCTGATTGTATTTATTTGCATCTTCTCTCTTTTTTTCTTTGTTAGTCTAGCGAGGGGTTTGTCAATTTTATTGATCTTCTCAAAGAACCAGCTTTTGGTTTTGTTGATTTTCTCTATTGTTTTTCTGTTCTCATTTTCATTTATTTTTGCTCTAATCTTTATTATTTCTTTCCTTCTGCTTGCTTTGGGATTGGTTTGCTGTTGTTTTTCTAGTTTCTCTAGTTGTTCAGTTAAATCTTTGCGTTTAGCTCTTTCTTGTTTTTTAATATAGGTATTTAGGACTATAAATATCCCTGTCAAGACTTCGCTGTATTCCATAAGTTTTAATAAGTTGTGTTCTCCTTTTCATTTGTCTCAATATATTTACTGATTTCACTTGCAATTTCTTTTTTGACCCACCGCTTATTTAGGAGTGTGATGTTCAGTTTCCACACATTTGCGAATTTACTTTTTGCCTGTCTATTATTGATTTGTAGTTTCATTCCATTATGATCTGAGAAGGTGCTTTGTATAATTTCAATCATTTTATATTTATTGAGAACTGCATTGTGACTGAACATGTGGTCTATCCTGGAAAAAGATCCATGGGCACTTGAGAAGAATGTATAATCTCCTGAGTTTGGATGCAGTGTTCTGTATATGTCTGTTAGGTCTAACTTGGTTACCATGTTTTTCAAGTTCTCTGTTTCCTTGTTGATCTTCTGTCTAGTTGTTCTATCTAATGATGTGAGTGGAGTGTTGAAGTCTCCAGCGATTATTGTAGAAATGTCTACTTCTGCCTTCAGTTTTTGCCAGAGTTCGTCTCATATATTTTGGGGCACCCTGGTTAGGTGCATAGATATTTATGTTATATTTTTCTGGTGGATTGTCCCTTTTATTAATATATAATAAATACTTAATATATAAAGGCCTCCTGTATCTCTTATAACTTTTTGGCATTCAAAGTCTGTTTTGTCTGATATTAGTATAGTTACCCCTGCTCTTTTCTGGTTACTCTTTGCATGGAGTATCTTTTTCCAACCTTTTGCTTCCAGCCAGTTTGTATCCCTGGGTCTAAGGTGAGTTTCTTGTAAGCAGCATATGGATGGCTCATGTTTTTTAATCCATTCTATCAGCCTGTATCTTTTGATTGGGGAGTTTAATCCATTCAAATTCAATGATATTACTGTAAATGCACTATTTACTTCCTCTATTTTATTCCTTGGTTTTCATATGTCATCTTGTTTTTGTCTCTCTTTTTACTCTTTTGGTTATCCTTTCTGCTATTCCTTCTTCTATACTCTCCTCCAAGCCTCTCTGTCCTGTCTTTTTCTCTTTCAGGTTCTAAGGCTTCCTTTAATATTTCCTGCAAAGGTAGATTCTTTTTTGCAAACTCTCTTAGTTTCTGTTTGTTTGTGAATACTTTATACTCACCTTCATATTTGAAGGACAGTTTTGCTGGATAAAGAATTCTCAGCTGACAGTTTTTCTCTTTCAGTTTCCTAATTGTATCATACCACTGTCTTCTCACCTCCATGGTTTCTGAAGAGAAATCTGCACTAAGTCTTACTGGATGTCCCTTGTACATGATCATTTGCTTCTCTCTTGCTGCTCTGAGAATTTTCTCTTTACCTTTGACATTTGACATTCTGAGTGGTATGTGTCTTGGTTTATGTCTATTTGGATTTATTCTGATTGGGGTACGGTGTGCTTCTTGGACATGTAAGTTCATTTCTTTCGTAAGAGTTGGGAATTTTTCAGCTATTATTTCCTAATACTCTTTCTGCCTCTTTTCCCTTTTCTTCACCTTCTGGAACTCCCATGACACATATGTTGTTGTGTTTTGTGTTGTCATTCAACTCTCTGAGCCCCTGTTTAATTTTTTTCCATTCTTTTCTCTCTGTTCTTTTCTCTCTTCAATTTTAGCTGCTCTGTCTTTGGTATCACTTAGTCTTTCTTCTATCATTTCGAGTCTGCTGTTGTATGCCTCAACTGTGTTTTTGACCTCACCTATTGTGTCTTTCATTCTCAAGAGCTCTGTTACTTTTCTGTTCAGGATTTCAAATTCTTCTTTGCATTTGCTCAATGTCTTCTTGATGTCCTTTATCTCTTTAACGATATTGTCTTTCAACTCATTAATTTGATTTTGGAAATTTATGCTCATCTCACTGATTAGTTCTGTCAAATTCTGTATCTCTTCTTGGACTTTGATGTATTCCTTTTCTTGGGCCATGTCTTCTATTTTCTTAGTATGGCCTGTAATTTTTGCTGGTGTTTAGGCATCTGGTTAGGATGTAGTTTACTCAGATGCTCAATCTCTTTCTCTTTCATATGGATTTAGTGGCAGGAGGCTGTGAGTTACCATAGCTCTTTGATTTTTTTGCTTGACCTGGATTGCTAGGATTGTCCTGCTGGCTGCTTAAAACTGGGCACTGGACCAGTAATTGGTTGTAGAGTCGCTTCCTAGGGCCTTGGGCAGGGAGGCTATAGAAGCAAGGAAAAGCCTCTCCTACTTATTTTTAATTTTCTTATGTGCACTTCCTTAGTCTGCCAAGAGATGGCGCTCTTTGGCAGCTCTCAATTCAATGCCTGGTCAGAGTGTATTTGTTGCAACACAGACCAGATCAATGTGATAGAGCTTCCTGTCTGGAGGCTAAGAGCCTTGTAATTCAAACTTTCTGAGACAATTCTCCATTCTTCTCTGGCAGCCCCCTCCCTTTTCCCAGCTAGGAAATATTTCCACTCCCCTCTGAGTCCTCAACAATCAGTTCCTGTTAATAGAGGAGGAGATTGGGAGGTTTGTATATCTTTAGCCCCTTGCAGGCTCCGAGGCAAACAATGGCACAGCCCCACCCAGCCTGGAAGGACTCTCAGGGCACAGCAGACCAAACCTGAAAGTCAAAAGCCAAATCAGCCCCAGGCTCTCTCTCCCCTCTCCTGTGGAGTCCTCAATAATTGGTCCAGGCTAGAAGAGAGGGAGATTGGAAGGTTGGATTTCTCCAGTCCTTTGCCAGCTCCCAGGGCAAACCACCGTGTGGTCCCACCTGGTCTGGAGGGGCCTGTGGGGCACCCAAATTTGTGGATCAGAACCTGAGTCAGCCTTAGGCTGTGTGCCTCTCAATCGCCTTTCCTGGGGTGGTAAATCCCTGGACCCCACTTTGTCTGTAGTTACAGACCCAGAGGCCTGAGAATTCTAGAGTCTTTAGTGTTGGGGAGGGTGCCGGCAGCAGCAGTCGGTGCTGGTTCCAACTCATGGTTCTGTCGTCGCAATTTCCCTCTTTTGTCCCTCTCTCCTCTGGGTGGTGTGCAGCCTTCACCTGCTGTCCTAAACCCTATAAGATCTTTTTTGGGGCTGTTTCAGCCTGTCCTCTAGCTATTTTTCTGGAGAAGAGATTCCCGTGTCTTACTATTCTGCCATCTTCCCGGAAGTCCAGTGTATTTTTGATTCCTTGCATTGTGCCATTCATCACCATCATATCTGTTATGTTTTTATGTATGTTTACAATTTCCTCAGTATGTTCCCCAATGTCTTCTTAATTTTCTTTATCTCTTCCTTCACTTCATTTAGTTGATTCATGATATTTGTTTGGACATCCCTGATTTGTTGTTCTACGTTCTGCATCTACTCCTGTTTTTTAGTTTGTTCGTTAGACTGGGTCATGCCTTCCTGTTTCTTAATATGGCTTGTATGTTTTTGTTGGTAGCTAAGCATCTGCTTATCTTGATGCCCTTATTTGGTTGGTTAGCTTCTCTTTCTACTCTAGGGTTTTATTTATTTATTTATTTTTATGTGTGTGTGTATGTGGTAAGTTTCTTTTTTGTCACTTAGTTCCTCTTGTTCTATGTCCTTGCAGTTGCCTGTGTTCCTTTGAAAAAAAAAAAAAAATAGGACCAGAGAAGAAGAAAGAGATAAGAAAAGAAAAAATAAATAAATAAAAGGTATATGAGGAACCATACAAGAGCTAGGAAAATAAATAAGTAATATGAATAAAAAATCAAAGAAGTACAAAGGAATAAGAATAAAAAAGGGTGGAAAAGAAAAAATGAAACAAGGAACAAAATAAAGGAAAAATAGAATGAATTAAAAGTCTGAAATGATTGATGAGAAGAGAGGAAAAGAAAAAGAAAAAAAAGTCCAGACAGAGAAAGACGGAATGAAAGAAAAACAACAGAAAACAGAAGACAGAAAACTGAAGGAAAGTAAAGAAATAAAGTAGGTAGAAAAAATAAGCAAAAGAAAAAGAAAGGAAAGAAAGAAAGGGGAAAGACAACAAACAAAATAACAACAACAACAAAAAAGAAAAAATAAAGAAAAAATAAAGAAACAACCCAAGAAAAACAGCCTTCTCTCTTAAGCCCCTAAGGAGCTTCTCAGCCTGCCAGTGCTCATCAATCAATCACCCTTCAGCGTGTCCTTTGCAGGTGATGTATTGGGTTTTAGCAAATAAAATAAAGAAAAAAAAGGAACTGATGAAGATAAAAGAATAAAAAATAACAGATCCAAGAAATCCTAAAACAAGAAAAAATCTGTCTATGACATGTTCCCTGTCATAAGGTACCAGCTGGGTGCCTGATAACTGATGGATCAGTCTCTGGACCACTTCTCTAAGGAGGGCCAGGAACCAAACCAGGGACCTTGTATATGCAAAGCAGAGATTCTTCCACTGAGCTACCCCAGCTCCACTGCCTAAGCAGGCTTCAGAAGGCTTATCTGGCTCTATCTCTCCGCTTGCCCTCAGGCAATTTAAGCTTCTAACTATTTGCCAAGCCAGGCTGTTTAGGCACCTGTCCCCACCCCTTCTCTACCTTAGTTCCTCTCTCGCCCAGGTGGGCTGGTTGTGATAACCTGCCTGATCAGATCTCCCCTCTCCCTGGTTGTTTGGTGACCCTCCAAGGTTCAGCTGGCCAAACTCACCAAAAAGAAATCACTCTCCACCCTCTGCCAGACCCCTCTTCCTCTTGGGGAATGCTCCTCCCCACTTCATTGGTTGCAGTGAGTCAGAGGCTTTACCCAAGCTATTTGCCTTGAGGGTGGGGTATATGTGCCATTTCCAGCCACAGGGGCAAGTAATTCTTGGTTTTCCTTTTGGTTTCTTCATTTGTCTAGTTCTTTCTTGGATGATGCATAACACTTTCCTATTCCATATATCTTCAAAACAGCTCCCTCAGATAGGTTTTTGCCCTTTCTCCCTTCTTTTTTTGAGGGAGTTGGACTCTGCCTACTT
This sequence comes from Tolypeutes matacus, assembly GCA_026826555.1. Taxonomy (NCBI): domain Eukaryota; kingdom Metazoa; phylum Chordata; class Mammalia; order Cingulata; family Chlamyphoridae; genus Tolypeutes; species Tolypeutes matacus. The sequence continues at coordinate 43,696,287 of JAKSZT010053770.1, read as the reverse complement.
CTATGCCATTTTCCCGGAACTCCCCTATAGGATTATGTCATCTGCAAATTGCGAAAGTTTTACATCTTTTCCAATTTGGATGCCTTTTATTTATTTTTCTTGTGTAACTGCTCTTTCTAGAACTTCTAGTACAATGATGAATAATAGTGGTGACAGTGGGCATCCTTGGTACAGATCTTGGACAGAAAGCTTTCAGTTTTTCACCATTGAGTATGATTTTAGCTGTGGGTTTTTCATACATGCTCTTTATCATATATGACCTTTATTGAGGAAGTTTACTTCTATTCCTATTTTTCAAAGTGGTTTTTATTTTTTATTTTTTATCAAGAAAGGATGCTGGATTTTGCCAAATTCCTTTTCTACATCTATGGGGATGATTATGTAGTTTTTCCCCCTTCATTTTGTCAGTGTGGTATGTTACATTAATTAATTTTCTTATTTTGAATCACCTTTGAATACCTGGGATAAAACTCACTACATCATGGTGTATAATTCTTTTAATCTGCTGTTGGATTCTATTTGCAAATATTTTGCATCCATATTCATAAGAGAAATTAGTCTTTAATTTTCTTTTCTTGTAGTATATTTATCTGGCTTTGGTAGTAGGGTGATGACCTCAAAGAATGAGTTAGGTAGTGCTCCCTACTCTTCAATTTTTTTGGGGGACTTTTAGTAGGATTGGTATTAATTCTTCTTGGAATAATTGGTAGAATTCACCTGTGAAGCCATCTGGTACTGGGCTTTTCTTTTTTGGGAAGTTTTTGATGACTGATTCCATCTCTTTACTTGTAATTGATCTGTTGATGTCTTCTGTTTCTTCTAGAGAGTCAGTGTAGTTTGGTCATTTCTTTCTTGGAATTTTTCCATTTCATCTAGGTTATCTAATTTGTTGGTCTACAGTTGTTCATAGTATCCTCTTATGATCCTTTTTATTTCTGTGGGGTCAGTAGTTATGTCCCCCCTCTCATTTCTGATTTTATATATTTTCATCTTCTCTCTTTTTTCTTTTTCAGTCTAGGTAAGGTTTGTCAATTTTATCGATCTTTTCAAAGAACCAATTTTGGTTTTATTGATTCTTTCTATTGTTTATTTTTTATTCTTAATTTCATTTATTTCTGCTCTAATCTTTGTTATTTCTTTCCTTCTGATTGCTTTGGGGTTAGTTTGCTCTTCCTTGTCTAGTTCCTCCAGGTGTGCAGTTAGGTCTTTGATTTTAGCTCTTTCTTCTTTAATGTAAGTGTTTAGGGCTCTAAATTTCTCTCTCAGCACTGCCTTCATTGCATCCCATAAGTTTGATATATGGTGTTCTGTTTTCTTTTGTCTCAAGATATTTACTGATTTCCCTCGCAATTTCTTCTTTGACCCACTGATTGGTTAAGACAGTGTTATTTAATGTCCATATATTTCTAGATTTTCCAGTTTTACACTTGATATTGATTTTCAGTTTCATTCTATTATGGTCAGTGAAGACGCTTTATATTATTTCAATCTTTCTAAATTTACTGAGACTAGTTTTGTGACCCAACATGTGGTCTGTCCTGGGGAATGATCCATGTGTGCTTGAGAAGAATATATATCCTGCTGTTGTGGGGTGCATGCTTCTGTATATGTCTGTTAATTCTAATTCATTTATCATATTATTCAAGCTTTCCTTATTGATATTGATGCTCTATCTACTGATTTGAGTGGTGTATTGAAGTCTCCAACTATTATTGTAGAGATGTCTATTTCTCCCTTCAGTTGTGCCAGTGCTTGCTTCATGTATGTTGGGTTACCTTGGCTAGGTGGATATATGTTTATGATTGTTATTTTTTTCTTGGTGAAATGACCCTTTTATTGTTATATAGTTTCCTTCTTTGTCTCTTATAACAGCTTTTGACTTAAGTCTATTTTATCTGATATTAGTATAGCTACCCCAGCTCTTTTTGGTTACTATTTTTGTCCTTGGGTCTAAGGTGAGGCTCTTGTAAACAACGTATAGTTGGATCCTGCTTTTATATCCATTCTGCCACTCTGTGTCTTTTTGATTGGGGAGTTTAATCCATTAACATTTAGTGTTATTACTGTAAAGGCAGTACTTACTTCAGCCATTTTGTCCTTTTTTTTTTTTTTTTTTTTTTTTTAAGTGCCAGGGCCAGGGATTGAACCCAGGACCTTGTATATGCAAAGCTGGTGCTCAACCACGAGCCACATCAGCTCCCTTGAGTTGTTTTTTTTGTTTGTTTGCTTGTTGTTGGTCTTGTTTTTAGGACACACTGGGAACTGAACCCAGGACCTCCCATGTGGGAAGCAGGTGCTCAACTGCTTGAGCCACATCCAATTCACTGTCCTTTGTTTTTTATAGGTCATATCTTTTTTTTGTCTCTCTTTTCCTTTATTGCAACCTTCTTTTCTGTATAGTTGATATTTTGTGATGTTTCTGACTTATCCCTTTCTCATTTCTGTTTCTATATATATTTTAAAAACTTTCTTTGTAGTTACCCTGGGGTTTTTATTATACAACCTACATCTGTAACCTACTAATTTAAAAAGACAACACCTTTTCCTCAATAGCATACATATTCGCTGCTCCCATATCCCTCCTGTTTCCCCTCTTTGTGTGGTTTTTGTATGATTTTACCACTTTTTATTTTACACATTGATTATCAGGACATATGCCTTTTTCTTGTTCAATTGTATTCTGTTCCTATAGGAATTAAAGAGTAGAGTTGTATGTTGAGGATACAGTACTATTGGGTTTTACATTTACCCTTTTGGTTACCATTACTAATAATCTTTATTTCTTCACACTACTCCAAGCCACTCTATCCTGTGTTTTTCTTTCAACCTGCAGAACTCCCTTTAGTAATTTTTGTAGGGCAGGTCTCTTGTTGATGAACTCCCTCAGTTTCTGTTTACCTGTGAATATTTTAAACTCCCCCTCATTTTTTTTTGTTTTTTTTTTTTTTTTTTTGCAGGCAGAAAGTTTATTGGGAAGCTCTCCCAACAGAGGGGTTCTGAAGATTGGACTTCAGCCCCACTGCTGGCATGGTGGGGGTCTGAAGAGAGACTTCAGCCCCTATTTTAGTCCATAGTTCATTTCTCAATCTGGAGGACTTTGGGATGGTGATGCCGCTCCACCATTAACTGAGGGGGGCTTCAATCCCATACATCCGATGGATGGGACTCTCTTGCTTGCAGTTGTAGACACTCTTGGTTCCTTGGTATGTTGTTTGTCCATCATCTTCTCCCCGTTAGTTGTGCTGGGTAAGCCCATTGAACTGGAGAGTAGGTGTTGCAACTCTGTTGAGATTCAGGGCTCAGCTGGCACCTGGACAGCCCAAAGATTTAAGTCTCTTGGATGTACACATACCAACTCTGATACTAATTATAGGTTCAAATAGGACAGAAGAGTCATGCATAGGGAAACCACTGCTGAGTCTAACTCAGTCATACTTCCCCCTCATTTTTGAAGGACAGTTTTGATGGATAAAGAATTTTTGGACAGCAGTTTTTCTCTTTCATTATCTTAAATATATCATACTATTGTCTTCTCAACTCCTTGGTTCTGATGAAAAGTCAACACAATCTTATTGAGGATGCCTTGTATGTGACAAATCACTTTTCTCTTGCTGCTTTTGGCATTCTCTGTTTGTCATTGGTATTTGACATTCTGATTAGTATGTGTCTCAGAGTAGGTCTATTAGGATTTATTCTGTTTGGAGTATGTTGTGCTTCTAGGACATGTATATTTATATCTTTCATAAAAGTTGGGAAATTTTCAGGCATTATTTCCCCACATATTTTTCTTGCCCTTTTTCCTTTTCCTTCTTCTGGGACACCCATGACATGTATGCTTGTGTGCTTTGTGCTGTCCTCACATCCCTGAGACACTGCTCATTTTATTCTATTATTTTCTCTATTTGTTCTTCTGACTGTATGATTTTTGATTGTCCTGTCTTATAGTTTGCAAATTCTTTCTTTTGCCTGTTTAAATCTGCTGTTATATGTCTTTATTGTAATTTTTAGCATTATACTTTATTGTTTTATTTTTTATTTTCAGGGATTCGAGATAGTATATTCAGTATAATAATACTAGTAGCCAACATTTATTGACAACTTACTTGTGTGTCAGGACCGTGCTAAGCATTTTATATCTATGATATCACTGAAATTAAAATTTTTATAGTGCTTATCAAATTTAAAGGTACAAAGCAAAGCTGAGATGCTGTAAGTAAAAACTTGATTTTATGATTTTATAATTCTAGAAAGTGACTATTTTTTATGTGTGTGTTTGTAATGTCATTTTTACTATAATGTATTGTTTTAATAGCCCTATTTACAAGACATGTATCAATTCACTAAAGGGGTGCCAATGCAAAGTACCAGAAATTTCTTGGCATTTACAAGGGTATTTATTTGGGGTAAAAGCTTATAGTCCCAAGGCTGTGGAAAGTCCAACTCAAGGTACCATAAGAGGTACTTTCTCACCAAAGTCAGCTGCCACATGTTGAAGCAAGATGGCAGGCAATTTCTGCCAGGTTTCAGTCTTCCCCTCTGGGCTTCCTCTTCCTCTTGAGACTCTGTGGGCCCAGCTTCTTCCCAATCTCAGCTGCAGGCTGGCATAGGGCTTGCCTCTCAGGGTTTCCTATATCAAGCTCAGCTCTCTTCCAAAGGTTAGCTGTAAGCTATCAGGCAAATGGTCCATCTCTTCCTGGGGCTTTAGCTGTTTGGGCCTTCTCCTTTCTGTCACATAGCAGGATCAAAAATGACAAAGTTCTCTCCTCTGTTTCTGTCTGTCTGTGTGAGTTCTGTTTCTATCAGACCCACCAAGGGGGCGGGGACTCAACTTGAGTTATGCCTTACTGATGTGGTCAAATCAAAAAAGCCCTAACTCAATCTTAGGTAAGCTAATTGAAGACATCTCAGCTGAATTTAATGAAATCAAACAGTATCACAACCAGAGGAATAAATCAGTTTACAAATACAATCTTTCTCTTTTTCCGATTCATATAATAATCTCAAACTGCCACAACATGTGTAATGTAAGCAAATATAATCATCACATTGGAAACTAAGCATACCTAAAGGAAAAAGCTGAAGGATCAATTGTCAATGGTATAATCTAGATGAATACTGAAACCAAAACACAGCATTTTGCGTGTGTGTGTGTGTGTGTGTGTGGGGGGTGGGTATTCACAATAAAGAAGGTGAGAAATTTATTGCCGTTTAACCATAAATATATCACAGACTAATCAGCCAAGAAAAATCATTAATTTTGACATTAAAACATTATTTGGCTGGATTTATCTTTTGAAGATTTCTCTACTGATAGGCACTTCTGAAACTGATTAGTGATTTGGTATAATTATTTTGGGGATATTTCTAAAGTCATACAAATGGCCATTTTATGATGGTTTATCCTAAATAAACAATATTATATATTTGCAAAAAATTTATGGGTTGCATTTCTTCTTTGAAATTGTACAATTTATGGAAAGATCCTTCCTTTTCACCATAATTTATAAAAACGAAGTTGGATATTTCCATTGTGTTTTGCACTTGGCAAAATAAGCTAAATAGGTAGAATCTGCTTCAACTTATGTCAGGTTGTGTCTATTTGGAATATCGAATCCCCTGCACAAAACTAACATGAGAACATGTTTAGCTGAAGCACTTGCTTTTAGAGTCCTTTAGGAAAAGTGTAGTGTATTGCCTGGAAAGTATTCTCTAGTATAAATATATATTATACAGTTTCATATTCTTCTTACCCTGAGATATTTATTAAGAAAGAGTAACCTGGAGATGAGTACATAAAACATCTTTGGGCATATCTATTATTTAAATAGAAAGTGATGTCACCTTCTAGCACTGTAAGAACCCCAGCTTCCAAATGATAATAACTCTTAGTAAGCAAGTACCTGTAGCCTGTCTCTAACATATTGAATGGTAAAGGACAATAAGTTCTCCCTGGCAGTGATTGCAACACTTAAAAGTTATATTTTCATATCTAGCAAAGGCATGAAATCATCTAATATTTTTTTGTGGTAAGTAAGGTGGTTGGTGAACACTCAGTAAATGGACTATCAGGTGAGCTTTCTCTACAGGTAACGGGATCCAAATGTGTAGAATCATTTCAGCCATTTCTTTCAGCTGGGGTATTGCAGAATTCAACTGTGTATGAAATCTTTTTTTGACTATTATTGCCAACATTTCCCAGAAGATGAGAATTCACTGCTTTTGCCAATTTGTGATTGGTTAATGCTAGATCTGCTGTGCTGTGAGGTTGTGCACTAGGGTAGTAAGTCTGCTCTCTTCCCCACTGCAAGGAAACCCAGAGCTCCTCCAGTAATTTCTTGGTAGCTATCATTTCCTGATGAATATGTTCCCATTCACTCAGGAGATCTTGTATAGCAACCTGTGTATCATGGTTTTGATGCTGTAAAACTGTTCTGGATTTGGTTAATTTATCTGACATAACCCTGCTTCACCATATATCACATGTGTTCTAACTATTCAGAAAGCTGAGCTGTGTTTCGACCTAGGACTTCATTTTCTAAAATCAGCTAAGTTTTATCATGAGATAGGCTTTCAAAATAGTACTGAAGATCATCCCCAACAGAAGCCACCAGCAACTTTTTAGCTCACGACTTACCTCTGTCTGTACATGAAGCTTGTTTGTAAGACCTTCTTTGTCTTGTAGGAACAACCTATCAGAGTCCTTGAGCTTTTCCAATATATTCTTTACCTCTGAGAGTTCCTTCCTAGGTTCTGCAACTCCCTCTGACTGGCCAGGGATTCTTCCTTTATGGTGTCCAAAGACTTAACCTTTGCAATTTTGTTGGGAATATCATGGTTTATAGCAGTTTGGGAAATTAATATTCTTATAGCTTCAATTTCTACTGCTTTTTCAGCAGGCATTTTCCCTAGCTGAAGAACTCCTGGGCTCTCTGATGGAACTGCTTTCCTCCGTGAACTCTGAAGGTTGTGATGCTTTATGGATTGGACTCCAGAGGTGACTTCAACAGATTTAGGTTGCTCTTCAGTTTCCATTCCATCTCCTGCTCCTCGGATTGGGGCTGAAGTAAGGATGGTGTTCGTTTCTAAATTTTCATGAGCAGTCTTTTTTTTTTCTTTTTTCTCTTAACCAATGACAATGAACACCAAGGCTTCTACTAGTAGATCTCTAGGATTCTTCCTCTCCTGACTTCACTTTAAGATTATCTGGCATGGTACCACTGGACAACTTCTTTGCATCTCCTCTCCCATTCTGAAGCCAACCTGTCCAGGCAATCCCAACATCAAGCTGCCCTCTGCTCTGTTGTATTTTAATCTCTACTATTGTGCTTTTCATCCCCATAATTTGTTATTTTCTTTTTATAAATTTAAATTTTTAAATAAATTCTTCTTTATGCTCACTCATTGTTATCTTAATATCCTTTATCTCTTTATGCATATTTTCCTTCATATACAAATTATTTTCTGATATCAGATGGAAGGCAGAATTTGAGATTGATGAGCTTGGATATTTAGCTGAGGAGACTTCCAAGCTTAGTTTGGAAAGTGCAGCCTGGTTTCTCCTTGCAGACTATAGTAAAGAGGTAAGGGATAAGCTGAGAACTGAACTCTAGGTCACAAAACCCAGAAATTGATGGTTTGGAAAATTCTGAGATCCTGGAAAGTATATTCCCGGAAAATAGTGCTCCATTGTGAGGATTTAAATGAGCATGGATCCAGCCAGCCATTTCAGTGCACATTTGGACTGGAGGTACAGTTAGCCAGGAAGGATCTATAAAAAGTTCTTTTGTCTGATGGCTTGGACCCCTGTGTTCTACATGCAAAACTGATAAGTTTTTTTGCAAACTCTATATGAATGGAACCACTGCTAGCCTGGACTAAAAGGGACAGACAAGAGACAGATTGATGGAGAAATAACTTCAAATGCAGGACCATGGAAGCTGAGGTATGGACCAAAGACATCTTCTTGGGCCAAGAGAGTGGACCCACCCATGTGTGTGGAGAGTGGACCTACCCATGTGAGTATGCCCTGGCATGTGGAGAAGGCAGAAATTCTGCCCCATTGTTCTGGAAGAATGCTGATGCCCCAATCTTCAGAGGGGGTGGAGCATATTCCTGGGTGATTGTGGAGAGTCTGGTTACAACCCATTGTTTTGAGAGGATTGATCTTGTGCCACAGGGATTGTGGAGACTTTGTCATCCTAGTGCCTGAAGAGGTTGAAGCCTTCACCCCAGTATTTGGGGAGAATATAGTTGCTATGCGAGCACTTGGAAAGGTTGGGTCTGCTGCTGTATCAATCCTGGAGGACAAAACATCATTTCATAGGTGACTCTTAGACCTTGAAATTGAATGGAGTATGGCCTGCAAGATTTTGGCATTGTTTGGGACCCATGACCCCTGTTTTCATTCCAATTTCTCCCTATAGGAATGAGACTGTTTATCCTATGACTGTCCCGCCCTTGTATACTGGAAGCAGACAACTTATTCTTTAGATTTCACAGGTCCAGAGATAGAGGGGAATTGTGCCCCAGGACAGACCACACCTGTTAGAGGTTCCCCTTCACTAGGTTTGCAATAATTAACAAGCTGTGGCTCAATTCCCCCTGACATGCTTTAAGGAAGGACAAGGCCCTCTTAGGCCTACGTGTCTGAAAGCAGGGCACTTCCCCAAAGGTTAAATAAAGAGACCACATGGAGATGGGAGTAAAGTGAGATAAAGAGCTTCATTCCCTCCATATCAAAGCACCACCTGCTCCTCCAGCATTCCAAGAAAATGTAACTCCCTAACCCACTACCCTCTAGCCATACAAGGGAAAAGTTTCACCCTTAGGGCTTCCTATTGGCCCCTAACCTTACTCAAACCCTTGACCCCCTCCCACCGACTATCATTTTCCCGCCTAGGACTGTACTGTATAAATTCAAAGCCCTCCTTTCCAGGGATGGGCTGAAGTCTCTCTTCAGATCCCCACCATGCCTGTGGTGGGGCTGAAGTCTATTCTTCAGAACCCCTCTGTTGGTAAGGCTTCCCAATAAACTCTCTGCCTGCAATCATCAGTCTCCGTGTCCCAGTGGGTGCCATATTTCCCAAAAACACCCTTAACTGATTTTGTTGCGTCTTTGTACTTAGTATTGCTACTGAAATGACTTAAGGCTTTGGGCATATCGTGATGGAATGAATGTATTTGCATATGGAAAGAACATGTCTTTTGGGGCCCAGAGGGTGGCATGTGGTGGTGTGGAACTGTATGTACTCCAGAAAATCATGTTCTTAAATGTAATACATTCCTGTGCATGTAATCCCATCATAAATTGGACATTTTGATGAGACTACTTCAGTTAAGTTGTGACCCTCATCATTCAGGATGGATCTTAACCTTATTACTGGAGTCCTTTATAAATGGAATGAACACAGCCATGGAAACATGAAGGTGAAAGCAACAAAACCTGTAGGGACCCATAGATGTCACCGTGTGCCTTGCCATGTGGCAGAGAAACCAAGGGATGTCAGCAGCCGTGTTACTGGATGGCTCTGGATTCTGGGCTCCTAGGTTCTTGGCTTATGTTGCATGAAAGAATTTAAGGACATGCCATAGGGTAGGCAAGGGAGTGAAGAGTTTATTAAGAAACAAGAAAGCAAGATAAGTACACTCTGAGGCATGAACCACAGGGGTGCTGCAGAGCGAGATGCGCATGTGGGGGCCCCAGGTTAGGCTTTGTAAGACTTTTACTCCTCCCCCTGCATAATTTTGGGGAAGGGCACCAGCTCTTTGCTGTTCTGAGTGGTTGCCCCACCCATCAGTTCTCAGGGGGCCAGTGGTGAGGCCTTTTGAGGGTATCCTGGACTTTTCCTTGACGCAGAACAGAATCTCCTCCCACTGTCACTCCAAATAGGGTTCACATGGCTGGGGTCTCGTGGGGTCCTTCTGGCAGCCTTCTTGACAGTGGTCTTTCCCTCAGGGGGTTTCCAGGTGGGGTTTTATGGCCACATATCTCATGGCCATGTTTTCTGCCAGGTCTCATTCATTTATTTATTCACTGAACAAATAATCCTGTGCCTATTTTGTGCCAGGTACTGTTCTAGGCACCAAGGATACTGCAGTGAACAAGACAGACAAAATTCCTGTTTTCACGAAGCTTACATTCTGGGTGTTGGGTGGGGGGAAAGTAGATAATAAATACAATAAATAAATAAACTACAAGTATGGTAGTCAGTGGCAAGTGACTACAAGCAGAAATACAAGCAGGGAAGGTGGTAGGGATTTGTATATGTGAGTAGGTTTGCAATTTTATAGAAGGTGGCAAAAGGTTTCTCATTGTGGTTTCAATTTTCATATCTTATGAAAGATGATGAACATTGTTTCAAATGCTTAAAACTTCACGTTTTATGGACCCCTTAATAATTCTGTACTACTCTATTGTTGATTTAAATCCTTAAAATTCAATGTTCCTTTGATATGTACAAACTAAAACTAGGTATAAACTTCTTATGCTTTTAGCTTGTATAGCTGTTGCTCTTTTCAAAACAAATGTACAAATTACATACAACCCTCTCTTCTGCAAAGCCAACAATTTTATATTAACTTAAGTAATTTAATGTGATGCACAGTGTTAGTGACTATGGCTCAGGGTTTCTTGGGTTCTTGAGTTTGCTCTGCCTTTCCCACTGGGTGTATGAGGCGATGCCATTCTTTCACCATTCTTTGTCTGAAAAATGGAAATGACTTTGTTCCTCAAGTGCTATGTGACATCATCTGGTCCACACTTGATGACAAAGCTTCATTAAACTCTGAAGTCTACTCCTGTGCATTGCTAATTAGCCAGAGACAGTTAAAGTGGGACTATTTGATAACAATCTGATTGCAAACACAAAGGCAAACTGGGGCCGAGAGGCAGCGTTTGGTTTTTAGGTGATCACCTAGATGATTCAGAATATGCTTACTTTAGGTTATCAATGAAATGAAAATTAATAAATTCTCAATAATATATTCTCACTGAGAATGTGCAACCCTCCTCCCCAAAATAGGGCAGCAGACCCCAGTTTAATAAACTGATTCAGTATCTAAGATGGATCATGAACAATAACATGGTTTTTGGAACAAACTGATTTTTTTTTTTTTTGAGGGAACATGGTTACCCAGATGTGGCTGAGTCACATCTTTTAGAAACATTTGAGTGTTCTTCCTTGGCTTTCCTAGTTTAGAAATGCACTCTGAATGAAGCTCAAAATGGGCTCCTCTTTGTTATAGATAGGACTAGGTAAAATTTTTCTTTGCTATCTTTCATTCTATAATGCTCACCTCATTACCAGACTTCCTTGTGCTTTCCTTCCCTCTCAGGTCTACATATGCAACAGTGGTCTTTTATTTATTTTGTGCTTGGTTCATAAGCGGAAACTCTCAAATGTGTTCATTTGTGCTTTTTTCATACAGATGGCATATTCAGTGGGAGAAATGACAAAAAAACTTCCAATTTCCTTCATTCCTGATTTCTGGTAGATTTGGCTGTGGATTTCCAAGGGTGAGGGGCTAATGCTACTGCCCATCTGAATGTGAATCAAATTCTTTGTTTCATCATTTACAACCTTGAATAATCAAATATCCTTTTTTTGGCAAGTCAGGCTCACTAAATAGGTACTAAGAACAGACTTTATAGTTAATATAAATAGTGTTGGTAGAAATGGCTTTATTGAGAATAAATTGTTAAATGTTAATACAGCTAAAATTAGTACAGTTAAAGAATTTAACTATAATAAGATTGAGAAATTTTACATTGAATATGTGTGTGTGAGTGTATGTGTGGTTATAGTATGTGAAATTACATCTTACTGAGGTAAAAAATCAATTATCAGTACTATCATATGGTTCATATATTTATGTATGTGTATTTTAGATTTCAGCTGCCTTTATAGAGCAGTAACAAAGAAAATAATGTCCAGTTTTCTTTACATAAAAACATCAAATCGGGATCCTAAAACAAAATTCCTTTCACATAAAATATTTTAATCCAGGGGGAGACAAAACACAGCAGTAAGAGTGTCTCACAGAAAACCTGGACTGCATTCATCCTTCACCTAGTCAAATTCTTTCAGGGCCAGGGCAAATCTAACCATTGCAATTCCAGTCCATAGTGAAGGTTCTTTCCTCTGAACTCAGTGATTTGTCCTTTGCTACCATTATTCTAGTAAGTGATTATGTATGTCTTTTAAAATAAATTACAAACTTCTTGGGAAAGTCTTGACTTTCTGTTTCTGCAGGGTCTGTTTTGGCTTATTGAGTGACCTGGAGAGCATTCTAAATAGGATTTAATTATTTAAGTTGGTAAAGTAACAAGGATAGACTTTCAGAGGACTAGGAATTCTGCATCTCAGAAAATCTACCTGCTTTCAAAGAATTTACAATCTCCATTAGGAGACAATGCATAAATTCATGAAGGGTTTAATGAGCCAAAGTCAACTGTCTTTCAGTTTTTCTTAATAGTTCTATTCTTAGCAGAATGTTAAGAGGAAGGCAAATCTGCCAAAATGGGTGTATGCTAGCTAAATCGAGCTATGTAGACATTCACCTATTGATTTAGCAAGGCAGAGATGCACATTTAGCTAGTGAATAATTAAAGTCAGTCAGTTAACTAGTTGGCACACTTATATTGATAATAGGGTGGTATTTTCCTTTATATTATGAATTTGAAGACATATCTGAACAACCTATAAGCATAAAAATCTGATTTTAGTAAGTCCTGTTGTTCAGCCCTACCATCTTCAACAAAAATGCCCTATATCTCAAAAGTCAATGACAATATTTATCATGGCTCAGAAAAGACATTTAATTAATGATATTACTTTAGCTAATAATTTTTCTTTCTTCTGCCCTTGGTATTTTTTGTAAGAGAACTTAGTGATCTTGAAGAGGAGGAAAGATAATGGTTCATAATCAATGCTCATGGACCAGACACCTAATAAGAACTTAACTAAAAAGTATTTGCTGCATCTTATCAGTATAGAAATGTCAAGCATAGCGAGAGGCATGAACAAATTTCCAACTGATTTCTCGTTCTTTTACTGTGAGGAAGAGTTTCAACATCAGATAAGACAAAATGGCCTTTGGGAAAAAAACACAAGAAATGACAACACATGCAGCTGCTGAGACTACAGTTTATGAGATGAAAACAGACTCTAGAGATGCATTCTAATCTCTCTTAGCACATTTCCCTGGTCACCTTCCTGCCTGTGCGATGCTGGCATTTAATGGTAACTTGTGGCAGGCAACCTTTAAGAGATAGCAACAGGAACTAGTTACTTGCTGAGCGAAGTCACAATTTTTTGCCACCCAAGACAAATTGTTTGCATTCTAAATTTGCCTTGGCTGTCCGTGGAGGCATCTGGTATGACTAGAAGGGCTGTTGTTTTGCAAAACAGGAGCTCCACTAGGGTTTCCCTGAAGCTACAGCCAGTTAATGTATAGAACAGAGGTTTTCAATCTTTTAAGAACTTCAGAACACTTTCAGAATTCCACCTCACTCCACAGCATTCCAGCTGATTTCATCCATGTAATTGCTATTGAACGTTGTATTTTGTAAAAAAACATGGTTTCATTGGAAAAACCTGTAATGATACGTCTAATAAGATGGTTAGAATGCCTATCAGCACTGTAAATTTTGGTTATGGAAAAAAAGAAATAGTGTAAGATAACAAGATGGTGACTTCAATGATTAAATATGCATTGTTACTGATTAGGAAATTGTGTGTGGGCTTGGCACTTCATGTAACATGGAGATCTAACAATTGCTGATAGAGAACACATCATTTCATCTAGGAATCCAACTAGAAAGAAACTGTATAGATTCACAGAACAGTGATTGCGTAGGAGTTTACCAAGTGCAGGAACCAATCACTCCAAACTATTCATATGATAAGAGTCATCTGAGTGCTTGTTAAAAATATAGATTCCTAGGGCCCTCCCTCTGGAGATTTTAGTTCAGGGAGTTTGTGGTGGTTCCTAGGAACCTGTATTTTTAACAAGATCCCAAGGAGATTTTTTATCATCCTATTGATCTGGAAACATTGCCCTAAAACATCGTAGCAAAATGTAGGTACTCCATAATGGAATGAATGAATAAATAAATAAAACCATGATGAGCATGCCAGAGAAGCAGCCCAGTGGTTGATATTGCTGCATGTATAGTGTGTTAGGGCTCCTGACCTTGTACAACTATCTCCCAATTGTGGGAGAAATGCTCTTCAGAAGCAGTTGGTGATGTTGAGGTTTTTGAATATCACATGGAATAACACTCCTTCCCCCTTGTTCTGTGTTGGAATATTATAGTGACATAAGAAGAAAGACAATGTCCTAAAAAAGGAATGATGTTTGAACAGACATCTCACCAAAGAAAATATACAGATGGCAAACAAGCATATGAAAAGAAGATTAACATCATATGTCATTAGGGATTTTCAAATTGAAACAACATTGAGATGGTGAGCAGATGTAGCTCAGTGGTTGAGTGCCTGCTTCTCATGTACGAGGTCCTGGGTTCAATCCCTGGTACCTCTTAAAAAACAAAACAAAACAACAACAACAAAAAACATTGCAATACCACGACACAACTATTAGAATGGCTAAAATCCAAAACACTGACAACACCAAATGCTGGCAAGAATGTGGAGCAACAAAAACTCACATTCATTGCTGATGGGAATGCAAAAAGACAGTCACTTTGGAAGACAGTTTGGCAGTTTCTTACAAAGTTAAACATAGGCTTACCAAACAACCCAGCAATCACACTCCTAGGTATTTACCCAAATGAGTTGAAAACTGATGTCCACATAGAAACCTGCACATGAATGTTTATAGCAGCTTTATTCATAATTTCCCCAAACTGAAAGCAACCAAGATGTCCTTCAATAGATGAATGGATAAACTGTGGTACATCCTTACAGTGGAATATTATGCAGCAACAAAAGAATTGGGTTATCAAGTCACAAAAAGACATGGAGGAACCTTAAATACATATTTCTAAGAGAGAAAAGCCAGCCTAAAAAAGGCTACATACTGTAAGATTCCAATGATATGACATACTGGAAAAGGAAAAACTATAGAAACAGTAAAAAGATCAGTGGTTGCCAGAAATTCAGGGGAGGTGGAGATGGTTGACGATGGAGCACAGGTCATTTTTAGGATGTTGAAACTATTCTGTATGGTACTGTAATGGTAGATAAATGACATTAGGCAATTGCCATAACCCATAAAACAAAGAGTTAACCCTAATTAAATTCTGGATTTTGTTTAATTATAATATATCAATATTGCTTCATTAATTGTACCAAATGCTCATATACTGCAAAAGAATGCAAGATGCTAATAATAGGGGACACTGTGTGCGGGTGGGGTGGGGTCGGGGAGAAAGTGTATGCAGGGATTCTGTGCTTTCTGTGCAATTTTTCTGTAAATCTAAAACTTCTCTAAAAATAAAGTCTATTATACCACACACACAGACAAAAGGAATGAATGCCAAGTATTAAAAACAGAAAGAACCTTGTATAAATCTCCCTCAGGAAGAAATTTTAAGTGAGTGTTTCCTGCTATTGTAAGTCCCTCCAGTCATAAACCATCCTCCCTCTTCAATCTGTCCATAAAGGCACAAAGAAGTGGTGTTCTGATCTCTTTGTGGACAGTGCTGCCAATAATTTCTACATTATTTGACAACAGCCTATTTCTTCCTTATTCTGCAATTTCATGTCACCATTAACTTTGTTATGCTCCCCTGGGAATCATTTACCAAACTTCATGGCAAATAGGGAAGAAGTCCCTTCACACAATTTACAAAACCTTGTTAAAGTAAAAGCTTCAGAAATATGGGAGCTGAACTGGGAGAGAAGAAAGGTGAAACCCATACCTTTATTCCACCCCAAGGTCCTTTGGCTGACTTGGGTGAATGGCAGGTTAGGGGACTGGACTGAGAAGACCCAATTACCTCTTTGTTTAACTTCTATGGGGGCCTGCCATCATTTGGGAGCTAATTTTAGGTCATCTAATATCTATTAAGGGGAGTATAGGCAACACAAAGGGAAAAAAGAGAGCCCCAATGGATTAGTTGAAACTTGTCACACTCTTCTTTGTGACTTAATGGAAGCTTTAGTGAATACTGTTGGAGGCGGGGTGGCGGAGTCAATAAGGCAGAATTGGGAAATTTGTAGGATGGTCTAGAAATGGTTCTAAGCATTGCAGCATATTAGAATCACCTGAGGAAATTAAAAAAAAATCCAGGCCCCCACCCCATACCAATTAAGTAAAAATTTCTGGGGCGTGACAAAGGCATCACTTTTATTTTTTAAGTTTCCCAGGCTTTTTAAATGTGCAGCCCAATTTGAGAACCAGTGATCTCCTGACTGCTTTCATCCTCTAGATCTTTTCTAGTTGTAGGTTATTCCCTGTTTAGAATGACCCTTTATCCTTTCTTCTTGCTTGTCTTTAAAAATTCATCTCAAGTGTACCTTCCATTACAGAGTTAACTCATTCCTTTATTCAACAAATATATACAGAAAGTTTTTGCTTCTTCCTCTAATGGCAATAACACTCTGTGATAATATATTTTAATTATTATTCTTTCCACTATAGACTTTGAGGTCTTTAAGGATAGGGATCACAAATTTTTCTTCTTTGACTTTTGTAATACATCTGTCCTTTATTTTCCCCACTCCCTCATATTCCCAGCTTACTGTTGCTTGTTCTAAAGATACTCAGTGTTGAATAATAATGATTTTTAAAGGTGTGTTGACCATAGTCAGTGGATGCAAAATTGCTGAATTAAGTTTTTTAAAAAAATTTGTGATAAAATACACATAATAAAATTTACTATTTTAATCATTTTAAAGTATACAATTCAGCAGCATTAAGTATACTTGTAATGTTATGCAACTATCACCACTACCTATTTAGAACTTTTTCATCTCCCCAAATGGATACCTTGTAACCATTAAACAGCCAATCTCAATGTCCTCCTCCTCCCAGTCCTTGGCAACCACCAATCTGCCTTCTGTTTTTGTGAATTTTCCTATTCTGGATATTTCATATGAATGGGACCTTATAGGCCATATAATATGTGGCCTTTTGTGTCTGGTTTATTTCACTTAGTGTATGTTTTCAAGGTTCCTCCATGTTGTAGCATGCATCTGTACTTCATTCCTTTGTGTGGCTAAGTAATATTCCATTGTATGGATATACCACATTTTTTTATCCACTCATCCATTCATGGACATTTATTTTTCCCATCTTTTGGCTATTAAGAATGGTATTGCTATTAATACACATTTGAACATGTGTTTTCAATTATTTTGGGTATATCTATCTCTAGCAGTGGAATTGCAGAGTCATATGGTAATTCTATGTTTAACTTGTTGTAGAATCAGCAAGCTGTCTTCCAAAGCAGCTGTACTATTTTACATTCCTACTATCAATGTAAGAGAATTTCTTTACATCCTTTCTAACACTTGTTATTTTTCCAAATTAAAAAAAAATTGGAAATTAAAATTTTTTTTCCAAATTAAAAAAAAATTATATTATGGTTATTATAGTGGGCCATCATAGAGAAGGGTAATCTCATTGTGGTTTTGAGTAGCATTTCCCTAATGATTAATGACATTGAATATCTTTTCATGGTTTTTTTTTTTTTTTTTTTTTTTTTTTTTTTGTGTGCTATTTGTAAAGCTATTCATTGGGGGAAATGTCTATTCAAGTCCTTTACCTATTTTTTTTTTTTTAATTTTTTTTAAGACTGTGCCTTTACCCATTTTTAAATTGGGTTATTTGTCTTTTTGTTGTTGAAGTGTAAGAGTTCTTTATGTATTTGAATATTAGACTTTTTCTTCCATTCTGTAGGTTGTCTTTTCACTTTCTTGATAATGTCTTTAATCTACAAAAGTTTTAAATTTTGATGAAGTCCGATTTATCTATTTTTTTCTTTTGTTGCTTGTGCTTTTGGTGTCAAGTCTAAGAAATCATTGTCAGATCCAAGGTCGTGAAATTTATCTCTATGTTTTCTTTTAAGAGTTTTAGCTCCTGTATTTAGGTCTTTGATCCATTTTGAGGAACGGATTCAACTTCATTCTTTTGCATGTGGATATCCAGTTTTTCCAGAACCATTTGTGGAAGAGACTGTTATTTCCCCGTGAAATGGTCTCAGTATCCTTATTTAAAATCAGCTGGTCATAGATGTTTATTTATGGACTCTCAGTTCCATGAATCTCTTTGTCTAGATTCATGCCAGTACCACACTTTAGTGATTACTGTAACTTTGTAGTGAGCTTTCAAAGTGCTATAGTTTGAGTTTGAAAAGTAAAACCACGTTCTCAGATTTGTTTGTAATGCCCTTCTCAGTGATGCTCATTATTTTGTGAATCTTTTGTTTGCAGTTGCATTTAATGTTGTCTTGATGGAATGGTATGTGATGATCCAAGATCCATTTCTCAAGTAATATTGGCATCATGAAATTTTATGATTTACAAGCTTTCTTTATGCTCACCCATTATCAGTTTCACCTGCCTCTTTTTACTTGATTCACTCCTTTACCTGACATTTACAGCCTCCTATACGCAAGTCCTACCCTACCTAAGACTTTTATTTGTCCACATAAACCTTCTATTCTAGTCAGGCTAGATGATCTCCAAGTGTGCCAGGGTCATTTTACTTCCTGTCTACTCTGTCTATTCTGAATTTTTCTGATCCTCCCAGGGCCAACTTCTTCCATTAGTTTTACCTGCCTTCTTTAGCTCTGGCATAAAATCTGTGCAATAAGTTTATCATTGGCTTTTAACCAACCTTATATTGTCTAATTTTCCTTCACAGATGACCTGGGAAGTGATTGTAGTGATTGTGGCATGTACTTCTGTCAGTTCTTTAACCTAACACAATAAAGACCATACTCTAGGTACTTGATTCTCTAGGCGTTTAATTGAATTGTATATGCCACGTAGTGAAATAGGCATATTTAACACAGATTTAGATGATATGAAAGGTTTTCTTTGTAATGATTTCCTCTAGGAGATGATGCAATCAAAGAAAGATATAACCCCAGAGTTGGGTTCCTATGTTATCTGTCCAGAATGACTAGGAGAACCTCAGATACTGACTTCCAAGTTCCCTCTTTTTCCTGCTTCAGTTGGAGGATTCTAGATCATACCTCCCTGAGACTGAGGATAAAACTGGGAAAGAGAGAGATATTTCCTCTTACTCTCCTTTCACCTTCCCTGACAGACTCAAGCTTTGTTCTCTGCAAGGCGAACTGGGCAGGGAAATGCCTTTCCCTTTAAGTCACTTTCTGAGTGATGAAACTTAGTACACTAAGGCAAGGTCCTCAAGCCTCTTTTGAAATTAGGTTTTCCTTTCTTCAAAACTCCTTCCTTGTGCATAAATATAGTGGGTGTCTTACTTTGCCACAGGGCTGCCATTGCAAAGTATCAGAAATACATTTGCTTTTATAACAGGGATTTCTTTGGGGGTAAAGGCTTACTGTTCCAAGGCTGTGAAATGTCCAAATTGAGGCATCATCAAAGATGCTTTCTCACCAAAGTCAGCTACTGTTGATCCTAATGTCCTGCCATGTGGTGATTAGGTATATGGCAGAACTTGTCTCCTCAACCTTGAGCTGCTCCGTGGGCCCAGCCCCTTTTCTGTGCCTTTGTTCTTTGCTGGTTCCAGACTCTGGGACCTCTCTCAGCCTCTCAGCACTTCTCTGTTTTCCTGCAGTCCTCTCACATGGCAGGATCAAATATGGCAGCTTCCTTTCTCTCTGTCTCCAGTTATATCAGACCCAGCAAGAGTAAGAGTGCCAAGCTGGCTCATGCCTCACTGACATAGTCCAATCTGAAGCCCTGAAGCAATCTTATCAAATAATCTGATCAAAGCCCCTTAACTGAATTTAGTGCAATCAAAGGGACCCACACCCATAGGAATGGATTAATTTAAGAACATAATCTTTTTTTGGGATTCACAAAATTCAAACTGTCACAGTGGGTTACTTTTCATTTGAGAGAATTCTTATCTGAATGAAGATGAATCTTAGGCTTTTCCCCAAATCAGATCCTGAGACAAGGATTTGGGGGCAAGAGGTTTATTTTGGCATGATCCTGGGAAGCACTTGAGGGAGAAGGGATATGAAATAGGAATGGCAGGAGAGTCAATTCAAAGTGCATTCAGGAGGGGTTACCACAATCCTGCCAGGGAGCCTCTAAGAGATTGTGTAATTCCAACAAAGGGCAAGGAATATGGGATACTTATCCACTATCTTCTGCCCTCATAGGTCATGGTTTGCTCCTAGAGGAATTAACTGCCTATCATCTCTGGCCCACGTCTTGCAGTCAGAGGCATTCCCCATACAAAGAGACACAGTTGCTTGAGGTAGGAAGCCATTAGCTTGTTAAGAGAACCATCCACCAAAGCTAAAGGCAACCAAACCTACAAGAGTGAATCAAAGGAATATGGGTGAAGCGCCAACTGTCTGCAACTGAAGAATCTAGTTTTCAGATTGGAGGAAGCTCGACTTATGTTCTCTAAATTTATAACTCTGTTGGGGATCATCAAAACAGATCTTTATTGTTTTGGCCTCTCTGTGGCTCCAATAAGATCCTACTTATGCTCCAAATCCCATTTAAAAGCCATCCTGCCAGAACTCAATTCATTCTTGCACAATGGCTCTACAATGGTTATTCTTGGATTGACCCAGATCATTGACTCCTGGGCGTCAAGCTGCCCTCAAAGTACTTTTTATACTGTCTGTGCCCAAAATCTCCCAAGTAAGCCATATGAGAAGGCAGGGATAATTTAATTCCATATTTAGCACTCCCACCCCCAAGGTGCTTGTTTCCTAGTAAAGGGCATGTGCATAGGGTGGTGCTTGAACACGGGCATGGCCTAGACAGTGACTACTACCAAGGTTCAGCCATGTTCTGGGCATGTTAAAATTACTGGTGGGCAGAGCCTGTCAGAAGTCTTTTTGAAAAAAAGACTAAAGATCATCCTGGGAGGTAATTATTATAAAGGATGAGAAAACCTGGGGTGACAAGTTCATCCAGTAATAAAGCCTTAGTCATCAGAAGAAAGGGGCCATTCTGAGAATAGTGTTTTGTCTCTGACTCACATTTATCTTCAGGCCTGGCCTCTTTTTAAAAATGTCTCAGTCCTTCTGGGAGTTGAGGGGAAACCTGAAAATGAAAACTGAAATGGTCATTTTGTTAAAACTCTGCTGGACACAGGGTATACAATTAAGATTACTTGGGGTGCCCTCTAACAGAGTATAATACAATAGAGAGAGAGAGAGAGAGAGAGGAGAGAGAGAGAGAGAGAGAGAGAGAGAGAGAGAGAGAGAGAGAGAGAGAGAGAAACTGTTACTGGATTTAATCTAGGTTCTTGCCTTATGCTGCAGAAATAAATTTCAGAGCATGTCACGTTAGTTAGGCCAGCAATGTATTAAGGTAGGGAGAGAAGAGAAATGGAAGAAAATATCAGATCACGGGTCCCCGGTAGAGGGTAAGGGGCTGAAGAGTGATAAAGAAGGCTGATTTATAGACTACAATTTCCCATTATAGACTATAAATGCCCAGGTTTTACTTGTGTGTTGATCTGTGCAGGGGGACATGGCGAGAGCAGGGATGAGAACAGCAGCAGAGCAGAGAGCAACAGGGCCGAGAAAGGTTTTGTGCCTGCTTTTTAATCTATTAATTATTCCATCCCTTTGCTAATGGCATGGGAGGAGTTCCAGGTGTTTGCTGTTTTGATTGATTACCCCACCCATCAATCCTCCAAGAGAGCCTAATTATAGGGCCTCTGAAGAATATTAGGGACTTCTCCTGGCTTCTGGGAGAAATCTCGCTAGTGTCTTCCAGCAGCCATCTTCGGGTATTGATGTCCACATGGTTTCAGATTTATCTATTGATACCTTATCTTACTAGCCTGCTTCAAAACCTTTTCTTCCAGGTCCAACAGTGCCCATGGAGAGGGGTGGAAAAGGGCAGGGGGAATTTGAAGCCACTTGGTATGTGTCAGGGCTTGTTCCTTACTACAAGTGAGATGCGCCCAGGGATCTACCATAGTTACTTGGGTAATACTTGATTGGGATGGATATGTCTTGATGAGTTCAGTAGGAAAGCCATGGAATATATAGGTTAATTGATTAATGCAACCTCTTTTGGTCCCATAGGCTGATGAAGAGTGGACAAACTCCATTTACAGATGAATCATTCTGGACGATAAGGACAATTTTTTTTTTATTTCTTTCCACCCATCAAGTTTAGGATAGACCTGCTGCCTGGCTCATAGTCAGTACTCGATAAATATTCATTGAATGGCTTAACTTTATTCACACCTGATGAACATCAAGAGTGTGCAAAAATTAGAGAACTGATCTATGATAAATTCCTAGTTCCCTTGGGACAAGGAGGTCATTACTTTTTTCTTAATTGCTCTGCCTTACAGAAATAAATTCATGTGATGAAAAACAACATTTATAGATATCTAAATGACTTAATCGCAGTGAAAACTTCAGAGAAAAAAAATTTCTGGTAAATAGTACTTTAACCAACTACTCAGTTTAGCATCATTTGCTAGCAGTGTGTCTTTGGGCAAGTTACTTATCATCTCTGAGTCTCAGGTTCTTCTGTAAAATGGAGATATTGCATGCTACTGAGAGTATTAAAGAAGATAATGTTTAAATAAGATCCATCTGGGGAATGGGCTCTACTTTCCTTTTTGTTTTTCAGTTGATTTTCTGTCTAAGATTGAACATTTAGAGTAACCTTTATAACGACTTTTTAAATAAAACTTTAGGTGTAGACTCCAGTAAAAATTATCGGGAAGTCTAGGTATATTCTCTCTGTCCAGTGGGTATTTTCTTTTCCCTCCCTTCCCCTCTTCTTTCCCCTCCCCTCTTCTTTCCCCTCCCCTTTTCTTTCCCCTCCCCTTCCCTTCCCTCCCCTCCCCTTCCCTCCCCTCCCCTTCTCTCCCCTCCCCTTCCCCTGCCCTTTTTCCCCCCTCCCCTCCCCTCCCCTTCCCTCCCCTCCCCTCCCCTTCCCTCTCCTCCCCTCCCCTTCCCTCCCCTCCCCTTCCCTTCCCTCCCCTCTCCTTCCCCTGCCCTTTTTCCCCCTTCCCCTGCCCTTTTTCCCCCCTCCCCTCCCCTTCCCTCCCCTCTCCTTCCCCTGCCCTTTTTTCCCCCCTCCCCTCACCTCCCCTTCCCTTCCCTTTCTCCTCTCCCCTCCCCTTCTCTCATCTATTTTGATCCCCTCAAAGAGTAATGACAGATTAGTGAGGCCTCATTTCCTCTTATAGCAACTGGGCTATCTTTTCTGATTTTCTGCATCACCTTTTGCTTGTTTGCATTTCTTTCAAGTAAGCCAGTACCTAAAACTAGGGTCTATTGTGTACTTCTTGTATCTCCTTTATAAGCTGTTTGAAGCAAGGTTTGCTGGAGCCATGTGAAAGTACATATTGTCTAGAAGACAAAACTATTTTTAGCTTGAAGGTAGAGCTGTGTTTTTCCTTCTCGGCAAATTCCTTTTCCTGTGATGAAAGCCAAAATTTGAAGCTCGTGGTGATAGACTAGGATCCTAATTGGTGTGCTGTTGGAAATAAGGAGAGCCGTTTATTGCCAATCAAGTAAATAGCAAACCGAATTTCATCAGCATAGAAAGATGAGACTCAGCGGGCTGGTTTTATAGAATAGTATTTCTAGTGAGCCTGGGAAAACTTGTGAAACGGCATAATAAAAACAGCATATGGTCTTTGCAAGATCTTTGTCATCCATAAACAATGTGCTGTGGGTGTGGTAATGAACATCAGGTGTATTTGGCTCAAAACCTCTAAACTTAGGGAAGAGGAATTTTGCTTTCATGCACATACTGGAATGTGTTTTTGCATTTCTGGTATTTAAAAAAAAATAACTCAAGAACTATGTTATTTTTTTATTCCTTATTTGGAAGCTATACTGGTCACCATAAGAAAATACTTAAGATCTTCAAAGACATACTGTAGAGGTTTGGAAAGCATTTGGTTTGGCTAGAAGCAAGTTTGGCTAGTGAAGTGACAGGCACACAAGAAAGAACAACAGGTGAAAAAATGTGGAGTTTCTTTCATCGTTCAAAGGATTTTCTTGATGAATTGAAACAGCCGTGAAAATAAGCACTAGCCTTAGTGCCCAGTGGCCTAGAACGACTTAGAGTGGGCCAAATCGGAATCAGGCAGGGACCTAATGAAAATCAGGCAATAAGCCTAGGTTTAATTAAATATGCACTGCTTTTTTTTTTTTTTTTAATTCCCTTTGGCTCAATTTTTAACAAAATTCTGATTTTGTGGTAGAAAGATACTTCTCTTCTTTAACTCAGAGTTGGTAAGGACTACCAAAGGCAAACACTGGCATTAGTAATTCAGTAGAACGAATGAAAATTTTTGTTGGCTAAATAGATTCTTGCAGGCCTATTTCTTTTAACATAGCTTAGGAGAATCAACTAATATATTTCTGGCCTAAAGTAAATAATATCTCTGAAGTTGTTGAATAGGAGTCAGAAACAAAATTTTTCATTTTGTTTGGGAAAAATACTGCATTTGACTGTAACTGTGTTTTAGAACAGCTCTTAAAGATGTTTATTAAGCTTCAGTAGTTTCCCAAACTTGTTTAAAGGAGTCTTTGGGAATCTATGAGTCATGAATAATTTCCTGACTAAAATCATGAGACAGATGTCTCCATAGAATTCTGCAAAACTGTAAAAACATATTTGAATAATGTGAATTTGACATAAAAGTAGAACATTTTCTCCAATGTCCTCCTTCATATAGTGGGACTGCTTCACAGACTCCCAGGCTTTCAATTGTGGGGCTCCTCGCTTGCCAGTACCTCACATGAAGGAGTTGCTGCTCAGTTTAGTATTGAACACAAATGCATTTTTTATATAACTTAAGGAGATAACATAATTTATTACAGCACATTTATGAACTCCTTAAAGGTGCTGAATTACAATAATTGGTAAATCTGTTTTGTGTCTTTGTCCAAAGCTTTTGCTTAGGGAGCAACTTCTGAAGTCAATGACAATGCCAGATTCGGCAGTATTCTAGAGGCATTGCCTGGGGACCAGCACAGGTGAGAATCAGATTGGTTCTGCACACTGCAAGCAAGATGTTACAAATATGTATTGAATACACATTATAAAGAAGGAGTACATGGCAGTCAAGATCTGTGACAGATCACTCGTTTTAAGGAGAAATATAAACATAATACTCAGCCATTGTCAAAGGGGAGTCAGAAACACTAGCAACAAACCACACAGTTTCAAAAGAAAGTCTGTGCCCCATTTCCTTTTGAAATGCTTAATAAAAAGTTGCACAAAAGTTTTCTGTGGATTTGAGGATTCTGGAAAAGCAAGAGGTAGGAACAGGAGCCTATGTTGTCTGTCTTTACTGCCTTTAATTGTTTTGGTTTTAAGCTTAGCAGCAAAATGTTCCTGCCAAGTGAATGTAAATATGTAAGGGATGTTTTCTGTGTTGCTTCACTCAGACGTTTGAAGAAATGTCCTGGTTTGTATCAGTCATACATCATTGTAGTGTGAGAGAAAACATGCCCCTTGAAACAATTAAGGACTCACAACTTATCATTAGAATGAGTAATAGGCTGCAATGTCTATTTCTCTTTGATACGTTTTCAGAAATTAATTATTGGGCTAGGTCACAAAATGCTATACTGCTTTATAATGATTAAAAACTAAAATTTAACCATTAGATGGTGAGAAATTTGCCAGGGAAATATATTTATCATGGTAGAAAGTGGTCAGCAAACTTATTCTGTCAAAAGCCACTAGTAAATATTTTAGTCCAAAGTGGCTATAGACAATAAGTAAATGAGTAAGTGTGATGGTGTCTCAATAAAATTTTATGTATAGACACTGAAATTTAAATTTCATATAGTTTTCTTATGTCAGTATGGTATTCTTCTTTTGATTGGTTTTTCAACCATTTAAAAATGCAAAAGAATTTCTAAGCTCTTGGTCATACAAAAACACAGTGAGAGATTTGGGTAAGTGCTATAGTTTGCTCTGACCCCTGCTTTAGAATCTAAGACCCAGTTATTATTTACACTAAGATGTCTGAGCATTATTTTAAAAAAACAATACATTTTTTTCCAACTCATAATTATTTTATAATTCTGGTCAAGTGATGATTATTTTTAAAATGCATTATTTGGGCTGTTTGAGGACTGCAATCTGGGGGCTATATGAATGGCTTGAGGTCTGACCAATTGAACTCTCATTGTGTTTCTCTCATTATGTTCCAATTCCATTCATCAGTAAAAGGTACTTGTATCATTGCCTCACCTGTTGCAATGAATAAACCTGTATGATTTTACAAAAGGAAGACTGTGAATTTTCTTTTATTGCCTGAAGATTTAAATATTGGACTCCTCTTTATAAAGTTTCCATGTCAATCTGGGCTGCAAGAATGACAGGCTTGTCCTTATGAGAAACTTCTCATTAAGAAATCTTTCCTTTCACCAAGAAGCTTTATAGGGTCTTACTAGCGGGTCAAACAGAAAGGATCAAATAGGGCATTGTCATAAACCACACTTTAGGTCCAGCCAGGCCTGGAAGAGAGCTGTTCCTCCTGTGTGTGGTGATGTTCAGAGGCTGAGATATTAGAGAGGACCACTCTGTTACACTGGGGTCCTTGCTTCCAAGAGACCCAGACATAGCATGTGCCATAGTGACAAGTCACTACACTGAGAATTATGGGTTCTTTGCTTTATCTATTGAAAGGCAGTATGAGGAATGGTGGAGCAAGTGAGCTCTGAGCTTGACTATCTGAGTCTTTATCTTGGCTCTACCATTTACTGTCATTTTGTGCCTTGGTTTCCTCATATGTAAAAGGGTCACGATAATAGTGATGTCTGTCTCATAGCATTGTTGTGGGAATCAAATAAATTAAAATATGCGATGCATTTTAGAACAATGCCTGGCACATGATAGTACATAATAAATACAGCTACTGTAATGATTTTCTTTCTCTTTAGTCTTGAAAGAAGGGCAACATTTGCAAACTCTTATTTAAAGGGAGAATTTATCCCTCAGGCGTACTCACTGTGGCAATATCCTTTAATCTCTTGCTTTTTTTCCCTCATTCACGATCACTCCTTCCTTTTACTGATCTATATCTTCTAGCCATGGCGGCTATCCTGTCCTCATACCCATTTTCAAAATGTCATGGCCTGCATTTTGTTATAAGCTCTGTGATCTCCTGGACCTAGATTGAGAAACAGTTAGCTCATATTTTAGAGGGAAGCCCAGTTCATCAGGTATGACCCCAAATGTTGCCTGTAGCTATAAAACAGTGCAGCATGGATTTGGTTGGGAAGCTATAGGTTGTTCAAGGCAGGCTTATAATAAGCTGCCTACCCACCTGTGTGGAGATGAGAAGTTGAAGAGAGAGAGCCTAATGGGGAAATCTGGTGGTACTGTGCACGTAGACTTCATGGCTCATTATTCTTTAATAGGTCCTGTAGGGACCTAATAGCATGTGGTATGTTCTAAGGTCCTCCAATAAATACTTTGCACTTGACTATGTAACTTGAGTTTGAGTTTGGGTTGCCTTCCTTGCCAACTGCTTTCTGGTCTGAAGGGAAAAAAAAAGCTTAAATGTTGTTGTGTACTATTTTAAATCCAGCTTAAGTTCCATCATCTTTCTTCCTGAGCCTGTTCTGCCTGTGGTCTCTGGAGCAGAGCAGGGTGTGGACAATAGTTGAGGGAAGCTTTTATTTTAGCTAATTACCATCATGGATTTGTCTGTTCCTACTTTCTTAGAATAAATGTGAGATGGCATTTCGGACTACTCAGTATATAGAAAGTAGGATTTTATTTCTAGAGAGAGAAAAAAATGGCTGCAATATTAAACTCAGGGATTCCTTGTATAAATTATGGAGAAAAACAATTCTGAAACATTTTCATATGTTTGTATAAGGAAGAGCCACATGTAGAAGACCTGCCTGCAGATAAATGGGAATTGAATAAGGTCTTTGGGTTTTATTTTTTGGTTGACTGTAAAAAACAGTTCTCAGCCCTATCAGAAACAATGTCTGCATTAAATACCTGGTTATGCCTTTTAAAAAATTGTCTAGGCCAATTTTCCCCCTATTTCTTTACTCTCTAGGTATCTCATCCATATGAGATGCTCTCCTTGACTTCAAAGGATTCTTTGTGCATGCAAGAAATACCCAGAGAGTAGAGGGGAATGAGACTGTGCTCCAAATATATTTTTATTTGATTGCAGCAATTCAACCAAATAACATTCACTGTGGTGTCGCTGTTGTGTTAATTGCTTATGCTCTAGGCTCATGTAGAGTTTACATTTATTTGGTGATGCATCTTTCTCCTGCATACTTGGTTCCTATTGTGTACAAAATACAAAACCAAGCCATGTGTTTGGACAAGGTATGAAAATGCCTGTTTCTGTCATTTCTTACAAAGGTGAAATATTCCTATATATGCAGTGTTTTTACGATAGGGTTTCTGGAGGACCACCGGTGGTTTTCATGATGACACTGTGTCCCTTCTTTTAAGGGAAGGAAAAAGAATAAAACTAGACTTCTTGAGTGCTTAGTACATGTCAGACATTGTACATATATTATTTCATTTAATCCTCACATTAACCCCTTAGCATAGGTATAATTATCCCATATTATAGATGAGAAAACTGAGAATCAGGGATTAAATCACTTCCTTAAAGCCACAGAGCCGATAGGTTATAGAGCCAGGATTCAACTAGGTTTGTCTCTTTTCACGAACCCAAATTGCCTCCCTTCAAGTAGGGATGGTATTTGTTGACCACTTGGCAGAAAATGCTCACTTAAGATATAAAAAAGTGTTCTCCAAACTGATTTAAACTTCTTTTCTTGTTTCATAAATTGGCGCACTAATATGTTGCTTTCCAGATTTTAAAAAGCAAAATTTTAAAGCTTAAATCACTGAAATTTGGCCATAATTACATGATTAAAATAAACTGTGTCTATAGTCTATTCCAGAGAATTAAAACATTTAAAATTGTTATTACACATAACTAATCAAATCCACCATCTGTGTCAGATTTAATAAGCATGATATAGACAGAAAAATCAACAGCTGCTTGTTTGGTTGCTAAATATAACAATAATTATCATATTTTTATATATTTTGTATTTATAAAGGAATTGCCAACAATGGAATAAAAGCTCAGAGTTTCTTGCAAGTGCCTAAAAGCAATTTCAAGTTCTTGCTGTGAAGTAGAGACAAAACAGCCTTCATTTTTTGTGCCAGAATCTCCTGTTGGCTTGGATGGCCAGATCTACAAAGAGAAAATGGAGACATTTTGCTCTTCTAGAAAGATTCCCTGATATATTTGGGGAAAAGTTATAAAAGACACTTGAATTCTCCTAAAATGGTTATCTGTAGGTTATCTATGTTGTTACTGCACAAGATTCTTTCATTTTTCTCAGTCTTGGTTTCTATTTTTGTCTACAAATGGTAAAAACTTCTCTATCTAGTTTTTTGAGAGTATCAAATGATATATAAACGTGCTTTGGAATGGTTTAAGTGATATTTGTATTTTAGTAAGTGCTTGGGGATAATATCTTTCAAAATTCCCCAATAAAATTTCCCCTTGTACTTAACCAGCTTCCCTCTGCCACCTTCCCTCCATTATTGCCCTAGGGAAAGGTTGGAGAATGCCATCTGTTGTGTGTATGTGTGCATAGTATGTGTGTAGGGAGTGTTAAGAAGAAAGACAGATCTTTTCATTCAAAAACTAGAAGTTGAAAACATTTAAATTCTAGGAAGCGGATGGGGAGGAGAGAAAAGAAGGTAGGACAGAAATAAGGAAGGAAAGAAGAAAACAAAGAAGGAAGGAAAGACGCAAGAAGGGCAAGAACTCAGCGCTAGCATACTGGTTCCATGCATTTTGATGAAAACTCCCATAAGGTGGAGAGAAACATCCATAAAGGTTTTAGGAGAATCCCCCTATCCCCCTCCTGAGAGAAGACTGAAAGCCCATAAGAGAAGTTCTAAGATCAGAATGGCCCTGATGGCATGGGAATAGTAGAACATTATTGTGAGGGAAGAGTCTACCTAGATGGTCCTGAGGTAGAATTTCTAGTTGTCTGGGGCCTGTGCATGGCATGTAAAGGATCCAGTAATCCTCATGAGCCAAAAGGAGGAGGTTCAAACATTTGAAAGAACTGTTGGACTGGAATAGATCTTGGCCAGACAGAGCAAGAATTTAAAATAAACATTCTAAATATGCTCAAAGCAATAAGGGGTAAAAAAAAGAAAGAAAGAAAAAAAACAACCCAGTATTCTCTGGCCCAATTAAATCTCAATTATGCAAAAACAAAAAACAAAAAACAAAACAAAACAAAAAACACAATAAGGAAAGCTATTTGAAACATTAAACAAAGCAGTTTTGAAGAAGAACCAATTGGAAGTATTGGATCTTAAAAACATAATAGTTAGAATAAGAGCTCAAAAATGGAAAGAAGAACACACTGGGTTAGTGAGCTGAAGTGTCAGGTGATTGAGGAACTCTCCCAGATGGTGTTAGGAAGGGATGTAAATGAAGAGAGAGAGAAAAGTTAACCAATATAGAAATTAGAAGTAGAAGTGTCAACACCTATATGTTAGGACTCACAGATAGATAAGTTAAACTCAGAGGAAAAAAATGTTTGAAGAAATGATGAAAACTTCACATAGTTAAACAAAGATGGAAGACCTCAGACTGAAAGGACTTATAAAGTGGCCAACTGTTGGGAGACAATTCTCCATGGGTCTCTTGCATTTCTGCCTGTCTTGTGAATGAGTCAAGGATTTCTGTATAGCAAAGAGCTTTGGAAGATAGACAGTGTATTCCTTCAGAGCAAAAGGCAGGCTTGCTGACTGTTTTGTGTAATAAAGATAATCTCTCTCTCCATAGCAAAGGAGAGACATACTTACTGCCCATTCAGAAGGGTCAGGTTCCTTAAGTTAAATTTAAGGCTCCTCTCCTGTAACAACAACCCACTGTATGTGAAGTGGTCATCTGGTTGTCTTCGTGTTGCCCTGTGGAAATTGGGGATTGGGAAACTGGTACAAAATGCTGACATTCTGGAAACTGCTATCTTTCATCTCTGACCCATGAGTCTTATATATTCTGACAGCATTCATGAAACTCTGGCAGGCTAACTTGTTAGCTTGTAAGTAGGGTAAAATCTCAGATATTTTACAATTCTTGACACAAACAAGATATATAAGGAAAAAACCCACTGTTCAAAACATTGAATAAAATTTAAGAAAATCAAAGACAGAAAAAAATTCTAAAACTTTCTAGAGAGAAAGCAGATCACTTACACAAGAATAAGAATCAAACTGACTCTGGACTCCTTAGTAGCTGCAAGAAGACAATGGAATAATGTTTTCAAATTGTTGAAGGAAAAGGATTTAAACCTATAACTTTATATCATGCTAAACCATCATTTAAATTTGAGGGTGAAAGAAAAATATTCTTGGGCTTATAAACACCCAGAAAGTTTGTTCACAAAGACTTTCTATGAAATCACTTTTGTGAAAAGTACTCCATTAGAAGAAAAATAAATCTAGGAAGAAACAATGGGATTTAGGAAGCAAGGATATATGCATAATAAACTAACAAAATTTTCATTGCCTAAATGAAGATTAAAAAATGAAAAGAAAGGAAGGAAAGAAACATATTCATAAGTAATCAGAATTAATATATGAAATCGGCAAGGTGGAGGTTTTGTTGGGGAGGGCGGAGGAGGAGAAGGGGACAGGATGGAAGGTGTCTTAGAAATTTATCTTGTTTAAGAAGATAGTTTGATCTATTCAATAGAAGGTGACCAAGGAAAAGAAACAAATAGAGAATGTGATGGATAGAAATTTGAAATAAAATGGCATATTGCATAAGCAATAGATACAGAACAAGTATTTGATAAAGTTCAACATCTGTTTATGATAAAATCTCATAAAGTGAGATATAGGTAACTTTTAAACTTGGTATGGCTGTCTAGTCAACACTACAGTAAACAACACATTAAAGTAAAAACCTTTAGAAATATTCCCTTTAAGAGTGGGAATACAAAATGTCCAATGCAATAAAATAAGATTGGTAGAGAAGAGATACAACTGTCATTATTTTCAAATTATATGATAATGCCCATAAAACACAATAGAATCAATTAAATTCTTTGAACTCATAGGAGAATTTAGCCAGATACAAGATGAACTTACAAAAAATGAATATCATTCTTTTACATGGCAATATCATCCAATAAAACTATCTAAGATCCTCAATCTTACCAGTATTCAGAGAAATGCAAATTTGAACAATAGGAAAATAACACTGTACCACTCATTAGTCAGATAAAAATCAGCAAATCAGATAATACCAACTGTTGGTGAGGAAGTGGGGAAATTTTCTTACACTGTTAGTGGAAGTGAAAAATGGTACAGCTATTCTGGGGCGTTATCTTGTAATGCTTAGAGAAATTCAGTCATATACCCTAAGATCCAGTATTCCCATTCCTGTATATATACCTTAGAGCCAATGTCCCACAGGACTAAAAAGGAACATGTATATATATTGGAGTCAATTGGGGTGTCTATCACTGGGGAAATGGAATAATCAACTGTGGGGTGTAAATATTTACTGAAATTCTATGTACTATTCAGAATTAATTATATAGATGTACATACAGTAGTATGTATAGATCTCAAAACCTTGTTAAATTTTAAAAAAGATTCCATAACACAACTACAAATATACAAATTGCAACACAAACTATATAACACAAACTTATTTCTTAAGAATGTATACCTAGATACATTTATGTTTTATAAACATTAGAGTGGATGCCTCTAGTAGGTAAAGACGATAAAGGGAAAATAATAAAATTATATAAATTTTATATAATAAGATTATATAAAATTATCTAAAACATAAAACATGATATAGACTTGTGAGGTTGTATGATGATGTATCATGAGCTAAGGGACATGATCAACTCAACTTTGAACCTTACGTTAAAAAAAAAAAAGAAGAAGAAAGCTACGGTTTGCACATCTGAATCATGATGAATACATAAGGTGTTATACTGTCAGGATTATCTTCAGGAGAGCCTCTAGCTTATAAGCGCTGTCCTGCAATGAGTAACCAGTCTCAGTGAGTAAGCTATGCATCCATACTACAGAAACAGATTCTTTCAGAACCAGGATGGGATTTGATAAATTACTTTTTATATAGTTCTCTGATGCCCTAAAACATGAAACATTAACCCCTGGAGATTAATTTTTCAACTGATCAAACCCAATGTACTGTTTATGTTCTTGGTAACAGGAATTTTAAAGTACATTGATTTTTTAGCAAGAGTCTGATATCTAAAAAGATATATTACTTTCATCTGAAGTAATTTGAACTTCAACTGGGTGAAATACGGCTACTATTTAGGTTCCTTATTTATAAAATATGGATCTAGTTAATCAGATTTAGAGTGTGAAACTGGAACTCTCTCTGAGAAGGCTAATGTTCTTAAAATATTATCCTCCATGGTCTTCAGTATTCATTAGCCTCCATGTTAGCCAATTACTTACCCCTTATAGATTTCAGTTTCCTCATCTGTGAAATGAGTGGACCAGCTTTTCACTTCCTCCACGCCTTAAAATGGTATGGTTTCACAACAACAAAAATTAAAAAGGTGATTAAAATTCCACTAAATAGAAAGTCCTCCCTCCCTATATATTACCAAATCTATTAGAAGTTGCCTCAGGGCCAGGAGATGTTGACAAGCACTAACTCCAAAGGTATGGGCAGGTCAAATTCTATTTCTACACTTATCTTTAAGTCATTCAGTACTTTTTAGAGTCAGGCTTTTTGTTTGTTTGTTTGTTTGTTTTAAATCCCATTGTACAAAAATATCTATTTTGACTTGTTCTTAAGAATACAATTGGAGCAATGGATTTATACATTGGTACCTATATATAATCCCATTGTCAGGGTCCATAATTCCAGATAGTGTTAGAAGTAAAATTATTACTACAAATTTTTGTGTTTTTTTTTTTTCAATTCTTCCATTACAAAAACATCTTGGATGGTATACAAGATAGTCCTGTAATATAATAATAATAATAGCTAATACTTTATAACACTGGCACAGACACTGTACAAGGTGCTTTCCAAAAATTAACTCAATTTTCACAAGTCCATGGGGCACATACTATTAAGTGTCTACTTTTACAGAGATGAAAAATGAGGCATGAAGAAATTAAATAACTTGCTTAAGGTTACCTAGCTAGAAAGGGGTGGAGATAGATTTTTGAACCCAGACAGTCTGGCTCAAAAGTCCATATGTTTACTCACTAGATGTACTGTTTTTCTAATATGTAGTGAAGCTGTGGTTTACATCAAATTTTTGATATTCCCAGAGATTTTTCTGGACTGTAAGTTTTGAATAATACTTCCATTACTTCATTGATAACTCTTGTAGGAAGATAAGCAGAAAAAACCACTGACTTGACTCCCTTACTCTGGTTCTTCCTTCAGTCCTGTCTCTTGGAGTAATAGTGATAGCTAATATTAATCCTATTTCTACTCTGTACCAGTGCTTTATATTTACTAATGTGTTGATTCCTCACAACTCATATGAGATATGCATGATTATTAGCTTCATATTACTGATGAGGAAGCTGAAGATTACAGCAGTTATGCATTTTGCTCATCATATGTCTAGTGAGAATCCAAGGAAGTACCAAATGATACCAGAGCCTGTGTGCTAAGCCGCCTTACTGGACTTCTTCTAGGGATGCTTAGCATTTGTGCACTTGGGCTTTTCTATCTGTAAAGCAAGATGGTTGTTCAGATGACTTCTAATTTAATGTCCAGCTCTAATTTTTTTTGAGTCTATTATTCATACAGGTCATAGCTTCCCACTTAGTCTGGGCTAACGTAGAATATAAAACCAGGCTCAAAAATTGGAGACTTTTTTTTCTTGTTGGCTTTGGCAAACACAAATTTTGAGATTATTATACAACAAAACAAAATTATACACAGAAAACTTGATTTTTATCCCTTTTCCTTTAAAGTAGTCTTTTAAAAAACTTTTTATTTTGAACTACTTTCAAACTTATAGGACAGTTTAAAAAATAATACAAACTCCACACATAGAACTCCAACATACCCTTACCCAACCCCCAGATACCCAGATCCACCAATTTTGACATTTTGGCACATTTACCATATCATTCTACCTATCCATCTGTCTGTCTGTCTGTCTATCTATCTATCTATCTATCTATCTATCTATCTATCTATCTATCTATCTATCATCTATATATCCATTTCCTGAAACTAATTTAAATTGAGCATTGTTATTACTTATATTATGCAGGCTTTTATTTCATTAACAATTTTTTAAAAATCAAATTTTCTTTAAAAAGACAGTGTTTCATATTAGGAGAGGAATTGTATTAAACCAGATAAAATTTTGCTAGTATTCAAATCTTTAAAAAAATCTTCCAAAAGTTGACCCCAAATTTCTAAGCCCCTTGAAACAACCTTTCTTAGTAAAAACTATCAGAAAAGAAACTGAAGTAAAAGAGACGTCATGACTAATTGCCTGGGAACACTTCCTCACTCTTGGAAAGTGGGGGAAGAATGGGGTGAGGAATTGGGGTGCTATGATTATTTGACTCGAGATGTCTTGCTTATGTTTCCTTATCATGAATCTCCTTGTAAAAGAAAAGTGTTGGAAAAGTGGCTTTAATCTTCCAGAGAGACTCTTGGCCTTGGTCCAAACCTAACTGTAATATTATCAGAAATGCATTCTTTACCATGTATAGCACTTGCGAGTTCCTCTAATGATATCCATGCATCCTAGCCAGTTAGGCAGGATAATCCAGAGCTCCAAATTGGACAGGAAAGAGCATGCCCTTTCACTATCTGTCATGCATGGTTATCTACCAAATATGGCTTTGCCTGGCATGTCCAGGAGTCCAATGCCAAAGTGTTGTTTTGTGGGACAGAAGTAAATAGCATTGTGCATTTGTTAGCCTCAAAAAAACCATCTGGAATTTGGACTGTTATTCAGGAAAAAGAAAAAGATTTAAACTAAGGCAGTTCTGGGACAAACTACCATCTATTTAAAATTAAGTACCTAAATTATTTAAAGATAACTGAGTGTATTCAAGTATGGACAAAAGGGAGACCGTCATAGGGTATGCTGCTGGAAGGAGCCTGCACATGGCAATTTTAGGAGCGATGACATAATGCATGGTCAACAAGAGAAGAAAAGGCTGGTGGAGGCGACAGGGTAGAAGAGATAAAAAGCTCATGACACATAACAAACTCATGGTACACAGATTCATAGAATGTCCAGAATTCATGTAGCAAAATACACAAGGGTCAAAAAAATATTTTAAAATGTCAGGTGTGCTGCACCTTTTATTTGTATAGTGTTTATCTTTAAGGGAAACAAGGAGTTTTATTTAGAATTTAGATTAGTCTTTACAAAAGCAAAATTAGAAAGTAAAACTGTTTTGAAGTGAGGAGGCTGGGATGTAAAGTGTTTGCATAGTTTGGACTATGACCCAGGTCCTTGGCTCACCGACTGATGAGGTAATATTCCTTATCTCCACTATCAGAAGTTGCTGCATTCCAGCCAAGCACTTCCATTTGACTTAGAATCAGAACTATAGGCTTGGAAAAGATATAATTTCATTCAACTCCAGAGCCTATTGCTTGATCCCCCTCTATATAACCTTCCCATCACATTTCCCAAATTAAGCCTCACCAATGATGGCATATTCGAGTAATAACACATCATTAGCAACAGAAAGGCATTGGAGAGAAAGGATTGCCCAAAGTAATTCTTTTAGTTAAAGATAATGGCAGCGAAACTCTTCCTGCAGTTGCTTTACATTGGTGGTGAATAATAATTTTACACATTAGCCATATATAAGGTTCAGACAGTGTAATTTGGGCTGGTGTTAAAACTCTTAGACAATTA
The DNA here is from genome assembly GCA_026826555.1 of Tolypeutes matacus. NCBI lineage: Eukaryota > Metazoa > Chordata > Mammalia > Cingulata > Chlamyphoridae > Tolypeutes > Tolypeutes matacus. The sequence continues at coordinate 43,659,254 of JAKSZT010053770.1, read as the reverse complement.
TAACTTTCATTTATCAACCACTTCCTATATACAAGGCACTGTGCTAAGCGCATTACACATATTTGATAGAAAGGCATGGTCAGGCCGTCCTTCTTTACCTATAGCCATCCTTGTGATATTGTGACCATTTTACCAGAACACTGGGAACATGAAATTATGCTTTAGTTCTCCTTTGGTTTCAAACACTTCAATCTTTAACAAGATTGAGATGGTGCCCTTGGAGTCTCAAAGACGTTGTGCTCTTTTTACACAGGCAGTAACCACTCTGGTTCCTGGCAAGGTCTTGTGTTAGGAAACTCAGTTGCACTTGACATTTTCTGAAGATATTTTTGATTCATGGCAAAATTAGGCTTGTTTCAAGCAAGGCAGTGAAATCTGAAAATTATGTGGTAGAACCAGCCTCTGCCCAGAGCACTTTGCAATGCTGTGGGCAGTCAGTGAGCCTGCAAAACCCTGAACAACGGTTGCTTCGTTGTTACTCTTCAGGAGACAATGGAGCTGCTTCTCAAAGATGCCCTTCCTGGGATTCCTGGCAGCCAGTATAAGAGAAAATTGTAAATTGACAGGAGGTAGGCATCTTATTCCTTGAAAAAGACCCAGAACTATGGTGAATGTCCAGACAAACAGTACAGGTGGAGTATTTCCAATTGTCAGTTCTTCATGAAACTTGCTTCAAGCAAGGATAGAATTGCAAGCCATACTGATGTCTTTTCAGAGTTATCTGAGTTTTGGGGGGAGGGATTTCTCTCAAAGACACTCTCCGTAACAAGAGAACTGATTGGAAATCTACCACTTGCATAGACCTACTTGAATGGGTTTGTTAGGAATGCATGTAAGTGGAATTCTAAAGTCTTGGTTATTTTTGAAGGCCATTCTACTTCCTTCTTGTGCTTCTCTGAAATGTAAAAGATACTAATGAATTGATGTGTTATCTCTTGTAAATCATATGTATACATTTTAACAGAGGTGCCCTGGAAATGAGATCTTAAACAAAAGGAGGAGCTTTTATGGTAGGAATTGTAGCAATCATGGGGATGAAATTTTGGGGGTGATTGTACTTTTTAGATAGGTTCAAATCAATCCAAATGGATGAGTGACTGTAAGTCATGTTGTGCCACCACTTATGAGCATAACTTCTGGGAGTCCCTCTGCCATGACTTCCATAAAACTCTGTGACCAGGAGGAGTCCAGCGAAAGTCATCAGCTCTGATGGGTTGACTACCAGCATCAGTGCCATAGCCTGGATGACTACAAATAATATTTAAACCCTGATCCTTGGGTTCCAGCCCTGTTGGAAAGTCTGGCCTTCTAGAAGGAAGAACCTAGACTGAAAGTAACCCTGAGCCCATGAGATGTCACATGGGGAGGGAGGATAGCAGGTTTATAGAGAGGGAGAACACCATCCCTTGGAAGAGCTGTATAGAAAAGGAGGCTCATGTATCTGAGGCCTGGCTGTACCGCTATCTGGATGAGTGGCCTTGCTGAATCCCAGTTAGCAGCTAAATTGTCTGGATAATACCTGGTAGCCACGTACTGCTCAAAATCAGACATTTCCTCAGAGAATTATCAATTTCTATTACTGTGGTAGATAGCTCCTGTTTTGAAAATAACTTAATTTTGAGATGATATATGGTGAAGGACTTTAAGACCTTAATTTACTATTTATTCATGTTTGGTATAGATTGAGAACCCCTTCTTGGAGAAAACCTTGATTCTGGCTACAGGTGCAACATGGCCCCTGCTCAATGGCTGAGTTAAAATGCTATTCAGGTGAGATTCAGGGGTAGGAGCTTAAATTTGCTATCTCAAATTGGTTATTTTAAAAAATAATGTTTCTAATTATAAAAGTAATTTATACAGATTATAGGAAGTATAAGGAAATAATTTTAAAAATCACTCAAATTTCTGTGATTCAGAGATAACTGCTGTAAAAATTTTGGAGTGTTTCCTTCTATTCTTAAGTGTATGCTTAAGTAACCTAAATAAGTTATTTTACCATGTACTGATCATATCATACACACTTCTAAAGATCTGTTTCTTTTACTTATTACTAAACCAGAGATGTTTCTTGTGTTATTTAACATTCTTTGAAATTGGGCTATTTACAGGTTGTGTAGTTTTTCATTGCATGGATATATTCTAATTTATTTAAGATTCTTTATAGTGATGTCTCATGTTACCTTGACCTCATACATAACTACATTCTGCTGATTTTATGTCCTCAACCTTTATGAGAGATGTTATTAAAACATAGACCTATGAAACCTATGACTACATTTGCCTCAAGAATGTCGTCAGTGACCTTATCTATCACCTCAACTAGAGCATCCACAAGAGGTCTTGGATAACATTTTTTTAAAAGTATATTTTTTATTGAAGTATATCATTAATACATGACATGCATAAACAATAAGTGTATAGTAAAGATTGTGAACTTACAAAATAAACATACATAACATCATACGGGGGTCTCATACATCACCCCTCCACCAATACTTTGCATTGTTGTGAAACATTTGTTACAAATTATGCAAGAGCATCATCAAAATATTACTACTAACTATACTCCCTATCTTACATTTGGTGTATTTTTCCCCCAACCCAACCTATTTTCTAAAAATATATTTTATTACAGAGGTTGTGAACTGGCAAAACAATCATACACACATGTAGAATTCCCATACAACACCCCTTCACCAACACACTACACCATGCTAGAACATTTGTTACAGATTATGAGATATTATCATCAGACTATTACCACCAACCATGGTCCATAGCATACATTTGGCACACTTTTTCCATACACCTCCATTATCAACACAGTACATCTTTGGCATTGATGCAAGAATATTATAGTATTGCTGTTAACCATAATCTATAGGTTGTACCAATTGTAGTTTTCCCATGCTTCTCCACATTCCCACTACCCTGCAATAGTGATGTACTACTCTAGCTCACAGAAGGGCACTCTTGCATTTGTACCCTCAACTACAATTCTCATCCACCTCTGGGTTCACTGTGTTGTTCAGTCCCTCGATTATCCTTTAGTTTTCTTTCAAATGACATTTACTTCCTCAGACTACCCTTTTCAGCCACAATCCCATTGATAAACCAGTTGCTTGTGTTACCATCAACTCTATCCATTTCCACACTTTTACAGTCAAGTTAATTAAAGCTTCTACATACATTAAGCATCAGTAGTTCTCCTCAACCCTCCTCTTATCTCCTAATAACCTATACTCTAAGTTTTAACTCCATGTGTTTATTCTTCATATTTAGTTCATATTAATGAGACCATGCAATATTTGTCTTTTTGTGTTTGGCTTACTTTGCTTAGTATAATGTCTTCAAGATACACCCATGTCATCATATGTGTCCCAATTTCATTTCTTCTTGCTGCAGCATAGTATTCCATTGTATGTATATACCACATTTTGTTTATCCATTCATTGGTTGATGGACACTTGGGTAGTTTCCATCTTTTGGCAAATGTGAATAATCTTTTGCCACTATGAACATCGGTGTGCAGATGTCTGTTCGTGTCATAGTTTTTAGTTCTTCTGGATATATTCCTAGTAGAGGAATTGCTGGATCATATGGTAGTTCTATATTTAGCTTCTTGAGGAAACACCAAACTGTCTTCCACAGAGGCTGCACCATTTTACACTCCCACCAACAGTGAAGGAGTGTTCCTATTTCTCCACATCCTCTCCAACACTTACTGTTGTCTGTTTTTTAAAAATAATGGCCATTCTATGCAGTGCTAGATGATATCTCATTGTTGTTTTAATTTGCATTTCCCTAATAGTTAGTGATATGGGACATTTTTTCATGTGCTTTTTGGTCATTTGTATTTCCTCTTTGGAGAAATGTCTATTTAAATCTTTTACCTGTTTCTAAATTGGATTGCTTGCTCTTTTATTGTTGAGTTGTATGATCTCTTTATATAGAATGGAAATCAAACCCTTATTAGATATGTGTTTTCCAGATATTTTTTCCCACTGAGTGGGCTGCCTTTTTACCTCCTGGATGAAGTCCTTTGAATTGCAGAAATGTTTAAGTTTGAAGAGGTCCCATATATCCATGTTTTCTTTCGTTGTTTGTGCTTTTGGTGTAAGGTTTAAGAATCCACCACCTACCACCAGGTTTTGAAGATATTTCCCTACATTTTCTTCTAGGAGCTTTATTGTATTTGCTTTTATATTTGGGTCTTTGATCCATTTTGAGTTAATTTTTATATAAGGTATGAGATAGGGTCTTCTTTCTTTCTTTTGGCTATGGATATCCAGTTCTCCCAACACCATTTGTTGAATAAACTGTTCTTTCCCAGCTGGGTGGGTTTGACAGGCTTGTCAAAAATCACTTGGCCATAGATGTGAGGGTCTGTTTTGAACCACCAATTTGGTTCCATTGGTCTTTATGCCAGCACCATGCTGTTTTTTACCACTATAGCTAGGTAATATGATTTAAAGTCTAGAAGTTAGAGTCCTCCAACTTCAGTTTTCCTTTTTAATATGTTTTTGGCTATTCGGGGCCTCTTATTCTTTCAGAAAAATTTGGTAATTGTGCTTTCCATTTGTTTAAAAAATGCTGGTGGAATTTTTATTGGGATTGCATTGATTCTGTATATCAATTTAGGTAGAATTGACATCTTAAAGATATTTAGTCTTCCAATCCATGAGCATGGAATGTTCTTCCAATTATTTAGGTATTTTTAAAATTTCTTTTAGCAATGCATTGTAGTTTTCTGAATAACAAGTGCTTTACATCCTTGGTTAAGTTTATTCCTAAATATTTGATTCTTTTAGTTGCTATTGTAAATGGAATTTTTTTCCTGACTTCCTCCTCAGAGTGCACATTACTAGAGTATAGAAACACCACTGATTTTTGTATATTGATCTCGTATCCTGACACTCTACTGAAATCATTTCTTAGCTCTAACAGCTTTGTTGTAGATTTTTCAGGACTTTCTAGATATACAGTCACATAATCTGCAAATAGTGAAAGTTTTAATTCTTCCTTTCCAATTTTGATGCCTTTTATTTCTTTTTCTTGCCTGATTGCTCTAGCTAGAACCTCTAGCACTATATTCAACAACAGTGGTAACAATGGGTATCCTTGTCTTGTCCCTGATCTCAATGGGAAAGCTTTCAGTCTTTCACCATTGAGTACAATGTTAGCTGTGAGTTTTTCATATATGGTCTTATCATGTTGAGAATGTTTCCTTCAATTCCTATTTTTTGTAGTATTTCTATCAAGAAAGGGTGCTGTATTTTGTCAAATGCCTTTTCTGCATCAATCGATAAGATCATGTGGTTTTTCTTCTTTGATTTATTAATGTGGTATATTATGCTGATTGATTTTCTTGTGTTGAACCAGACTTGCATGCCTGGTATAAAACCCACTTGATCATGATGAATAATTCTTTTAATGTGTTGTTGGATTCAATTAGCAAGTATTTTATTGGGGTTTTTTCCATCTGTATTCATTAGAGAAATGGGTCTGTAATTTTCTTTTTTTATAGTATCTTTATCTGGCTTTGGTATTAGGGTGATATTGACTTCATAGAATGAGTTTGGTAGCATTCCTTCTTATTCAATTTTTTGGAAGAGCTTGAGTAAGATTGGTATTAAATCTTCTTTGAATGCTTGGTAGAACTCACCTGTGAAACCATCTGGTCCTGGGCTTTTTATTTTGGGGAGCTGCTTGATGACTGTTTCAATCTCTTTACTGTGATTGGTTTGTTGAGGCCTTCTATTTCTTCTAGGGTCTGTGTAGGTTGTTTGTACATTCCTAGGAATTTTTCCATTTTGTCTATATTGTCTAGTTTTTTGGCATAAAGTTGTTCATAGTATCCTCTTATCTCTCTTATTTCTGTGGGATCAGTAGTAAGTTCCCATTTTCATTTTTTATTTCATTTATTTGCATCTTCTCTCTTTTTCTCTTAGTCAGTCTAGCTAAGGGTTTGTCAATTTTGTTAATTTTCTCGAAGAACCAACTTTTGGTTTTGTTAATTCTCTCTATTGTTTTTTTGTTCTCAATTTTATTTATTTCTGCTCTGATCTTCGTTATTTCATTCCTTCTACTTGCTTTGGGTTTAGGTTGCTGTTCTTTTTCTAGTTCCTCCAACTGCGTAGTTAGGTCATTGATTTTAGCTCTTTCTTCTTTTTTAACGTAAGCATTGAGGGGTATAAATTTTCCTCTCAACACTGCCTTCGCCGCATCCCATAGGTTCTGAAATGTTGTACTCTCATTGCCATTCATCTCAAGATATTTATTGATTTCTCTTGAAATTTCTTCTTTGACCCACTGATTATTTAAGAGTGTGTTGTTTAATCTTCATATATATGTGAATTTTCCCTTTTTCTGCCACTTGTTGATTTCCAACTTTATTCCATTATGATCAGAGAAAGTGATTTGTATAATTTCAATTTTGTTGAATTTATTGAGATCTGATTTGTGACCCAACATATGGTCTATCCTGGAGAAAGATCCATAAGCACCTGAAAAGGATGTATATTCTGCTGTTTCAGGGTGCAATGTTCAGTGTATGTCTATTAGGTTTAGTCCATTTATCATGTTTTCAAGCTCTCTGTTTCTTTATTGATCCTCTGCCCAGATGTTCTATCCAACTATTATTATAGAGATGTCTTTTTCTCCCTTTAGTTTTGCCAGTGTTTGCCTCATGTACCTTGGGACATCTTGGTTACGTGCATATACATTTATGATTGTTATTTCTTCCTGGTGAATCATTCCTTTTATTAATATGTAATGTCCTTCCTTGTCTCTAATAACAGTTTTGCTTTTAAAGTCTATAGTATCTGACATAAGTATAGCTACCCCAGATTTTTTTTGGTTGCTGCATGCATGGAATATCTTTTTCCAACCTTTTACTTTCAATCGCTTGGTATCTTTGGGTCTAAAGTGAGTCTCTTGCAGACAGCATATACATGGCTTATATTTTCTTATCCATTCTGCCATTCTGTGTCTTTTGATTGGGGATTTAGTCCATTAACATTCAATATTGATCTTTGCATTTTATTGGTCATTTTATTTTTGACACTTATAATTACTGTTTCTGATACAGTCATTATTTCTAGACTCTTCCAAGCCTCTCTCTCCTGTCTTTTCTTTTCAGGAAGTAACATTCCCTTTAGTATTTCCTGCAAAGCTGGTCTTTTTGTTATAAACTCTAGCAGTTTCTGTTTACCTGTGAATATTCTAAACTCACCCTTATTTCTGAAAGACAATCTTGCTGGATATAAGATTCTTGATTGGTAGTTTTTCTCTTGCAGTATCTTAAATATATCAACCACTGCCTTTTTATCTCCATGGTTTCTGATGAGAAATCAGCACTTAATCTTATTGGGTATCCCTTATAGGTTATGCATTGCTTTTCACTTGCTGCTCTCAGAATTCTCTTTGTCTTTGGCATTTGACATTCTGATTAGTATGTGTCTCGGAGTTGGTCTATTTGTATTTATTTGGATGGGAGTACATTGTGCTTCTTGGACATGGATATCTATGTCCTTCAATAGGATTGGGAAATTTTCTACCATTATTTCTTCAAATATTCCTTCTGCCCCTTTTCCTTTCTCTTCTCCTTCTGAGACACCCATGACACATATGTTTGCACGTCTCTTGTTGTCATTTAGTTCCCTCAGACCCTGTTCAATTTTTTCTATTCTTTTCTTCATCTGTTCTTTTGTATGTTCGCTTTTGGAGGCCATGTCTTCAAGCTCACCAATCCTTTCTTCTGCTTCCTCAAATCTGCTGTTATATGCCTCCAGTGTATTTTTAATTTCATTTATTGCACCTTTCATTCCCATGATGTCTGCTATTTTTCTATGTATGCTTTCAAATTCTTCTTTGTGCTCATCCAATGTCTTCTGAATATCCTTAATCTCTTTAGCCATCTCATTGAATTTATTAAGGAGATTTGTTTGAACATCTATGATTAGTTGTCTCAACTCCTTTATGTCATTTTCAGGCTTCTCTTCTTCCTTTAACTGGGTTATATCTTCTTGTCTCTTGGTATGGCTTGAAATTTTTTGTTGGTGTTTTTGCATCTGGCTTGCTAGATGTATTTATTCTGGGTGCAATTTCTCCCTTTAGTTTAAGGCTTTCTTGTCTTTTCTTCCTTGCTGGTTGTGTAGTAGGAGCCAAGGATGTAGTTGGTGCTGTAAGCTATGGAATTGATGAAGGAATTGATGACGCTTCTCCCATCTGTCTCAGGTAGGGACAGAGCTACAGCTGTGTATAATAATCCAAGTTGGGTAGGACAAGACTGTCTGTAGCTGCCCGGAAAGACTGATTAAGCTTCACACCCCTTCCTCCCCTACCTTGGGTGGGCATGGAGCTATAGTTGTGGGCAGCAATCTATGCCTTGTGGGTCCAAAATGACCACAGTTACTCAGGTAAACTGACATAGCACCAGACCCCCTCCTCCCTGCTGGGGTGGGGGGGTGGAATTGACCCTCTTGAGTGCCCAACAATTTAATCCGTGTGGGCTGAATACACCTGCAGTTGTCCTGAGAAGCTGAGGGAGTACTGTCCCTTCTGCCCTTTAGGGGTAGAAACATAACCACTGATGCCCAACATTCCAGTTCCTATAGGCTGAAAGTACCCACTTTTGCCCAGAGTGGCTGAGGAAGCACCAGCCCCCTCCTATCCTATTGGGTGGTGGGGGTGGTTCTACAGGCACCAAACGGTTCAGTCCCTTTAGGCCAAGAATACCTGCTGTTGCCCAGAGAGACTGAGGAATCACCAGTCCCCTCCTATCCTGTTAAGGCATGGGGTTGGATTCACAGGCACCCAACAGATCAGTCCCTGTAGGCCAAAAGTACTCGCTGTTGTCTGGAGAGGCTGTGGAGACACCAGCCCCCTCCTTCCTATTGGGGGGGGTGAAGGTGGTCCACAAGTACCCACCAGTCCAGGCTGTGTGGGTTAAAAGCAGCTGCAGTTACCCAGAGAGACTGGGCAAACACGGTCCCTCTCTTGTCCTATTGGGGATAAGGATGGAGCCACAGGTGCCCAATGGTCAGGTTTGTGCAGGCAGAAAATGCCTGCAGTTGCCCTGAGAGGCTGAGGGAACACCAGCCACCTCCCATCCTATGGGGGGACAGAGTTGGAGATGGACTCGAAAGCATTCAACAAACCAGTTTGTGTTGACTGAAAACTCCTGCCGTTGTCTGGACAGGCAGAGGATACCCAGTACCTCTCCTATCCTATTGGGGTGTGGGGTCGCAGCCCCAGGTGACCAACTATTCAGTCTGTGCCAGCAGAGAGCACTTGCGGTTGTCTGGAGATCCTGGTGCAGGTCCTGCCAGCTTTCTCCCTGCTGGAGGCGCGACTGGAGCCTAGTCTAGGGCTACAGTCTGATCTTGGTGGAAAGAAGCCAGTCCCTAACTTCACTGGATTTTCAGTCAGCCAGGCTTCCCCTCATGCTGGGGGCAGAATCAAAATGGTGGCTACCAGACTCTTTCCAACTTGGACAGGCTCAAACTGTAGCTGTTTCTAGGATTGTACTTTAGCCAGCTGAGCCCACTAATCAGTATCTGAGGTCAGTGGACAACTGTCTCTTCCTCCACCATTTGTGGGTAATGGAGCTTCTAACTCCAGCCATGGAATAGCTTCTGAGGTGGCTTGCAATGCTAGAGTAGGAAGATCACTTGTCTCTGCGGCATGGCTTGCAGTTTCCCAGAGAGGTTGTGCAGGTCCCCCCAGCTTCCTCCCTGCCAGAGATGGGGCTGGGGTTTAGGCTAGAGTTGCAATCTGATCGCTGTGATTTTCAATAAGCCCTGCTTCCCCTCAGGTGGGGAGTGGAGTCAAAATCGCAGCTATCTGCCTCCTTCTGACCTGGACAGGCTCAAAGTTTAGTTGTTCCTAGGATTATACTTTAGCCCGCCGAATTCACCAGTCAGTAGCTGAAATTGGTGCCATACTGTGTCTTCCTACCCCTTTTTTTTGGAAATGGAGCTTCCAATTCAGCCACAGAATAATGGCCGAGGTGGCTTGTGCCACAGGCACCGACCTCCGTGGCATGGAGAGCTCTACTCACGAATTCTCTCTGCAGATGGGCAGCCTCCTCCTTCCATACTTGCAAGAAATATTTCAGGATACTCTTCTGGTCTCCTGGGGCCCCCAAACAGATGTTCTAGGTAGCTCTGGGTGATTACCAAGTGCCCTGCAGCATGAGCAGACTCCAGGAGCTCCTCACTCTGCTGCCGTCTTGGCTCCTCCCATCTTGGATAACATTTAAAAAAAATTTGCATCCACTGAAGTATTAGTATGTTTCCTGTTCTATGAAAGTAAGAATTATTCCACAGTCCAACTTCCCTTTCAGCTTAGTTGGGAGGAAGCATAGAGCTCAGCCATGGTGCTGCATGGGTCAATTTCTGCCCTTTCTTCCTGGTCACAACTTAGCACCCTCACTTATATTTTCCTCTCTCCTCCACATTTATCTGTAACTTGTCTCAATTCTTTGAGGAAAAACCCAAGAAGTAAAGAGGTTTAAAAAATACCAAAATGAATGTACTAAAATCAACTCAAAATGGATCAACGACCTAAATATAAAGCCAGAACTATCAAAGTCCTAGAAGAAAACATAGAGAAGCATCTTCAGAACCTTGTGTTAGGCAATCATTTTTTAAACTTTACATCCAAAACACAAGCAACAAAAGAAAAAAATAGATAAATGGGACCTCAAAGTACTTTATCCTGAAAGCAAAACGACAACCTACACAATGGGAAAAAATATTTAGAAACCAAATATACAATAAGGGATTAATATCCAGAATATATAAAGTAATCCTTCAACTCAACAACAAAAAGAAAAACAGCCTGATTAAAAAATGGGCAAAAGACTTAAATAAACATCTCTTCAAAGAAGATACACTAATGGCCAAAAAGCACATGAAAAGATGCTCAACATCATTAGCCATTAGGGAAATGCAAATCAAAACCACAACAAGATACCATTTCACACCCATTACAATGGCTACTATTAAAAAAATGGAAAATAACAACTGTTGAAGAGGATGTGGAGAAATAGGAACACTCATTCATTGCTGGTGGGAATGTAAAATGGTGCAATTGCTGTGGAAAAGTTTGTCATTTCTTCAGAAAGTTAAGTATAGAATTACCATATGACCCTGGGTATTAGTCAGGGCTCTCTAGGGAAACAGAATCAACAGGAAATATCTGTAAACAGTATGAGATTTTATAAGAGTGTTTCACGTGACTGTGGGGATGTACAAGTCCAGGTTCCACAGGCAGGCTGCAAACCAGGGGATCTGATGAAAAGTCCAGTGAAGGTCCTTGATGAGTTTCCAGGAGACGTTGGCTGTCCAAAGAGCTGGGAAATTCTCCCTGAATGTTGAAACCACTTCCCCTTTTAAGGCAATCAACTGATTAGATAAAAGCATCATCCATTGCTGATGGCAATCTCCCTGATTGATGCAGATGTAATTAGCCATCCATGCAGTAAACTCACTGGTGACCAAAATCCATAAATGTTCTTGTATTACAATTAGCCCAGTGCTTGCTTGACCAAACACCTGGACACAATGACCTGGCCGAGTTGACACATTAGCCTAACCATCACACCTGGCAATCCCACTTCTAGGTATAGACTCAAAAGAATAGAGAAAATGAACTCAAACAGATATTTGCACATTGATGTTCTTAGCAGCATTAGTCACAATTGCCAAAAAGTGGAAGTAACCTAAATGTCCATCAACAAATGAAGGGATAAACAAAATGTGGTGTTTACATATAATGAAATATTATTCATCTTTAAAAAGGAATAAAATTCTGATATATGCAACAACATGGATGAATCCTGTTAAGTGAGTAAGTCAGACATAAAAGGACAACAATTGTATGATTTCACTGATTTGAAATAATCAGAATCAGCAAACTCATAGAGTCAGAATCTGGAATATAAGTCACCAGGGGATGGGTGGGGTTAGGGAATAGAGAGTTAAAGCTTAAAATATACAGAGATTCTCTCTGGGACAATGAAAAGATTTTGATAATGGATGGTGGTGATTGTTGCACAAAATTGTGAATGTAATTTACAGAACTAAATTATATATTTAAATGTGATCAAAAGGGGAAATTTTAGGTTGCATATATGTTACTAGTATAAAAATGTTAAAAAATCCATGAAACTGCACAACACAGTGGACCTAAATTAAACCACACTATAGTTAATAGTACAATTATAAAAATGTGCTTTCATCTGTAACAAATGTACCACACTGATGCAAAGTGTTAATAAGGGGATGATAATAAGGATCATGTATTTTATGCATAATTGTTCTGTGAACCCACAACTTCTCTAATAATAATAATAATAATAATAATAATAATAATACAAGAATAAAACATAGCGGGGCATATTTTCTCAAGTCCACCTTCTGTTTTGTTTCAATTTTAGGGTAAATTCTTTTCTGGCCAAATAAAAATTATATTTACTTTCCCCCCTCTTCCTAAAGACTTAAGAAAAACCATTAAACAAAATTCATTCTCTTTTCTCTGGACTGTATGTGAATGTATTACATGCTGCTTCATTAATGGCTTCCTACTGAGTTGTACCCAGCAGGGCTGACACTTGGCTTACAGCCTGGAGAGGGTCACTGTACCAGCTTTCAGGTGTATGAAATTGGCCAGACCTGATCAACTGATGAACCTACAGACTAGAAAGCAGGAGATTGGGTGGACTTAATTGGCTCAATTATAAGAAAGCTTTGTGCAAAAAATATTTCACAGTGTAATCCCCACTATTTATATGTGAAGGCCTGCTTCAGTAAAAGTCATTTTGTTGTCAGCATCAAATTTTTCTGCATAAAAATCTGGTCCAATGGTGTCCATTGGCAGTTTAATAAGATTCAGATGGCATATAAGCCATCTTGAGGATGTAAAATTCTTAGACATATAATAACAGCTCCTAATCCTGGCACCAAAAGATAGGTCTGCTTTTTGCTCCCAGTAGATGCTTTTGATTTACAGAGACATTAAAATTACATAGGAAATACAGATATCCAAAGTAAAAGGCATGTGACCAAGACTCTTTTAGCTGTCCAGGAATATTTTATACTTTGATGAGAAGAAGAAGATGCAGCAGCTTGGCACATTTGGGATTCCGAAAGAGAGAGAGAGAGAGTCAGATAGCCCTTAAAGAAAGATATATCAAATAGAATAATCTCCAATGACTAGTGAATGTAGTTAGTACAGTATATTAGGAAATAAGAATGCTCTCATTTTCTTCTTCTAGGAGTAAAACCTTTAGAGAAACCCAAAGTCCCATTAAAAATATTTGTGCATTAATTGTTCATTCTACCAAATGACCATTCTCCTAAAAGGCAAACATAGTTCAAGTCCCATAATTTAGCTTTAGCCTTAGAATTCCTCTAAATATCACTTGTCTGATATTTCTTTAATATGGAGATTAAACACAAACATGAAATTAGCTTCCCTGAAGCATTCACTTTGAACTTTGCTTTTTTGCTACTGCAGAGGTGCTCTTTTGAACTGTTGTCCTGCTATATTGACAGTGTATTCGGAACTTGGATATGGGCCAGTCTTTCTTAGTTGTTTTTCTTTGTTTAGCTTGCTTAATATTATTGGAAGGTTGCTTCCACCCAAACCCCCTATATTCTAAAGATTTTTGATAGTTTCAAGTAGGTTCAGTATCTTCCATGGGCAGAAAAACTAACTGCCGATTTTAACAGCAGACATAGGAGTTGAGTTGCTTTTGTTTCAGTGGGAATGTAAGGGAGTCCTGTGAAGACCACAGAACCTATGATGGAACTTTTAAAATAAAATAAAGTATCTACTCAAATTAAGTAGCGTTCTTTTTTTTTTGAATGATCATGGAAGACCTCTTCAGGTAATTTCAAAATTCCCTAATTAGTTTTATATCTTGGTGATTAACATTATCATCCTCCTCTTAGAAGGGAGAATTTGGCTTTCCCTTTATTTTGGCAAGTATATGAAAGCAATTGAATCTGCACCTTTCTTTTCTTAACTTTTGGGACTGAGGCTAATTGGTGGAATAACCCTCCAAGTTAAACTATTTGATGCAATCATTAAAGTGTAAAGAATGAAAAATCCACAGAGCTTAACTTATTATTTTGGTAGTTAAAGAATTATTAACTAATAAGGAATATTGATTCTTGTTTTTTTAATGCAGTCAATTGTTTTTTAAGAAAGCCTGACAGGGATTGGGAACACCACTGACTAGACATAAAAATATTCTTCCAGTCACAGTTCATGAATACAATACATTTTTAAAAAACATTTATTTATTTTACTTTTATCCATTTTCACTTTTAATCCATGAGCAGGGAATATAGTTCCATTTATTTAGGTCTTCTTTAATTTCATTCTGTGTACAGGTCCTTTACATAGTTGGCTAAATTTATTCCTAGGTATTTCATTCTTTTAGTTGCTCTTATAAACTGAATTATTTCCTTGATTCTATTTCTGGATTGTTCATTGCTGGTATATAATATCACTGATTTTTGTGTATTTGCCTTGTACCCCAACACTTTCCTAAATTTATTTATTAGGTCTAGTAACTTTCTTGTTGATTCTTCTGGATTTTCCACATATTTGATCATGTAATATGAGAATAGGGATAGTTTTACATCTTTCTTTCCAAATTGGAGGTCTTTTATTATTATTTTTTTCTTGCCTAATTGCTCTGGCTAGAACTTCCAGTACAATGTTGAATAACAGTGGTGGTGGTGGCATTCTTTTCTTGTTCTTGATCTCAGAAGGAAAGTTTCAAGACTTTCACCATAAAGTATGAAGTTAGCTGTGGGTTTTTCACGTATGCCCTTTATCATATTGAGGAAGTTTCCTTCTATTAGTTTTCTGAGTGTTTTTATTAAGGGTACTGGATTTTGTCAAATGCCTCTTCTACATCAGTTGGGATGATCATGTGTTTATTTTTCTTTTATTCTATTCATGTGGTGTATTAAATTAATTGATTTCCTTATGTAGAAGCAGCCATTCATTTCTGGGATAAATTCTACTTGATCATGATGTACAGTCCATTTGATTTACAGGTGGATTTGGTTTGCTAGCATTTTGTTGAAGATTCTTGCATCTATATTCATAGGGGCTATTGATCTGTAATTTTCTTTTCTTGTAATGTCTCCTTCTGGTTTTAATATTGAGGTGATGCTGGTATTGTAGAAGGAATTTAGGAAGTCTTTACTTCTTTTCAAATTTTTGAAGAGTTTGAGACTGATTGGTGTTGATTCCTCTTTGAATATTTGGTAAAATTCAGCAGTAAAGCCATCTGGTCTTAGGCTTTTCTTTGTTGTGAGGCTTTTGATTACTGATTCAATCTTTTTACTAGTTATTGGTCTGTTGATATCTTTTGTTTCTTTTTGAATCAGTTTTGGTAGTTTGGTAGTTGTCCATTTCATCTGGGTTGTCTAATTTGTTAGCCTATAATTGTTCATAACATCCTCTTTGATCTTTTTTATTTCTATAAGATCAGAGATAAGTTACACCTTTCATTTCTGTTTTTTCTTATGTGCTTTCTCTTTATTTCTTTGTCAGTCTCACTAAAGGTTTGTCAATTTTATTGATCTTTTCAAAGAACCAACTTTTGGTTTCATTGAGTCTCTCTATTGTTTTTCTGTTCTCTATTTCATTTATACCTGCTCTAATCTTTATTACTTCCTTTCTTCTGCTAACTTTGAGTTTTGTTTGCTCTTCTCTTCTTATTTTTTTAATTTTCAGTTCCTTCAGTGGGATGTTAGGTTGCAGAGAACTTTCTTCTTTTTTATGAAAGCATTTAGAGCTATACATTTTCCTCTCTGCCCTGCCTTTGCTGTATTCTATAAGTTGTGTTTCTTTTTTGACTCACTGGTTGTTTAAGAGGGCATTGTTTAATTTCCATGGATTTTTGAATTTTCCAATTCTCCCTCAGATATTGATTTCTAGTTTCATTCCATTGGGGTTGAAGAAGATACTTTGTATGATTGCAATCTTTTAAAATATTGAGAATTATTATTTTTTTGCCCAATATATGGTCTATTTTAGAGAAGAATGTGTACTCTGCTGTTGTTGGGTGAAGTGTTCTACATATGTCTGTTGAATCTAGTTGGTTTATTGTATTGTTCAAGTCCTCTGTTTTCTTATTGATCCTCTGTCTAGTTATTCTATCCATTAGTGAAATTGGTATAGTGAAGTCTCTTACTATTAATGTAGAACCATCGATTTCTCCCTTCAAATCTGCCAATCTTTGTTTCATGTATTTTGGGGGCTCTGTTGTTAGATTTCATATATGTTTATAATAATTATATTTTCTCGATTAATTGAACCATTTATCAATATACATTTATCTTTGTCCCTTTTAACAGTTTTTGCTTAAAGTCTATTTTGTCTCTTTTTTGCTTACTATTTTCATGGAATATTTTTTCCATCCTTTCACTTTAAAATTACTTGTGTCTTTTAGTTTAAGGGGATTCTCTTGTAAAGAACACAAAATGGAATCTTACGTTTTTATTCATCCTGCCAATATCTGCCTTTTGACTGAAGAGTTTAACCCATTTACATTTAAAGTAACTACTGACAGCTCAGGATTTTCTTCTCTCATTTTGCTCTTTGATTTTTAAAGTCATACCTTTTTTTGCCCCTACTTCTTCCATTACTGCTTAGTTTTATATTTAGTTGATCTTGTGTAGTGAACCCTTTAGGACCCCATATTTTTCCTTCTGTGCCTATTTTTCTGATATTTTCCTAGTGATTACCATGAGCTTAAATTAACATCCCAAATCTATAACTTTCTCAGTTATTTCAAATGCATACATAAATTCTGTTTTTCTACCCCTTTTCCCTCTACCTTTATGTAGTTCTTGTCACAAAACTTTTTAAATCCTGTAGAATGTAAAAAGTAGAGTTACAAATCAAAACTCTAATAATATTGGCATTAATCTTTCTCCATGTCATTACCTTTACTGAAGATCTTTGTTTCTTCATGTGGCTTTGATTTATTACCTAGTGTCATTACTGTTAATCTGAAGAATTTCCTTTAGAATTACTTGTAGGGTTGATCTAGTGATGACAGATTCACTCAGCTTTTTTTAAAAATCTGTGACTGTCTTTGTGATGGTTAGGCTAATGTGTCACCTCAGCCAGGTAATTGTGCCCAGTTGTTTGGTCAAGCAAGCACTGGGCTAATTGTAATAGAAGGATATTTATGGGCTTTAGTTATCAGTGAGTTATTGCATAGATGACTGATTACATCTACAATCAACTAGATAAACCAGAAAAATTGCCATCAGCAATGAGTGATGTTTTATCTAATCAGTTGAATGCCTTAAAAGGGGAAGTGATTTCAGCATTCAGAGAGACTCTCTCAGCTCATCTTTGGACAGCCAACATCTCCCGGAAACTTACCAAGGGCCTTCATTGGACTTCCATTGGAGCCCTTGGTTTGTAGCCTGCCTCCAAAACCTAGACTTGGCATCCCCATGGCCACGTGTGAGACTCTTATAAAATCTCATTTTATTTACAAATATCTCCTGTTGATTCTGTTCCCTAGAGAACCCTGACTAATATAGCATGGTACCAGGAGTGGTTGTTGAGGAACAGAATCTTAAACATGGGATGTCTGAGGTGGTTCTGGGAGTTTTGCAATTGGGTCTCTACTCTAATTGGACTCAAGGATATTAATGTCTCCCTCTCCAATAATGAAGAGGCCACTAACAGTCCATGGAGTGAGTTAACATGGAGATAAGCAAAATATCATCACTGGATTCTCCTATTTCCATGCTTATAAGAGGCAAGGATCTGGGTGAGAGTGTTTTCAATACCTTAACAGAGTTTTGTGGAGTCAAAAGGTATGATGATGTTGGCTGGCTCCTCCTAGGTACTCTGGATACAGTTACAAAAGAAAGAGATGAGCTAAAGGCTTCAAATTTGCAATTTAAATGCCGCATGAATGATGTGAAAGTTTCTATGTGTGCTCTGAAAGAAAATCTCGTTTCCTGCAGCCACAGGCTTGAGATATCTGAGAACCAGACTCAGACTCTCATTGTACCAGCAGCAAAGTTACAAAGGAAACTAAAATTTCAACCCCACAGGATATCTGCGGTTAAAGTGAAGGCATTAATTGGAAAGGACTGGAACCCCAAGGTTTGGGATGGAGACATATGGGGTGATGATTATATTGGTGGGGACAATGGAACCCTAAATTCTGATGAGACTTTACCAGATAATCCTGTGATGGCCTGCCCTGTGGAGACCAAACTTTGTCAACCTTGTATCACCCAGCCTCCAGCCTGCCCCAGGGAGTCCATACCACCTTCCAGCCCTGAGGTGGGTACCAGCCAAACTAAAGCCTGCATTGCCCAACCTGCACCCTGCCCTGAGGAATCTGCCTTCCAACACCTGCCTGAAGAGATTAATCCTGTCTTACCAGAAGAAAATGCAAAGGAATGTCCTGAGGTCAGTAGCTTGCAAGACATTTCTAATCCTTCTCCTTATCCACCCCCACCACCCCTCTTTTCTTTGAGACCTATTACTAGACTAAAATCACAACAAGCCCCCAAAGGCGAAATACAAAGTATGACCCATGAGGAAGTATGCTATACTCTGAAAGAATTGCATGAGTTTTCAACTTATATAGACAGAAATCAGGGAAATATGCGTGGGAATGGATACTGAGGGTATAGGATAATGGTGGAAGGAATATAAAGTTGGATCAGGCTGAATTTATTGATATGGGCCCACTAAGCAGAAATTCTGGATTCAATGCTGTAGCTCGAGGGGTTAGAAAGGGCTCTAACATTTTGTTTGGGTGGTTGACTGAAACATGGACTGAAGCATGTCTGAGGTTGAGATGCCTGATTTGCCCTAGTATACAGTAGAATTCAAAGGCTTAGAGAGATTGGAATGCTAGAATGGATTTACCATTTAAGAACTGCCCACCCACCAAGGAATGTCCAGAGGACACAGCTTTAACCAAGACTATGAAGAATAAATTTGTAAGACTAACTCCATCTTCCCTGAAGAGCTCTATGGTTGCTCTTCTCTGTATTCCAGATATTACTATATGGAGGGCTGTAATAGAATTAGAATCCTTAAACATTATGGGGATGATTGGATCTTAGGCCAGTAAAAGTCCAGTATGGGCAGTTAATCACCAAAGACAAGGTAGGCATGGCTACAGCAATGAAAGGCAGATTCAAAGCCACACTCAAAATAGTCTGAGTTGCGTAGAGTTATGGTGTTAGCTAATAGATCATGCGGTACCTAGAAGTGAGATAGATGGGCAGTCTACTAAATTTCTTCTGGATCTGTATAAGCAGAAGAGTTCTAGGTAGAGTGAACAAAACCCTAACTCAAATTACAGACGCAGAGAATCATGGCCTTTTAATCAATTCCCAGACTTGAGACTGTTTACAGACCCAGAGCCCCTTGAATGAGGAGAAGGCCAGGGCCCCTTGAGGAAGGATCCTCTTGAACTGCCAAAAATGTATACTGTTAATCCTCCTCCCACCTTTCCCCAGGGAGACCTACGACCTTTTACCAGAGTAAATGTGCATTGGGGAAAAGGAAATGATCAGACATTTTGGGGATTATTAGACACTGGCTCAGAAGTGACATTAATTCCAGGAGACCCAAAACGTCACTGTCATTTACCATTCAGAGGAGGGGCTTATGGAGCTCAGATGGTTGATGGAGTTTTAGCTCAGGTCTGTCTCACAGAGGGTCCAGTGTGTCACATGGGTCCCTGGACCCATTCTGTGGTTATTTCCCCAGTTCCAGAATGCATGTTTGGAATAGACATACTCAGTAACTGGCAGCATCCCCACATTGAATCCCTGACTTGTGGAATGAGGGCTATTATGGTAGGAAAGGCCAAGTGGAAGCCACTAGAACTGCCTCTGTCTAGCAAAATAATAATTCAAAAGCAATACTGGATTCCTGGAGGGACTGCAGAGATTAATGCCACCATCAATGATCTGAAGGATCCAGGGGTGGTGATTCCCACCACATCCCCATTCAACTCTCCTATTTGGCCTGTGCAGAAAACAGATGGATCTTGGAGGATGACGGTAGATTATCGTAAACTTAACCAGGTGGTGACTCCAATTATAGCTGCTGTCCCAGATGTGGTATCATTGCTTGAGCAAATCAACAATGCCCCTGGTATCTGGTATGCAGCTGTTGATCTGGCAAATGCTTTTTTCTCAATGTCATTAGTAAGGACCACCAGAAACAGTTTGCTTTCAGCTGGCAAGGCCAGCAATATACCTTCACTGTCATGCCTCAGCAAGATATCAACTCTCCAGCCCTATATCATAATATTGTCTGCAGGATCATGTCTCCCTCCCACGAGACATCACACTGGTCCCTTATATTGATGACATCATGTTGATAGGACCTAGTGAGCAAGAAGTAGCAGAATCTAGACTTATTGGTAAGGCATTTGTGTGAGAGAGGTTGGGAGATAAATCCAACAAAAATACAAGGTCCTTCCACTCAGTGAAATTTCTAGGTGTCCAGTGGTGTGGGGCATGTCAAGATATCCCTTCTAAAGTGAAGGATAAACTGTTGAATCTGGCCTCTCCTACAATAAAAAAGAGGCACAAGGCTTAGTTGG
Source organism: Tolypeutes matacus (assembly GCA_026826555.1). Taxonomy (NCBI): domain Eukaryota; kingdom Metazoa; phylum Chordata; class Mammalia; order Cingulata; family Chlamyphoridae; genus Tolypeutes; species Tolypeutes matacus. Next base: position 43,638,616 of record JAKSZT010053770.1, on the reverse strand, counting down.
TCTCTTCGGATTTTGGAGACACCACATTCCTCATTTGGGTGTGCTACTTCCAGCCCATTTACTGAGTGACCAGAAAAGCTGGTAGTATCGATTGGGGAACAGAACAAGAGGAGGCTCTGTGATAGTTCCAGGCTGCTCTGCAAGCTGCACTACCACTTGGACCATATGATACAGCAGATCCAATGGTGCTGAAAGTTTTAGTGACAAATAGAGATGCTGTCAGGAGCCTTTGGCAGGCCCCTACAGGAGAATCGCAATGCAAATCCTTAGGATTTTGGAGCAAAGTCCTGCCGTCCTCTGCAGGTAACTACTTTCCTTTTGAGAAACGGCTTTTGGCCTGCTACTGGGCCTTAGTAAAGACTGAATGCTTAACCATGGGCCATCAAGTTACAATGAGACCTGAGTTGCCTAACATGAGCTGGGTATTGTCTGACCCACCAAATCATAAATTTAGGCGTGCACAGCAGCACTCCATAATAAAGTGGAAGTGGAATATACAAAGTAGGACTCGAGTGGGTCCTGAAGGCACAAGTAAGTTACATGAGGAAGTAGCCCCAATGCCCATGGTTACCATCCCTGCCATATTACCTTCTCTTTCCCAGCCCACAGCTTTGGCCTCTTGGGAAGTCCCTTACCATCAGTTGACTGAGCATGAGAAAACTCAGGCCTGGTTTACAGATGGTTCTGCATGCTATGCAGATACCACCCAAAAGTGGACAGCTGCAGCCTGCAGCCCTTTTCTAGGACATCCCTGAAGGACAGTGGTAAGGGCAAATCCTCCCAGTGGACAAAAATTCGAACAGTGCACCTGGTTGTTCATTTGGCTTGGAAGAAGAAATGGCTAGAGGTGCATTTGTACACTGATTCATGGGCTGTTGCTAATGGTTTTGCTGGATGGTCAGGGACTTTGAAGAAACATGGTTGAAAAATTGGTGACAAAGAGGTCTGGGGTAGGGGTATGTGGATAGACCTTTCTGAGTGGGCAAAAAATATGAAAATATTATGTCCCACATGAATGCTCACCAGAGGGTGACTTCAGCAGAGGAAGATTATTTTAATCAAGTGATTAAGATGATCTGCTTTATGGCTAATGTTCAGCCACTCCTGAAATTGCCCAATGGGCTCATGAACATAGTGGCCATGGAGGTAGGGATGGAGGTTATGCATTGGCTTAGCAACATGGACCTCCCCTCACTTAGGCTGACTTGGCTACAGCCACTGCTGAGTTCCCAATCTGCCAACAGCAGAGACCCACACTCAGCCCCCTATATGGCACCATTCCTCGAGGTGACCAGCCTACTACCTAGTGGCAGGTTGACTACATTGGACCACTTACAACATAGAAGCGACAGTGATTTGTTTTAACTTGTATAGACACATTCTCTGGATATGGGTTTACATTTCCTGCATGCAATGCTTCTTGCATAACTACCATCCGTGGACTTAATGTCTTACCTACCTCCATGGCATTCCACACAGCATTTGCTTTTTATCAAGGAACTCATTTCACAGCAAAATGATATGTGGGAATGGGTACATGCCTGTGGAATTCACTGGTCTTACCATGTTCCCCATCATCCCGAAGCAGCTGGATTGGTAGAACAGTGGAATGGCCTTTTGAAGACTTAATTATGGTGCCAGTTAGGTGGCAATACCTTGCAGTGCTGGGCCTTGTTCTCCAGGAGGCTCTGTATGCTCTAAATCAGTGCCCACTCTATGGTGCTTTTTCTCCAATAACCAGGATTCATGGGTCCAGGAATCAAGGGGTGGAAATGGGAGTGGCAGCACTCACCGTTACTCCTAGTGACCCACTAGGAAATTTTTTGCTTCCTGTGCCTGCAATCTTAAGCTGTGCTGGTCTGTAGGTCTTAGTTCCAAAAGTAGGAGTGCTGCCACCAGGGAACGCAACAATGATTCCATTGAACTGGAAGTTAAGACTGCCACCTAGCCACTTTGGGCTCCTCTTACCTCTGAATCAACAGGCAAACAAGGAGATTACTGTACTAGCTGGTGTGATTGATCCTCACTATCAAAGGGAAATAGGACTGCATCTACTTAATGAGGGTAAAGAAGAGTTTGCCTGGAATTCAGGAGATCCTCTAGGGCATCTCTTAGTACTGCTGTATTAACCAGCCAAAAGGATGCTAATGCAAATTACCAGAAATCTGTTGACTTTTATAAAGGGTATTTATTTGAGGTAGAAGCTTACAGTTACCAGGCCATAAAACATAAGTTGCTTCCCTCACCAAAGTCTATTGCCATGTGTTGTGGCAAGATGGCTGCTGACATCTGCCAAAAGTTCAGGCTTCTTGGGTTCCTCTCTTCATGGTGCTCCATTTCTCTCCAGGCTCAGCTGCTGTGCTTTCTCCACAAGGCCTGCTGTAGACTATCAGACTAATGGGCTTGTCTCTCTCTCCAAGGCTTCTGCAGTGTCTAAGGAGCCGTCTCTATTCCTCTGTGTTCTTTTCATGTGTGTTCGCTTCCTGGGCTCCAGCTCAAAACTCCCAACTCTGTCCTTTGCCATGTCTTTTCTCTGTTAGTCCCCACCCTACTGATGTGGCCCAATCAAAGTACTAATCATAATTTAATCAATTAAAAGTGATACCTCTGACAGACTAGTTTACAAACATAATCCAATAACTCTTTTTGGAATTTATAAAGAATGCCAAACTGCTACAACTGCCATGCCATGTGATTAAAGTCAATGGAAATTGCAACAACCCAATCCAAGCAGGACTAACAATGGCCTAGAATCTTCAGGAATCAAAGTTTGGGTCACCCCACCAGGCAAAGAAACACAGCCAGCTGAAGTGCTTGCTGAAGGTAATGGGAACATGGAATGGGTAATGGAAGAAGGTAGTGATAAATATGAACTTCGGCCACATGACCAGTTACAGAAACGAGGATTGTGATTGTCATGAATCTTTCTTCCTTGTTTCATTATGAGTATGATTGTATATGTACAGAAAATGAATTTCTTTGTTTTCTTCCCCAACCTTTCCCCTTATCATATGACAAGTTGCATTAGTTTCATGTCATAATATTTAAGGATGTCAAATTTAAGAGTGAATATTACCCAAGGACTTGCACCCTATTCTGTAGGGAATTAATACGTTTCTGATTGTACACAGGAAAGTTGAACATTGTTAGGCAGAAATATATATATATATATATATATATATATATATATATATATATGCATGCCTGTTATTGTTTTTACTTAGAGCCTAAGTATGGTTTAAGGTAATGTGTATGGATGCCGAGTTGACAAGGGGTGGACTGTGATGGTTAGGCTAATGTGTCAACTTGGCCAGGTATTTGTGCCCAGTTGTTTGGTCAAGCAAGCACTGGGCTAATTGTAATACAAGGACATTTGTGGGCTTTAGTGAGTTTGCTGCATAGATGGCGGATTACATCTAAGATCAAACAGGGATATTGCCATCAGCAATGAGTGACGTTTTATCCAATCAGTTGAATGGCTTAAAAGGGGAAGTGATTTCAGCATTCAGAGAGAATTTCCCAGCTCGTCTTTGGACAGCCAACATCTCCTGGAAATTCATCAAGGGCCTTCATTGAACTTTCATCAGATTCCCTGGTTTGTAGGTTACCTGCGGAACCTGGGCTTGTACATCCCCATGGTCATGTGAGAGAATCTTATAAAATTTTATACTATTTTCAGACATCTCATGTTGATTCTGTTTCCCTAGAGAACCCTGACTAATACAGTCTTCATCTCTTCCTCAATTTTGAAAGACAGTTTTCCTGGATATAGAGTTCTTAGTTGGCAGTTTTTATGTATTTTTTATTAATATTAGTTTTTATTGTATCTTATTTATTTCAGTTAGATACAAATAGATATTTGCTATTATAAAAATGTAGTAAATAGGCAGACTGATAATATAAGCTATGCAATCCTTATTTCAAAAAGATTCTCTAGCTCCTTGAGCTTCATTACTTTTCCGAATATTTTTCCAAAGAAATTAAAAAGTTTAAAATATTTCAACATGAAAATGGTTCTACAACATTTCTATATACAAAGAATAGCTCTCAGGTCAGAGAAGTGACAGAGAGAACATCAGTACATGTAATTTATTGAGTAATCCTTGGGAGATACTGCCAGACCTCAACCTTTCTGAGCATTTCAATACACTGTTTCCATTATGCTAGTCATGTCTTTTTTGCCTTCCATTGCCCAGCTTATGTTGTTGTTACCAGTATTCAAAATCAAACATAATGTTCTTGTTCCTGAAGAAAAACACGACAGTACATGAATTGTATAACTCACACATTTTGTTGAAGTCAGGTAATTCTGTAATATATACAAGATAAATAAGTGCAAAAATTTTAACTTTCAAACAGCTGTGATAGCCAAACAGGGATCAGTATAAGCTGAGGACATTCCCCCCTTAACTGCCATTTCTTTTCAGCTCTACTGTATAGCATTCAATCCCATCTTCATACAGACAGGATCCCAGTCATGTCCAAAATGAATGCCAAGGGCTTGGTCTTCCTCAAACAGGGTGGTCTGATCTTGTCAGTCATTGGGTGGATGGAAAGTAAGTACAACATCCTGCTGGCTTACTGTTGCCTCCTGCCAACACAAGAGTGTCCCTTGCATTGGCACTGCATCCAGCACCGGCCCCACGGCTGTCCCTGACCTCACTGATACTTTCTTCTGCCAGGTCCAATCTGCTGTGGAACCCCTTTAGGGAGTTTTTAAAAATGTTGGTTACTTATTCTTCAGCTCTGTTTGGTTCCTTTTCATGATTTCTATATTTTTATCCATATTCTGTGTCATCTATTTCCCTGATTTTCTTTAGTTCTTTTCCATGTTTTCCTTTATCTTTTTGTGCATATTCAGGTACAATTTTTAAAAAGTCTTTGTCTGGTATGTCCCAGGTCTGGTCCTCCTCGTTGATGGTTTTTTAATACTTTATTCTGCTTCTTTACATGGGCCATTGCTTCCTGTTTCTTTGCATGTTTTGTAATCAATTTTGCAACCTGTACATTTTGATATTTCAATGTGTTACCTTGGAATTTAGAAACTGGGTCATCTGTTCCTTAAGCTTGTATCCAACTAGTATTATGAAAGAGATGTCCTTGAATGCCAGGAGCTTACTGAAAAGAAAATACCTTTCCCAGTCTTGGCAGATTGGCCTGTATAAGTGCTCTCCTTCAGAGCTTAACTGGCCTAACAATAAGTTTAGAGATCAGCCCTAGGCAACAGCATAAAGTCCTCTCTGGTCTTTTCTGTGCATGCATCTTATTCTGAGCATGTGTGTGTGGCCCTAGGAATTCTCCTGTTTACACAGATCTGAATGTCCCCCCTTCTCATAGGAAACTGAGCTTCTTCATGGGTCCAGGCACCACACCTCATGTCCTACAATCAGCAATCTCCTGCCCTAGGCTGCAGTGATTTGACCTTTCTCCCATAGTGCTCTGTCTGTAGGAGAGCTCTTCCAGTTGCTTCCTGGAACAAGGCAAGCTCTGGGATGATGTATTAGTCTGCTAAAGGGGTGCCAATGAAAAGTACAAGAAATCTGTTGGCTTTTATAAAGGGTATTTGTTTGGGGGTAAAAGCTTACAGTTCTAAGGCTATAAAAAGTCCATTCAAGGCAACATAAGTGGTGCCCTTTTGCCAAAGTCAGCTGCCACATGTTGAAGCAAGATGGTGGGTGCTCTCTGCCTGGTCTCTCCTTCTCCCCTGGGCTTCCTCTTCTTCTTGAGCTCCATGGGCCCAGCCTCTTGAGACTTTGTGCTCAAGTGATCCTGGAGTCCTCTCTCTTCTGACAAAGAGCTTGTTTCTTTCTGGGTCTCCTTTATCAGTCTCAATTGTTCTGCTCTTTTTGCTCAAGCTTTCTCCTTTCTGTTACATGGCAGGATAAAAAATAATAGAGCTCTCTCTTCCTTTGTGTCTGAGTGAGTGTCCATTTATATTATACCCAGCAAGGGGGTGGGGACTCAACCTGAGTCATGCCCACTGATGTAGTTGAATCAAAAGCCCTAATCTTAACAGGTAATCTAATTAAAGATACCTCAGCTGAATTTAATGCAATAAAAGGGTATCACACTCAGAGGAATAGATTGGTTTCCAAACATAATCTTTTTCTTTTTGGGATTCATTAAATAATCTCAAACTGCTACAGATGGCAAGCCCACAATGACTGTCCTGGATCAGTCGCTCAGACTACCAACAAACAGATTGGCACAGATATACATGCACCCAGTATGTGCACAAGGACCACTGTGTTCCCTCTGAAACTGGGATCAGGGACCGCACTGGGAGCCTGGGTTGGCTTTGCTCTGAGCTGCTGTGCAGATGGGGGAGGGGTAATTAAGTACTCCATAAGAATCTAGTTTTTAATTGCCTTTAACAGATTCGGTGTTCACCCTATTACTGCAACTCTTTAGCTGTTTTCTGGAGCTTTGAGAAAGATGGTTCTGCCAGATTTAATTTGTTGTTTAAAATTTCTGTGGGAAGATGGAACCCTGGAATGCCTCACTCCATCTTGATTGGGGTCCCAGTCAAATTGTTGTTTTGGTAGTCCTTTTTAAAAATAAACACAATGTACAATACTCTAAGCCTAACAAAGCAGGAAATAATTCCTTTTCTGTGTTCACCATCTTCAAAATGAGAGTGCCATTTGTTAGATTGTGAGTAGTAAAAGTATTGCCAGCATTATTGGGCAAAGAAGTAGGGCAAAGTTACAAATATATAGAAGCAATGGGTATAGAATTGGAGACTATGGGAAATTTTATGGCTCAGGAGGGGTGGAAGGAGGATGGGATAGCCAATAGCAGAGAAAAGATGCTCAGGTTGCTGCTGCATGGGAAATGTGATCTCTTAGCAGGTGGCTGTAGTCACCAGTTAGCATTCAGCTGTAAGATTTGAGTGACTGACATTTTAAATGACTTATCCAAAAATTTTCAGACCATCATAATATAATAGAAATAGAATATAATAGAAAACAATGAGGAAATAATAAAGTTATTTCATAGCTAACTTTATTAGAAAATTAAATTTTTCCATAAAGTAAGACTACATATGCACAGTCTTTAGTAATGCCCATTTAAGTATCAGATTTTATTTTGGATCTATGTACATTTGTTTAGAAATATTTTATATTTGCATTAATTCACTTGATTAAATATTTTGTCCATGAATCAAAATATCTTATTTAAAGATTGGGCAGAATAGACAACAAGAACAACAAATCCTTATTGAAAATAATAAATTTTTACGCTTTGTAGGCACCTGTCTTCCCAGAATCTACTTTACATTGCTTTTCTCATTAAAAGCTACCATTTATTGAGTACATCCATTGGCTAGACACACTAGAAATCATTATAACTTTATAATAGCCCAGTGAGGAAGCTATTATTTGACCCATTGACCTGATAAGGAAGTTAAGGCTTACAGAATTTAGGTAAAATGCCAGAGGTCATACAGCTAGGAAGAGGCAGAGCTGTCCAAGTCTGCCTGGCTCCATATTCTAGGCTCATTACCACTACGGTACTCTCCACCTAACAATTTTCATTGTTAATGTTTTCTTGAAATCTACCACTTTTCCTTACAATTCTTTGGCTACACAGTTCAAGTACTAATGTTGAATAAAGGAACACATTTCTTTCTTGCCTTCCTTGAACTTCCTCTTGGCTATGTCTGACAAGACCAAGGATTTGTTCTTGGAGACCTTGGGGAAGCTGTGATCTGAGGGCTCTCCTTGGCAACTCTTGGGTGTACTGTTAGCCTCTGCTCTCTGATTTTGCAGTAGTGGGCTGGAAGGGTTAGCAATGTCAGAGGGTCATCCATGCTGGGGAGAGGGATTCTGGACAGAGTGGGGCTGTGGCTCTTTCCTTCCATATCCTTCTCCTTAGTGGCTGGAACAGTCTTGTCTGAGCTGTGGAGACTCCAGAAAAATCTAGCCTAGTTGCCACCCAGAAGTATTCCAAAGGAAGAGTGAGGAGGATACTTGAATTTCACAAGATGGGAGTTGGGGATCTGGGGGGCGGAGGGGAAAGTCTTAATGCTAATCTGAGCCATGGAGCTGATGCCTGTCATAGGGAAAAGGAACACAAAAAAAAAACTCTTTGAGAGTTCTGTCACTCTGACTCTGTAGAGACCTAGTCTTTTTCCTTTTCATAAGGAGACTTTAAATAGGGATATAGACATTTGCAATAAATCCTTGGCAATGTGGCTGGCATATGTTTTGAAATCTGGAGAAATCTTGCATAGTAAAGTTAATTTTCATGGCATAGTGAATTTTTGGTTGGTCTGTTAGAAGTATTCTGACAGAATCAGAAAAAGGGAAATTCTTCATGCAATACATTAAGACTAGTGTCGGACATATCTCCTCATTTCCTTCACTCCCTCCCTTCCTTTCTTACTTTTCAATTTTCTTTATTAAGCACTTACTATAGATGAGCCTGTGCTTGTAGTTGAAAATATAAAGATAAATCAGATCTGTATCTCATTAATATAGTTTATAAGGGAGATTGGACATTAGGTAAATGCAAATAAGATGCTAGAGCAGTCCAACATTTATTTATTTATGTCCATGTATTTAATGTTTTTTGCTAAGGGATGCTGGGAGCTAGACATTGGACCAATGCTGGCACACAGCTGTGGCTTTCCGCACAGAGCTTAAAGTTCAATGGAGGGCACAGACCAGTTGTCAGGCATTTAAAATGTAGAATAGTCCATGCTAAGGCTCATCCTTTGAACAAATAATTTTGATTGCCAGTAAATGTTAAGCACCTTAAGAATGGTTAAAATGAACTTATGGAGAGGGTCTTATTTTGTCTGGATTTTGAAGGATGGGTTTTAACACTGAGAAGCGGGGGAAACATTTACATTTGAGAATGGAGGATGATGGTAAGCGTTTGAGGTTCTACATGGAAAACAATAATAATAGCCAACCTTATATAATGCTTGCTCTGTGCCTGGTGCTATTCTAATTGCTTAGCATAAGTTTTATTAACTCAAGTGCTCCTCCTAACATCACTAGATAGTAGATATCGATCACATTTTACATATGAGAACTTGAAGCACAGAGACTTGCCCAATAACTTGCACAAAGTTACAGAGCTAAGAAGGGGTCAATCAAAGATTCAAACCCAGGCAGTTCAGACCCCACTTGTTATAAGCAAAGTCAAGGAAGGGAAAAGTTGTGAGGAGGCAAAATAGCAAGGAGTTCAGTTTGACCTGAGAGGTTAAGGTTTGTGTAGAGCAACTGTGAGAAATAAGTTGAAAAGGTAATTAGGACCATAATATAAAAGACTCGAAAGTCAGAGTGTATGAATTTCATTTTGCAGATAAAGGGGAGCCACTGAAGGTATTTGAGCTGGAGAATACTGTGATCTGAGCTCTGCTTTAGAAAATTCAGTCTGAAACACTGTGTAAAATAAAGGGAGACAGGAAGGGAAAGAATTTAGGAGCTGATTGTGACAATATGTGAGGTTGAAACTCAGTGACAGTAATGAAACACAGTCATCAAAAGGGGATAGTTTATAGGGCCTGGGAACATAATGGAATTTTGAGGTTTCCCATTGACCTTCTGCCTATAACAAACAACGGTTATAAAGGGTTAAATGAATATGCCTGCCAAGGAAATTTCTTGGGCATTAACATTTTCCACTTGCTTTCTTGGCTGTATCATATGCCCTTGTGATGGGAGAAAAAGAACAACATCAAAAGTAGCTTTTAACTTCACAATTCTTTCTAAATTTCTTTAAACTTATAGGCTATACCGCTGATTTGCAGACTTCAAAGTACACAGAAAGATCAGGGCCAGATTGAAAAATTATTTCTTACAGTTTGATAAAATATGCATGTGAATTCTATGACCTGCCACTGAAATTATTTATGTGTTAATGTAACTTTGTAACACTAATTGCACAGTTTAGTACTTTTTTTTCCCCCTCCCGTAGCTTTTTCGCTGTAAGTTCTGGCGAATAATTCCTGCTTGTTATATATGCTGAACTTCATAGATTCGATATCTTGTTTATGGATTAAAAAATGTCAAGTTGTGTTTTTTTTTTGGAGGAGTTATGGCAGGAAGACTAACTGGGGTGTGTTCCTGTGGGCAATGGTGGGGATTTTTGCATCCACCTTTCTGCCAATTTTTAAATGTTTTTTAGTGCTTACTACCTAATGAAAATGTCCCCTCAATAAAATATATTTGTGATAAAATTATTTTTCAAGTATTTTTCAAATGTGAGCCATTCCTCTCCTTCCTCCGATATGGAGGGAAGAAACCAAGATAGAGAATTGAGAATCAAGGCATCCCCCATAAACTCACTAGGTGTTCCTGGTTTTCACATATTTATGAGATTCCCACTAATGACAAAATCAGAATCTCTGTGCTTTTATGGATTAAAGTTCTATTCTTGTTAGAATTTATGGAAATAATGTCTTTTGGTGGTATAGAACATTGTTCTGCAGTTTTTGAATATTGGTCCTTCGAATTTTCCTCTTAGATTTGAATGCTGATATTTAAAAGTTCTTAAGGCAATGGGTTGTCTTTAATTCTTGGTTGTGTGGTGGCTACACAATTATTTTTATTAGTTTTCCCTGACTTTTCTGGAGGTTTGAGATAGTGTTGTGAATTGGTTAAGTAAACCAATTTTACTAGTGCTTCTCAAATTTAATGTGCATTTGCATCACTTGGGAATCTTTGTAAAGGGCAGACTATGTTACAACAGGCCTGGGGGGCTTGAGATTCTGCATTTCTAATAAGCTAGCCCGTGGACCACACTTTGAGTAGCACAATCTAGGTTCCAATCCTTTTGTATATTACTTCCTAACTATGTGACCTTGGGCAAGTCACTTAAGTGCTCTTTAGTTCATTTTCCTCATTTGCCAAACACCACAGGGAGGCTGTGAGGATTAAGTGAGAAAAAGTATGCAAAGAACCTGATACACTGAAAGTGAAGTAAATGATAGCTACTGCTATTTACCATTGACTGTGTAGGTAGAATATCATTTTAAGAGCTTGCTGAGAAGTCAAAATTGATGCCTATTGACTAAATCTGGCTTTGGAACAAAAGTCCCTGGTTGAAGTTCTGTCTCTTGCATGTATTGCTGCAGGACCACAGACCAGTTGTTTCATCTCCTTTCATGGGTTTTATCTATAAAATAAGAAGATTGGGCAAGAGATTTGTGAGCTTTCTTTCAACTTTAACCTGTGAAATCAATACAACCATTCAATGGGGTATACTATTATATATTTTAAACTGTTGACATCGAATGAATCATGTTATGTTTGCATTTGTTTCTTCTGCCTGTAATTTCATTTGAATTTGAGGTATCAGATTTAAGTAATATCTCTAAATGGAAAATATGTTTATTAAGAAAATAAAGTGCTACCTGGACAGACATTTGGGAAAACATGTATTATATAAGATTTGTTGGTCGTCAATTTCTGTTGCTACATTTTCAGCATTAGGGCATGAACATGGCTTTGTTGCAATCAATCAGTAGAAATTTGAAAATGGAAGATAGGAATGTTGATTTTTATTAATATGGAAATATTTCATTCATTTCCAAAAAGGTTTTGAAGAAGTCAGGCACTGTTAAAAAATGCTGTACTGACAAAGGAATGATAAGATGGCTACTTTCACACACTGCCAATAGGAATGCAAATTTGTATGACCTTTCTAGAAAGCAACTTGACAATATTTCTTAGGAATCTTAAAAATTTTAATGTCTGTTGGCCCACTAATTTTGCTTTTAAGTTTATGTCATAAGGAAGTAATATAAAATGAGGATATAAGTTTATATTTGAAGATTTTAATCATTTCATTATTTATAAAAGCAATATATTATAAACAACTTACATTGTAAGTTCCATGAGGGCAGTTATCATGTTTGTTTGTGTTTATTATTATATCACTAGTATCTGTAGACTTTCTGGCACATACTAGGTGCTCAATAAATATTTACTGACACAATGAACCTAAATGTCCAGCAGTGGAGAAATGGTTCTATAAAGATGGTGTATCATATATGATGATATATTATGTAACAATTAAAAATGTTCTTATGAGGAATTTTTTTTTTTTTTAAAGATTTTATTTATTTATTCATTTATCCCCCCTTGCTGCTTGTGCTCGCCGTGCGGGCGGGCTTGCCTTCACCAGGAGGCCCTGGGAACCGAACCCGGGGCCTCCCATATGGTAAACGGGAGCTCTACTGATTGAGCCACAGCCACTTCCCAGGAATTTTTAATTATATATATGAAATGCTCATTTAGAAAAACAATGGTAAGGTATTATGTGTACAGTATGATAGAAATATAAACTATATAAAACACAAATGTGTGAAAATAAGACTGGAGTAAAGTCATTAAAATGTCCATAGTAGTCATATATGAATGGTGGGTTGATAGGTGCTATTTATCTTTATTTTCTATATATTCTCAAATGTGCACATGCTATTTTACTTAAAAAAGTTTTTTTCTTAAAGTGCAACATTTTCCTTAAGTTATTGAAAAAAATTGTGTAAACTTATTCTAAACAAGAAGGTTGTCACATGTTGTGCTTTTCTTCTCCTCTGCTTTAAAATGACTTGAAGAGAAATGAAAACCTGTCCACACAAAGATTTGCATGAGAATGTCAATAGCAGCATTATTCATAATAACGAAAAGGTGGAAACAAATCAAATGTTTATCAAGTGATGAATGGATTAACCAAAATGTGGATATACTCTTATATGGTGGTTTGAAGCTGTATATATCCCAAAAAACATATTCTTAAATCTAATCCATTCCTGTGGGTATGAACCCTTTGTAAATAGGTTACTTCAGTTAAGATGTGGCCCAGCCCAATCAGAATGGATTTTTAAATTTTATTTTATTTATTTTTAAAAAGATACTTAGATTATACAAAGGTCACATAAAAAATATAGGGGATCCCCATATGCCCCACTTCCCACACCTCCCACATTTTCCCGCATTAACAACATCCTTCATTAGTGAGGTACATTCATTGCAATTGGTGAACACATTTGGAGCATTGCCACTAAGTGTGGATTAAAGTTTACATTGTAGTTTATACTCTCTCCCACCCAATTCTGTAGGTTATGGCAAGATTTATAATGGCTTGTATCCGTCATTGCAATGATATTCAAGACAATTCCCAAGTCCCAAAAATGCCCTGTATTTTACACCTGTTTTTCCCTCTCCCTGCCCTCAGAACCTCTAGTGGCCACTGCCTCCACATCAATGTTGTAATTTCTTCCATTGCTAGAATCACATTAAGTCTATAGTAGAATACCCGTAAGTCTACTTTAGTCCATAGTTCATTCCCCAATCCTGAGGATTCTGGGATGGTGATGTCCACTCCACCTCTAATTGAGAGGGGGCTGTGATCCCATAAGCCCTATGGATGGGACTCTCTTCTTTCAGTTGTAGACTCTCTCCGTTCCTTGGTATGGTGGTTATCCATCATCATCTCCTTGTTAGTTGTCCTGGGTGAGACCAGTGAACTGGAGAGCAGGTGTTGCAACTCCGTTGAGATTCAGGGCCCATCTGGCACCTGGAGAGCCCAAAGATTTAAGTCTCTTGGACATACATCTACCACCTGTAGTACTAATTATAGTTTCAAATAGAAAGACAGAAGAGCCATGTGTAGGGAAACCACAACTGAGTCCAACTCTGTCACACTGGGGAGCATCAATTCCAAAGTAGGGCCCACTGGGAAGGGACCAAACTTCTGAGCTATCTGCCCTGACTATAGTGTCTGGATGTCTCCAGAACCCTCAGGAGCCCCGCTATTTGGGGTAGTATCTACTTTGGCAGTCTAAGAGATCCTGTTGAGACGTGCATAAGCGTTACCTCTGGAATGATCTCCCGACTCCCTTTGAAGTCTCTTAGCCATATAAACTCATTTGTCTTTACCTTTCCCCCATTTTGGTCAAAATCTTTTCCCAGTTGCATTGCTAGTTGGTACTTGGTAGTAATCCCTCGGTGCCAGGGAGCCTCATTGCCGGGAGTCATGTCCCGTGGTGGGGGGAAGGTAATGTATTTATATGCTGAGTTTGGCTTAGAGAGAGGCTACATTTGAGCAACAAGGAGGCTCCCAGGAGACAACTCTTAGGCACCCGATAATACTGGGCTAAGTTTCAATTTCAAGAGTAAAGGTTCGTATGCACAGTTATCAATATCAAGGGTCCATCAATGGACCATCCTCCTTCACTAGTCATTGCCCCTGTACTCAGGGGATTCTTGCTGATCTAATAGAGAATGTGGCAGAGCTCTCCAGGATTAGAATTTGATATTCCTTCCGTTATTGTGTGAATCTCCACCACTATGACAATACATTATGAACATTTAAACACATTTATATGCATTATATGTATGCCCAGGTGAGCTTCCACCCATGTATCCTCCATCTCTGACACCCTGCACCAATGATCCTCCCCTGCCATGATTGTAACCCTTCTGTGATCCAAAACTTCTTCAAAAATGAAGCCAATAAAATAGCCAAATACGATCAATAAGAAAATGAAATAATAATGATAGTTTTAAAAATAAGAAATAAAATACAAAAAAAAACTTTAAAAATAAAAATATAAAAGTTTGGGAAAATAAAAATAATGAAAAAATTTAAAAAAAATTTTTTTTTTTTACATTTTCCCTTTCATCACTGTAAGATTTGTTGTCCTATATGTACAGTAATATTGTCTTCCATTTATTCCCCCAGTGTCTTCCTTTTTTTTCTAATCTATTTTTTTTCATTTTGTTCTCAAAGAAGTTTTAGGTTACAGAAAAGTCATGTACTGAATACAGGGCACTGTCATATAGCCAACATACTCCCCCTTTTCCCCCTTCCCCTATTAATGACATTTTATATGTGGATGGTATGTTTAATACAACTGATGTACAAATATTGAAACATAGCTACCAACAACAGTAAATGGTTTACATTATGCTTTACATTTTGGACCACACACTTTTATAAACTTTGATGCAATTCAACATGGCCTATACCCATCATAGCAAGATCATGTAGAACACTTCCATCTCCTCCAAAATGTTCCCTATTCCATCTCTTCTATTCCTCCCTCCCTCTCCCCTCAGGACCCACAGCAACCACCAAGCTTCACTCCTTGAAGGAAAAAAATCATAGTTACTTGCAACAACACTGAGAGCTTGACACGTTGGTTTGCCCTCCCCTATTAGGCACTGCCCATGCTCTCAAGAGACTCCTGCCCCTCTATTTGAGAACATAGCAGGCCTCCCCAGGATGGGAATCCATTACCTTGCCATTTGTGGGTCTCCACCCACTGCTGTAACATACTATGTAAAGATGAACCCTCACACACTCCCTAGAAGCCTGACCCAGGTTTGTCCTGTCCCAAATGCCCCACACATCCAACACCCCTCACTTGCCATATTGCCAAAAGACATTCCCAACATTGTGTTTGAACCATGTATCTGCCAGTCCCCAGTGTTCACCTGCTCCCTCCCCTTGCCTTCCCCCCAGTTCCATGGATAGTCCAATCCACCCTCCTTAATCCTAATTCTGGAGTCCTTTGTAAGCAGAATGAAATGTGGACAGAGAGAAAGAAAGCCACAGAATAAGAAGCTGAAATCAATGAAACTGGAAGAGAATGGAGAGGCCACCATGTGCATTGCCATGTGACAAATTAAGGACCAAAAATTGCCAACAGCCAGCCCAAGAATGCCACAGTCTTTGGGGACGAAGCATCACTTTGATGATGCCTTCATTTGGACTTCTTTTAGTCTCAAAACCATAAGCAAATAAATTCCCATTGTTTAACCTGACCCGTTTCATGGTATTTGTTTGAGCAGTCCAGGAAATGGAAATGCCATACAATGGAATACTCTTTATCAATAAAAAGGAATGAGATCCTGATATATGCTGTAATATGAATGAACCTCAAAAAACATTATGCTAAGTAAAAGAAGAGGCCTCATAGTGTATGATGATTCCATTTACACGAAACATCCAGAAAATGCAAATCTATGGTAGAAGAAAGTAGATTAATGGTTGCTGGTAGTTGAGGATAGGAATGAGGATTAACTATGAATGGGCATGTTGTGGGTTGAATTGTGTCCCCCAGAAAAGATATATTGAAGTCCTAATCCCCCTGTACCTGTGACTGTGGCCTTGTTTGAAAATAGACTCTTTGTAGATTGAATTAAGATGAGTTTGTACTGATTAGGGTGGGCCCTAAATTCAATATGGCTGGTGTCCGTATAAGAAAAGTCAGAGAGATGCAGAGATGAAGAGATATATGTGATGATGGAGGCAGAGATTAGAGCTATGCATCTACAAGCCAAGCAATGCCAAGGATTGCTGCCAACTACCAGAAGCTAGGAAGAGGCAAGGAAAGATTCTCTCCTAGAACCTTTAGAGAGAGCATGACCCTGACAGCACATTGAATTTTTTGGATTTCTAGCTTCCAAAACTGTGAGAGTACATATTTCTGTTGTTTTCGGCCACCCAGTTTATGGTACTTTTTTTTACAGAAGCTCTAGGAAACTAATACAGGGCAGAGGTATCTCACTGGGGTGATGAAAACATCCTAAAACTGGATTATGGTGATGGTTGCATAAGCTGGTAAACTTGCTGAAAAATCATTCAAATGTACGCTTAAGCTTGGAAAACTTTATGATATGTAAATTATACCTTAATACAGCTTGAAAAATAATAGCATCAGCTCAATAAAAATGAACAATCTGGGGATATAAAAAATATTTGAAAAGAATATATACAAAAAGCAGGTGTTGAGTGTTTGATGGGGGAAACCGTAATGTTGTCTTTATGGGTTTCATGACAGAGAAAGCTTGCATTTTGTTTTAGATGTATTAAGTAATTTTTTAAGAAAAAAAATGAGACTATGATAGTTTAAAATTGTTTTAAAGTGCTTGTTATTGAACAAATATTTGAGATTTCATTTAATGCGAAATTCTTGCATTGCTATCCAAGTAATATGAATTTTAAAATTTAATTTTTACCCCTATTGTAAGTTTTCTGCTCTGGCTGAGGACACATCCCTGGATTTATGCTTGGGGAAGGAGCTTCCTTTGGTCGGGATTGAAGTTTCCTGCCACTTCAGCTCCTGTGATTCTTCCAGTGGAGATCTCCCCCTTAGAAAGTGATTTTCCTCAAGTCTAAATAACTCTCTTTGTTCAGTAGTTCTTTAGTTCAATTTACAATGAAGTCATAGTTTAGAATAAAGTCCTTTGAGTTGTTAGCTTGTTTAGAGATATGACAAGTTGTCTTACCTCTGTTGGTGAAAGAGAGAGAAGTACTACGGCCAGGGTCCCTGGTGGTGCAGGGCAGATGGCAAGAGAAAAACAAGACCAGGCTCTCCTCCTCTGAGGCACCATGAGAGGCTTGAGTTTCCTAAAGTGGGGAATCTGGCCCTCGATGCCTTCTCTGTTACAATATGCCCAACTATAGGATTTCTTCTGCTTTATAAATATTGGCGTTTTCCCCACTGTTGCACTGTAGTGTAATATGAGATCCCAATTTGAACAGCAGAGATGGATTTTACTGTTGTTGTGAAAGTACAGGAGGTAAGTGATCCCCTAATTCCTGGATACTTTAATGACCCAGCATCTCAGATTTCTGGAGGGTGTCCACTGTCACGGAAATGGAACTACTTTTACAAAAGAAAAAAGGAGGAAATCCTTTTATTGACCACTTAGCTGCTATTTTTAATAAAAGTTTACTTTTACTATAGGCTAATGTTGCTAATTGTGGAAGCTAATCCCCTTACATCGACTTCATCTGAGAGCAGTGCAGGCCAGGAGAGGACTGGGCTTAGACGTAGGACAAAGGTCAAGCAGGCTGGTGGGCTCAGTCCAGAAGATGGGCATTCAGAGCTCTCATTCTAGAATTTAGGGATTTTTATTTTGGGAGGTGGGTCACTTTTCTTTGTCTTCAATGTTATAGCTATACGATAAGTGATAATATTTCCTTTCTTTTACTTCTCGGTGTTTGACCCTTCCCTCAGAGCTTTCAGTATGCACCTAAAGACTTCCAACTACCAGTATCCCTATCTCTGGGCCTGAGGACTTTTGTTTTTCTGGAACTGGGGATGGGTACTTGCCTGAAGAGTGAGGGAATCAGCATGCCACCTCCCTCCACCCCTATTGCCCTCTGACAGTGATTCTCAGGAACTGGTATATAAATACCCCAATTTCCTCACCACTTGAATGGAATAAGTTTACTCTTTTTCCAAGGAATTAAGCTTCAGTTAATTGCTCTCTGTGGTAGCTGGTTATACAGCTCACCCTATGTTGATAGCTTCCCCCCGCCCTGTTCTCTTTCTGCTTCCCTACCTTCCTTAGGGTTTACTTCTAAGAGAATGCAAACTAAGATACCCCCAAACTCATTTTGAATGGAAAAGTTAAGTGAGGGTCAAAGTTGGATCTCTGAGTTCCCCAGAGAAATGCCTTCATTCTGCATGGTACTATAGTACTGTTAAGAACCTTAGTTTAGTCACATTAGGAATTAAATAGATTTTTTTGTGGCCTGATCGAGTGCCCAACCACCATGTATCTGATGTTTTTATGGTAAATCTGTTTCAAATAGCAAATAACCCACTTCCAGATTAATCCAATGTCCATACTTTGCTACTTGTAGCATTTCAATAATATTAACAACAACAACAAAAACTGTTTTTTCAAAGGCATCAGAAATAATATAGAATATGGACAAGAAACCACAGTCATGTTGAGACTAGTTAAAAAATAAAATTATTACTTTTAAGAAACATTATAGACAATTTACAGATCAACTGGATCAGACCTCTGCTAGGAATTTCCAGAAAATTTCTGATCTTGTCATATTTTATTTCTTCATTCCATAATCATTTATTGGGACCTACTATAACCATATACTAGCCTGGACACTGAATGTAAAAATAAAAGCCATAGTCCCTGCTCTTGTGAACCCAAGGCCTACTAGGAAGGCTGACAAATAGACAACTACAGTAAGAGTGAGATGTAAGACAGGGCAGAGAGATTGCTGCAGAATGCTCTCAGAATGCAGAGCAAGGGCTTGCATCCCAAGGAAGGTGATGGAGCTAAGTCTTAAGGATGTAGGAAATTATCCAGGCAAGGGGCTTTCTGAGTAAAGGAAGGAGCATGTGCAAAAACACAGAGGTGGGAGAAAAGACACACTGTTGATTCTTTCCCAACATCAATTCTCCCCTCCTTTGTTTTAGAACTAAACCCTCTAGCTTTTAGCTGAGCAAGTGGCTAGACTAAATGTCCCAGTCTTTTTAAAGGACTCGTTCTGGCTTATGAGACATGAGCAGAAGTGATGTGGGCTGCCAGCTACCTTCTGGCATGTTAGGTGAAAAAGAAAATAAACTTCTGTCTGATATGATGTCATAATATTTTGGGGATTCTTTGATATAGCAGCTTGATTATAATTAATACAATCGGTTCAGGGAACTATAAATACTATAGTTTGGTATGGCTGGAGTGAGGTGTGAGAGGAGAGTGGTGATATGTATAGCTAGAAAGTGAAATAAGGACCAGGTCGTGAAAGGTACTTGTTATTATGCTGAAGACTATGAACCTTTCAAGTATTTGTCTGAGCTCACAGCTCACCATGCTTTTCTTCCTGAGATAAGCACTGAATAGAATTTAAGAATCTCAGACAGGTTTTTAGTATTGCTCACCTTGCTGTTTCAGGTTTGGTTTGCCTCAGAACCCACTTGTTTATTGGCCCATGGGGGTACACAGTTTTCTGAAGTGAGTAAATGGGAAAAGGTAGAGAAGGAGGAGCATGGGGACAGACCAGGGAGATGACTTTTAGGCAGCCCTTCCCTAATGTTGCCAACATTTTCCTCAGAGTGTTTCCAACATATGAAAGTCCCAATACTGGCAGTTCTGCCCAGTGTTTGGGAGAATGGGGATATCCCCATTCTGGTGTGCTGGACTGGTATAATTTGCCCCTGTGTGAAAAGGAGACAACAATCTCTTTGGATCCTGGGTCACCTTCCTCACTGCCTCAGCTCTGTCAGGGCTTCTCAGAGCTCTGGAGGCATTTTGGTGGCTGCCATCACCACGAATCACATCCTTTTCCCCTTGTCAATCTAGACTGGAGGTGCCTAGAAGGAAATTTATTTAAAAGTAAAAAGCCAAGAATAAAAAAGAAAACACAAAGTTCTAGAAATAGGTAAGGTTACAGGCATGGAGCTCTCATCCTAAGATAAAGTTGTTTTTATGTTTGTTTCTTTGTTGTTTTTAACACAGGTTTTTCCGTTGGCATTATTTTAAATCATCATGCCTGGGTCCTTTCTTTTCCCTTAGCTTGGCCTCAGCGCAAAGCAAAGTTTTATTGTTTGTGCTTCAGCCTGGTTGATCTCAGAAGATCTGGAAGAACTCAGGGCAAGGAGTGGGTAAACTCTCCAGGAGGCCAAAGTTGGGGGAAAAAACCACTATTAATACTCCTTTAACTTAGGGTCGTCCTTTATCAGAGATGACTGGCAGTGGGACTGGAACTTTCCACCAGGTAAGGATGTAAAATCAATAAAAGCTGATTCCAGAGGTCATGTTTCAGTGACTATGGGTTCAAGGATGGTGGACTGGGGTTAGCCTCCAGTGGGACTGTTCTTAGCATTATTGCATATACCGATATATATGTATTTCTATATAGTTGTTTGTTTGTTTTTTACCTGAAATATTTCTCTCCCACCCACCTCTTCACTTGGCTAACTCTTGTGCATTTTCAGGCTTGGTTTAGATGCCTCGTCCTTCAGGAAACCTTCCATGACCATTTCAGTTCAGCACCCTATATGTCCTCTTTTGTAAGGCTTGTCATATTGGACTATAATTACATGTTTAATTTAGACCATAACGCTTGTATGGCTGGCTAGGGGTCTATTTTATTTATTGTTGTCTCCTCAGAGTTTAGAATAATGCCTGCCTAAGTAGGTGCTTGAAAATATTTGTCGAATTGTAAGCCATCTTTAGCATGACCAAGACTAACTTTAGGCCAAAGTGAAGTGAGCTGGGGCAAAGGTTAAACAAGCCATCTCTGCACATTAGATGTGTGACCAAGGTTTAAATAAACCCCCCAACCCTCTTTTGGACAACTTATACTTGTGATAAAGGGGAGGGACCAGAAAAACAAAAAGTTCTGTAAATGACCCTTCTTTCAGGAAAGGAAATATAGAAACATGATAGTGTAAGGGAAGGTTAATCAGATTGGGAGAAATAGAGGTCTGAGCCAGAGCCCTGGATTTTCTACTATTATTTATGTGATCTTAGACAATTCATGCAATCTCTCTAAATGAAAGTTTCCTCGTCTATGAAATGCAGATAAAATACCTGCCTACTTTCTACTACAGGGCTTTCATGAAGGTATGAAAATGGTTTATGAACTATAAAATACTGAATAGGCATTAATTATTAGAACTGTAATATGATAGAGTTGTTGCTTAGGGAAGGACACTGAAGATCCCCAGGGCAGACTCCCAAGGCCCCAAGTTCAACTTGGAGAATTTTTCTTCAGGAACGGAATTGGACCTTTAGAACATTCCTCCCTCAAAGAGAATGGCCATCTTCATTTTCCTAGACTGTATTGCTTGGCCTTCAGGGAGGGAAGGGTAAAGGTATGACATTAGACACAATAAAAAGAGTTCCTGTGTAGAGTTGGGATTTGAGGAAACCAAAATTGGGGATCAGAAGAAAGATCATGAGGTGAGGGTTGGGGACATGGCTGAGACTTTATTTTCCACAAAAAGTGAGCCCAGGCAAGTTTGTTTCTTGGAGGCTTTTACCAAGTTGGTGTCTTGCTCCAAATAAGCACCTATTTAAAATGCAGTTGTATATTGAAACAGTTTCGAAATCTGAAAAGTGGAATAAAAATCTTTTTTAAACAGAGTCATCCCATCGGCCTGGCTTCTCTGCAGCTTCTCCCTTGTTATACGAGCTATCCACTTATGGGGGGACCATGAAGTTGCTCTAACTTTAAATTTAGACTTGGTAAAGTTAAAAGTTGTGCAACCTGATCTGAATAGAAATGTGGTCACAAAACGTAAAGAAAGTCAATGAAAACAGGATTTTAATATTTTAGAAGCCATTTCCTCTCTTGCATTGGAAATTCAAATAGAACAGCACAGGGGCATGGGAATTGAAAACAGAATATGAAACCTACCAGGACAGAAGAGCAAAACAGATATGTCTAGTTTCACTGTCCATCATAAATAAACATTAAGAAACAGCTCAAATATGGGAAACCCTCCTTTTCTTTTTTTATCTCAAGGAATGAAAATCACATACCTAAAATGCAGGTGAAGTTTTGAGATTGGGTAATTTTGGCCTAGCTATTGTACTGTTAAATGTTTATGTATTGAAACATATTCTTGGAAGATGCCTGGAGCCCTTTGGTTACTTCAAATCACTCTCACTTCCACATCTGTTTCCCATTATAAATCTCAGATTTATTTTCCCTATTGCTCACTTTCTCATTGGAAAATAATTAATGTATGTATTTAATTTTATTTTCCCAGCCCCTTTTTAAATGTATAAAATGTGGCTTCCACCCAGAAACACCCAAATAGAGAGAAGTGATTCTTAATGCTAAAAGATAAGTAAAATCACTTTTACTTTGATTCAGAAGATAGGATTGTCAGTTTGGTAGGTGAAAATGTATATTTGAAATCTGACAAAGTGCCAACATATGACATCAAATTGTGGGCCACAAACACTCCTGTCGAGTGGATCCTCCAGTGACACTTTAGGAATGCATTTGCTGGGAAAGCATTCAATGAAATTCACATCCCTCAAGGTGATTAATTGCCTCATGTGTCTGCTTTGTGCTTTGAAGTTGAAAAGCCCAATGTAAATACAAAGTATATTATGATGGGGATGGTGGTGAGGATGCTAATGACAGGATGATAGAGAAGAACCTTAATGAAATATGACTTTAAGCACTTTAACAGAATTCAACTTTTTTTTTTTTTTTTTTTTTTTTTTTTTGACACAAGGAAATAATATTTGAATCCATGCGGGAATTCTCTAGGTTTGCTTCCAATGTGGCATATTGATTTACTCCCATTCATAATGATTTTCAGCTTTTCACACACATGGTACACAAATTACTGGTTTCGGGTCTACATCTGTTTTTTCATCTTTTTGGCTGCCATTAACAACTGGAAAAAAGAGACTATAAAACCATATAGCCTATAGTTATCTTGGAACAGATTTAATTGGCCACACCTTAAAAGGAGTTTCTTCTCTTGAATGTATTGTGCAACCAAAGGCTTTACCCCTCTCCCCCTGCCTTCCCATCAATTTGGGGCCTAAGGCTGGTGTAATCCATAGTTGACAGATATGTTTAATGAGCCTGGCTTTGAGAATTCATAGCTGAGAGACTGGGGATTAGGTTTTATCTCATTTCACATCTTGATTAATAATCTGAGAGGAGGTTTCAATATGCTAATGGAATGAAATTTGCAGTGTGAACAGAGCTGGGAGACAGAGCTAGGAGCAAATTGAAAGCAGCTTAGATTGGCCTGTGTGGGGCAGCTGGTAAGGAGGCCTTGCATGAGCTGGCCCGAGGGCACTACTCTGTGGAGGGATGTGTATGGAGGAAGCCAGAAGGTCAGACCCTTTCCTGGGGTTGCCACACTGGATGTGAAGGGCCGCAGAGCACAGAGCTTGGCTGTCCAGCACAGAGCTCTTTTGCAACGTGTTTCTCACTGCTAGTTCATGCCAAATTTGCAAAAAATAAGCAGAAACACAGGTTTTCCACATTAAGGAGGAAATCAGAATGTAGCAGTGCTCAAATAGACCCAGAGGCAGCTCTTTCCTTGTGGGGTGGGCTGTTGGGAAGTGTTTTATGAACAGACTTCACCGTGTGTCCAAAAGGACACTCCTTATTGCGGCCACCTGAATGAATTCCCTTGACCTATCAAATGGCTTCTAGAACTGTTCCTCTACTGGGGGGAGCAATCAGCATAAATCTTCCTCCAATTGGAAGTGTTCTCTGAAACTCCAGATCTCTGTATTAGGAAAACCTTACCTTGGTTTTCTTTCTAGTCCATGTATTCTTTTTATGGAGCTAGTAGAAGCTGTGTATTCTGAATTATCTTTCTTTGGCGATAAAATGCTTTTCCCACAAGATGCACTACACCAATTATCCTTATTTGTGTGAAGTGGGCCAGTTTCAAGAGAAAATGGAGTTAGGGAGCACACATGTTGGTTCATTTACCCTGTTACTTTGCCTGTTGCTTTCCAGGGGTGATTTTCAAGAAATGAATAAAGTATCATGTTAGACCAGGAAAGGAAATTATAGATGGAATCAAAGTCCACCTTTTACAAATAAGGAACCTGAGGCCTGCAGAGGAAACACTTTGCCCAACATTACAAGGATCAAAAATGGAGCTGGAATATGAGTGGGTCTCTGAATCTCAGTCTATCCTACTTCCCTTCGAAAGAATCTCTGGGCTGCCCATTATTTAGACTGTAGAGCACATGGAAATCTAATTGTAATGTTTTTGGGAGATTCATTAGAAAGTATTGACTTTTGGTCAATTTATTGCTGATAGGAAGCGAGTTTTTGGGAATTTAGGAAGAGTCTTATTTTGAACCCTATAGGATAAAGATATACATTAAATGTGAAGAATGATTTACCTTTTGAGTACTTTGCTGTAGGAAAGGTTTCTACTGGAATTTTTAGGAGTTCAGAAGATGAAACTATGGCTATGAGGAATGATGCAAGGAAAAAAACACTTTCATTTTTCTCCCATGATTTAATTTTTCCTAAATGAATTCAAAATTACCCACCAATTTTTAAAATATACTTTTTTTTTGTTATTTTTAAAAAAGATACTTAGATTACATAAATGCTACAATAATATAGGGGATTCCCACGTGCCCGACTCCTTCTTCTCCCCCCGAAACACTCTCCCACATCAACAACATCCCTCATTAGTGTGGTAAATTTGTTACAATTGAACACATATTGGAGCATTGCCACTAAGTGTGGATTATAGTTTACATTGTAGTTTACACTCTCTCCTGCACAACTTTGTAAATTATGACAAGATATATAATGGCCTGTATCTATTATTACAACGTCATTCAGGACAATTCCAATGTCCCAAAAATGCCCCCATATTACTCTTATTTTTCCCTCTCTGTTCCCTCAGAACATCTGGTGACCATTGCCTCCACATCAATGATAAAAGTTCTTCCATTGCTAGAATAACAGTAAGTCTATAGCACAATAACAGTAAGTTTACTCTAGTCCGTCATTCATTCCCAATCCTGAGTATTCTGGGATCGTGATGCCTCTCTGCCTCTAATTGAGAGGAGGCTTAGATCCCATTACCCACCAATTTTAAGTCATTTATTTATCCCATTTGTTCAGCTTGGTAGATAAAGGAAACTCCCATAAGATCTGGAAAGATGAAAATGTCAAGCAGATTATACTTCTCAATAAACTGGTCTATCTTAAACTTTCATATTGAGTAACATGGACTAACAATCTCAGTGCATTGTCAATGAAATTATTTGAAGAGGGAACTCTTACCTATCAACATTAGTTACTTCAGAGCAAATTGGAAGATGAAGGATGGGACTGGTGGAAGCAGTGGGAGAGGAAAGTATACTAAAAAGTATACTTCATGAAGACATTTTCATTTGTTTTAGCACAGCTTCTATTTTTATTGAGTACTGGAAGATTAACTTACCCTTCCTGGTAATCATAATAATATTTACCTGTGAGAAAAAGTGGTTGCAGAGTTTAATTTGTCAGAAAGTTGTATGCCATAGAATGAAGGGTATTGGACATGTATAAATATAAGCATGATTATTTTTATTATCCTTGGTTTAAACTCCTGACTTCAAAGGGAGGGGTTTCTAATACCCAGGAGTTTATAACAGGTCTCTGAAGTAAAACTTTTGATAGTCCTTAAATATGAAAAACATGTCTTTCCCAAGAAAAGAGATTTGACCTTTTAAAATGTTTTATTTTCTATTAAAATAATGCCACTACATAGGCTTTTTTCTTAAAATGTAACTTGCTTCAATTCTGTGAGTTGTGTTAGTTTAAGAGCAGATGGCCCAGGCAGCATAGCATGGCTTGAAAAAAACAAAAAGCCCTACCAGAAGAAAAAAGTGAAATAGTGAAAAGGGATGCAATGGAAAAATAAAATCAAGTTGAAATCAAAGGAGGGGTAAAAATGTCAATGGAAAAATAGGAGAGTTCAAATCTTCTTGAATATTTTATAGCAAGCATTCGAGTAGGCTTGATCACCCAAAGGACACACCACAGGGATTAGTGCTCGAAAATGAACAACAGATGTTGGATGTCAACAGATAATATCCCAGTAGGTGAAGAGCACTTAGGGTGAAAGAAAGTAAAACACATCGTCAGGTGGTCTCTGGTACTCAGGTAACTCTTTGATAATAAGTCTCTTGTGCAACCATCAGAGATTCATTGGGGCAACTCAATGATTCTTCTAGTTAGTGGGCTTCTAAGTGAATATGGAAGGAAAATTAATTAGGCAATGGTCACTTACAGATCATCTATGTGTGTAAGTCACTCTATCTTGGCATAAAACTTCCCCTCAAGGGTATTATAACAGAAAATGATTCTTTGATTAACATTTGTGTTTGAGCCAAGTTGGCTTGGCTGGAGAGAAATCATGCTCATTTTAGCACTAGGACCTCCTAAATAATCTTCCCTGGCCACCATATTTGTATAAGTGGTTCTACCCTACCTCCTCAGTGACTCTTTAGTCCATTACTCTGCTTTACTGTTGTTCTAGCATTTATTATGCTTTGAAGTTTTGTGTGTGTATTTGTTTCCTTGCTTATCATCAGTTTCCCACATGAGAATATAAACTACGTAAAATTAGAGATGATGTTTTTTTCCTTCATTATAGTGTTCATGGTGCCTGGAATAGTGCCTAATATTTAATTCTAGAACTCGAATGAAGATTAACTATATTAAGTCATTTTGCTAAGCAGACAGGATTGAAGATAGAGATAAGAGAAGATAGAAAAGAAGATAATTTACCATTTGCATATCCTTCATGTTTTTTGAGTTATGGATTGAGAAAGTATCAAACCCACATGGCTGAGTGAAGATAACCTCTGATAAATCTGCCTGAGATAGGCTATCTCAGGCACTTGGACACTAACAGTTCTCCAAAAATAATTAATCTATTTATTCATTTACTATATATTCACTGCTTACGTACCATATAGTGGGGCCTCTCAAAGTGAGTAAGACTTAGTTTAACTCCACATGGAATTTACCATTAATGACTAGAAAATCTGTAGCTGATGTGTTTGGTGAGTTTCCAAGTTTACTTTTCTCAGTGGTGCATAATGACTCTATTAGGATCCTCTGGTTTCTAGCTTTGTTCCTTTGCTCTGGGGCAGAGATACAGGAATTGGATCTGTTTACCTACCGTTCCCTGAAAATAGGGCACAAATTTTAATAACTATGGTTCAGAAATGATTGCCATCTTAAATTATTAACAAAATTATTCTGCTAAGCAGTTAATTGGGCCCTGTTTCTCCCATTTATTTAGTGAGCTAGTTTCCCTACTGTGAGGTGTCAGTTCTGTTCAGCAGTCATATTGAGGGCCTATTGTGGGTAGTCACTGGGAAAGCAAAGATGAGGAGGACAAAATTCTTACCCTCAGAGAGCTCAAAGTCTAGTGGAGGAGACAAATAGCCTAAGGCCGCAAAATAGTGCAATAAGTTTAAGAACAGAAGTATATACAAGGTCCAGCAGTAGCTCAGAAAACAAAACAGTTAACTCCTGAAGAATGAATGGAAAAAAGCCAAGGATGTCTGTCTTTTTGTGAAGAGGAGTTGTTTTAAATCTCTCCTGCATCTTGAGCTCATTGAGACATGAGGGATACAAGCACCACTCTGGCAGGATGGGTGGCAGGGCACAGTTTGTGGTAAGTTGGTTTCAAGTTTAGTTTTCTAGTCAGGCATTGAGGTTGTGGGAAGCCATGCTGCTTTAGCATTGAGAGTTCTTTGGAAAGTGTCATGAGTTGAGGTTCCAGTTTTCCTAAAGGTAGATTTATTCCATCTGAAGAGTACTTAATCTGCATATGTCTAGTTTGTTGTTTAAAAAGTGGTTTCTTTGCGAAATGATGGTGATGAGAGACTGTTGTTGTTTCCATGTCTTTACTTGGCAGGGATATACCTGGGAGTAGGAATCTAAGACCCAAAAACCTGGGCAGCAGAAAAGCCAACAAGAGTCAGGAGGGACTGAAACATGGATGGAGGCACTCTGCCTAATTGTGCAGGCAGGGCAGTGTCCGTTTGGAGCTGTTCTTAATAGCTGGTTGGTGCATACTTGCTGTATAGATTTTTTTTTTTTTTTTTAAGACATTACTAGGTACTAGATAACCCAACTGTTTAAATAGTGGGAGGGAGGAGGAGCCTGCTTAGCTTCCCTGCTGGCAAAGTAAAAAGGCAGAGATGTGAAGGAAAGAGAGCAGTGCCACAGTAATTTCCAGAGATGGTCCAGCAGACCAGTGCCTCAACTTTCTTGCTACTTTTGCCTCCTTACAGAGTTGGACTTGGTATCTCTTGCTTCCCCAGGTCTCCCAGCAGACAGATGCCTAGCTTCAACTTCCAGGATCTTGTTTCTCTGACTGGCTAGTGGTCCCACAGGGCAATGAGAGTTACTATACAGGAGCCACAACTCCCTTTGTCCACCAAACAGAGCCTGCAAACTGGGTGACAGTATACACTGTTCTTCTAATATCTATGAGTGCTATTGTGTAATTTAATACACATTCACTAAAAAGTGACACTGAATCCATAGTAACTTTTTGTGATTCTGCATTTTCT
This sequence comes from Tolypeutes matacus, assembly GCA_026826555.1. NCBI lineage: Eukaryota > Metazoa > Chordata > Mammalia > Cingulata > Chlamyphoridae > Tolypeutes > Tolypeutes matacus. Next base: position 43,609,793 of record JAKSZT010053770.1, on the reverse strand, counting down.
GGAGTAGTACATGCTTTAAGTAGAGCTTTTTTCATGTAGGAGTATAAGAATTTTTTTTTTTTTTAATCAAAAAGGGAGCATCTCTTTCTGAAAGAGTTGAAAACCACTGACCTAGAAAATAATAACCATGCATAACGATATGCAAAATTGTACACTGAGTTCCAACAGACATTCCAAGAAGGTATCTCCCTCTCTGCAGGTGGAAGTAGGAATGCCCCTTGTCATCTGTCTATCCCACCCCTCTGAGGGCAAGAGCTCCATGCTTTTCTTGTTGGTTTCTATGACTTAGGATATATCAAAACCTTTACCAACTTTTTGGCAAGTAAAGACATTAAAATAACAACCTCCCATCACTATCATTTTGTAAAAGAAACATTTTTAACATCAAATAGCCATAGTCTCAGATTAAAGGATATTTCCTCAAATGGGATAAATTTACATTTGTGAAAGATGTAGGCTTTATCCTTACTTTTCTTATTTTGACATATATGGTCGAAGATGGATTTGTGTTGGGGATCTTTTCCTTTAGAATGGGGGTTTCAAACTGTAGTCTTTCCCAAAGTACTTTTGGTTTCCATAAAAGAAGGAGCTGTAGCCAGGAATTTTAAAGAGGATCAGGAAAAGTGGTGAGAACACGAGAGGCTGGGGGAGTCTATAATCAGGTAGGAGAAGAAAGATTCAACTTCCCTCACTTGCACTTTAAATGCCCTGCTAAGGACCTGCTTCCTTACCCTGTACTCAGGTTGGGTTTGGCCTGGAGCTCTTTCACTTACTAGCTTTGTGGTCTTGGGCAAGTTATTTAACCACTCTGAATCTCAATTTGCTCACCTACTTCACAGGAGGGCTATGAAAATTAATAGTCCATGTTAGTAATTGCTTAGCTCAGTGTCTGGTACATAGCAAATGTCCAATATGTACTATTATTACTTATACTATTGTCACTAGTAAGTACTCCCATCAGTACAACAAAACAGGACCCATCAACGATCAGCTTTGGGGCAAGATGAGAAGTGGGACCTGAGGGCTGGGGCGTGGGAGGATTCCTGGGAAGTTATGGGGTTGCAGCAGAGGAGAAAGAGCAATCCCAACTATAAAAGCAGAGGGGAAAGTAAGTCCTGTAGCTGCTTAGCCGGGGGTGTTGGTAAATTGGGCCTAGGTTAGTCAGGGAGGAGGAGGAGCAACCAAAAAGCAGATACCACCGGCAAATCACTGAAAAAATAAATGTAAGGAACTAAGGTGACAAAGGTTCTTTAAAAAAAACAACCAGTCTGTAGATATATGTTGTAGGATTATGAACAGAATCTGAGTGTCAAACCATTTTATGGTATAACTGTGACCCTCCATTTGAAATGAAGATATCATTACCCATTCCTGAGAGTTAGTACACCTTGGATTTAAATTAAATGTATAAATTCCTTCCTTCAATCTGGATTAACCGGTTTTTAAACATTTCAAATGAGTTCCCCTGTCTTGTAGCTTTAAAAATGCTAACACAAAGATATTAGTAGTAATGACAGTGATATGTGATTATCTTGTTCTCTTAATTTGATATAAGAACAGAGGCAGTAGAGAAAGTAATGAGCTTAAAGGGGAGGGTGGATAAAATAGGCTGGGGCTGGGAGTGTGTCCATAGTCACAGAATTCTAGTATACAAATAAGTCATTCACTCCCTTATCAATCAAGGAGTGAGCACTGGGAAATATACAAGTAAGAATGTGTCTCAAAGCCCCTGCCTGTAAGGAGTTTACGGTCTGGTAAGTAATGATACATGTAAAAACAATGACAATATATTGTGGGAAATAGTAAAATAGAGGTTCAAATAACATGCTGTGGGAACCCGGGAAAAATGCCTAACCTGTAGTCAGTGTTCAGGAAGACTTCCAGAGCAAGGATGCAAGCTGAATCACCCGAACAGAAAATTCCTGGATAGATTTAGGGGCTGAGGGCTGGAAGGGTTTGTGGGGAAGGGTTTTCAGTGTAGAAAACTGTCTGTGGAGAGCATGTTACCCTCAGACAACAAGTTTAGTGTGCCTAAAACCCTGGGTAATACAGGCACCTATTGGAAATGACAGAATATGTGACTGACCCCTTTCAATCAGAAGGAGAGTGGGCATCACCATTCCCAAATCCTCAAGGTTGAGGAAGGAACAAACATAAGGGGGGAATGCAACTATGGACCAAAGTAGACTTATTATTATTCCCACAATGGAAGAACTTGTATCATTGATATAAAGGCAGTGGTCACCAGAGGTTCTGGGGAGGGAAGGGGAAGAATAGGTGTAACATGGAGTATTATTGGGACATTAGAATTGTTCTGCATGACATTGCAATGACGGATACAAGCCATTATACATTTTGTCAAAACCTATAAAATTGTGTGATGCAAAGTATAAACCATAATGTGAACTATAGACCATGGTTAGTAGCAATGCTTCAGTATGTGTTCATCAGTTTTAACAAATGTACCACACTAATGAAAGATGTTGTTAATGGTGAAATATGGGAGGGGGAAAGGATGAGGTATATGGAAACCCTCTATATTTTCGATGTAACATTTATGTAATCTAAAGCTTTTAAAAAAATTTATTGAAGTATATCACTCATACATAAACATACATAAACAATAAATGTATAGTAAGAGTTGTGAACTTACAAAACAAACGTACCTAACATCATACAGGATTTTCATACCTCACCCTACCAATACCTTGCAATTTTGTGAAGCATTTTTAACTAATGATTAAAGAGCATCCTCAAAATATTACTGCTAGCCAAAGTATTCTTCCCCCAACCCACTCTATTATTATTATTATTTATATCATTTTTACATGAACATGTATAAATGTAAATGTAACATGTATAGTAAAAATTGTAAATTTACAAAGCAAACATGCATAACATCATACAGGAGTCCCATACATCAACCCACCACCAACACCTTGCACTGTGAGACATATGTTACAAATTATGAAAGAATATTGTCAAAATCTTACTATAACCCTTATCTTACATTTGGTGTATTTTCCCCCCAACCCACCCTATTATTATTTTTTAAATATATTTTTATGACAGAAGTTGTAAACTTACAGAACAATCATGCACATGTGCAGAATTCCCAAACAACACCCCCTTATCAACACACCACACTGTGGTGGAACATTTGTTACAGATTATGAGATAATATCATCCGATTATTACCAGGTCCACAGCGTACATTCAGCACACATTTTCCATACTCCCCCATTATCAACACAGTACATCTTTGGCATAGATGCAAGAATATTACATTATTACTGTTAACTACACTCCATAGGTCACTCCAGTTGGGTTTTTCCCATGCTTCTCCACATTCCCACCACCCTGCAATACTGATGTACATCTGCTCTAGCTCACAAAGGGCACTCTTGCATCTGTACCATCAACCACAATTCTTACCCACCTCTGGGTTTACTATGCTATTCAGTCCCTAGATTATTCTCTAGCTTTCTGTCAGTTGGTATTTATATCCCTAGACTACCATTTTCAGCCACATTCCCATTTATAAAACAGCTGTTACTCACTATAATGTGTCACCATCAACTTTACAGTAAAAGTAAAGTTAATTAAAATTTCTACATGCATTAAACATCAGTAGTCCATCTCAGTCCTCCTCTTATCTCCTTTAAGAATTCTCCACCTACCACCAGGTCTTGAAGATATTTTCCTAGATTTTCTTCTAGAAGCTTTATGGTTCTTGCTTTTATATTTAGGGTTTTGATCCATTTTGAGTTAGTTTTGGTATAAGGTGTGAATAGGGGTCCTCTTTCCTTCTCTTGGATATGGATATCCAGTTCTCTCAACACCATTTGTTGAATGGACTGTGCTGCCTGAGCTGGGTGGATTTGACAGGCTAGTCAAAAATCACTTGACCATATACATGAAGGTCTGTTTCTGAACCATCAATTCAGTTCCATTGGTCTATGTGTCTGTCTTTATGCCAGTACCATGCTGTTTTTACCACTGTAGTGAGGTAATATGATTTAAAGTCCAGAAATGAGAGTCCTCCAACTTCACTTTTCCTTTTTAAGATGTTTCTGGCAATTCAGGGCCCCTTACGTTTCCAAATAAGTTTGATAATCATGTTTTCCATTTATTTAAAAAAATGCTGGTGGAATTTTTATTGGGATTGCATCAAATCTATATATCAATATGAGTAGAATTGACATCTTAAAGATATTTAGTCTTCCAATCCATGAGCATGGAATGTTCTTCCAATTATTTAGGTCTTTATTTTATTTCTTTTAACAATGAGTTGTAGTTTTCTGAATACAAGTGCTTTACATTGTTGGTTAAGTTTATTCTTGAATATTTGGGTTTTGTCTGTCATATTTTATTTTCACCATGCTTTTGACACTTTGTTACTTTTATTGATATAATCTTCATTTCTAGACTCTCTTTCAGCCTCACTCTCATGTCTTTTCTTCTCAGGCTATAGCACAGCCTTTAGAATTTCCTGCAAATCTTGTCTCTTGGTTACAGACTCTCTCAGTTTCTGTTTATCTGTGTATTCTACACTTGCTCTCACTTTTGAAAGACAATCAGGTATAAGATTCTTGGCTCAAAGTTTTTCTCTTGCAATATCTTAAATATATCATACCACAGTCTTCTTACCCCATGGTTTCTGATGAGAAATTAATACTTAACCTTATTGGGTATCCCTTATATGTTATGCATTGCTTTTCTCTGGCTGCTCTCAGAATTCTGTCTTTAGCATTTGGTATTCTGATTAGTATGTGTCTTGGAGTTGGTCTATTCGGATTTATTCAGATGGTAGTATGTTGTGCTCCTTGGATATAGATATCTATGTCTTTCGATAGAGTTGGAAAATTTTCTACCATTATTTCTTCAAATATTCCCTCTGCCCCTCTTCCCTTCTCTTCTTCTGGGACACCCATGACACATATGTTTGCATGTCTCTTGCTGTCATTTAGTTCCCTGAGACCCTGTTCAATTTTTCCCATTATTTTCTTCATCTATTCTTTGTTTGTTTGCTTTCAGAGGCTATTTCTTCAAGCTCACCAATCCTTTCTTCTGCTTTCTCAACTCTCCTAATATATGATTCCAGTGCATTTTTAATTTCATTTATTGCGACTTTCATTCTCATAAGATCTATTTTTCTATGTATGCTTTCAAATTCTTCTTTGTGCTCATCCAATGTCTTCTTAATATCCTTAATCTCTTTAGCCATCTCATTGAATTTATTAAGAAGATTTGTTTGAATATCCATGATTAGTTGTCTCAACTCCTTTATGTCATCTGGAGACTTATCTTGTTACTTTAACTGGGCCATATTTTCCTGTTTCTTGGTGTGGATTGTAGTTTTTTGTTGGTGTCTTGGCATCTGCCTTACTAGAGTATTTTTTCTGGGTGCAGGTTCTCTCTTTAGTTTAGGGCTTTCTTGTCCTTTCTCCCTTGCTGTCTGTGTAGTAGGAGCCAAGGATATAGTTGGTGCTGTAAGCTGTGGAGGCTCAAGCTGCCCTCACTGCCCCAGGGACCGATGAAGCATCTCCCAACTTTCTCCTTTGCCAGGGGTTGGGACAGAGCCACAGCGGTGTGTAATAATCCAAGTCATACAAGCCTAGACTGTAGTTTCCCAGAGAGACTGATGAAACTTCAAGCCCCTTTCTCCCCTGCCTGGGGCAGGGATGGAGCTGCAGGTGTGAGCAGCAATCTATGCCATGTGGGCCCAGAATGACCACAGTTGCCCTGGTAGACTTCCGACTATTCAGTGGTGGGAATGGAGAGGAGGAGAGAGACCAAAAGGACTTGGGATGTGAGTGGGGGTAGTGATGGTGGGGGATGAGGAAGGGGAGGGAAGAGTCTAGGGTTACGTTCTGAATTCTCCCTTAGGCACTAGATAGATGAAGGAATACACAGCAGGTGAGAATGAAGGGCCTTCTTTTTTTTTTTAATAATTTTTTTTTTAAAATTTTTTAAAAGATACTTAGATTACATAAATGTTACACAAAAATTATTGGGATTCCCATATGCCCCACATCCCATACCTCCTGCAACCTCCTACATAAACATCTTTCATTAGTGTGGCACATCACCTGCAATGGATATACACATCCTGGGGCTTTGCCACTAAGCATGGACCATAGTTCACATTGTAGACCACACTCTCTTCCACACAGTTCTGCATGTTATATGGTTATGTAAAATGGCCTATATCTGTCGTTGCAATGTCACTCAAGATAATTCCCAAGTCCCGAAAAAGCCCCTGTATTACAATTGCTTTTCCCTCTCCCTGCCCCCAAAGCATCAAGTGACCACTGGCTCCACATTAATGTTGTGATTTCTTCCATTACTTGAATCACAATATGTCTATAACAGAATACCAGAAAGTCCACTCTAGTCCATAGCTCTCCCTCCGATCCTGAGGAGTCTGGGATGGTGATGTCCACTCCACCTCCAAGTGAGAAGGAGGTTATATCCCATGAAAAAAATGGATGGGATTATCATGCCTGCAGCTGCAGACTCTCTCCATTCCCTGGGATGGCCTTTGTCCATCATCATCTCCCCGCCAGGTGTCCTGGGTGAGTCCATTGAGCTGTAGAGTAGGAGTTGCAGCTGTACTGAGATTCTGGGCCCAGCTCACACATGGGCAGGCCAAAGACTCGTCTCTGGAAGAACACCTACAAACTCTAGCACCACATATAGGTTTGAATAGAAGGGACTGATGGACCTTGTGTAGGGAGGACATATTTGAGTCCAACTCTGTCACTCTCAGAAGCACAGATTCCGAAGTAGGGCCCACTGATAAGGTGCAAAACTCTGGAGCTATCCGCCCTGATATAGGACCTGGGTGTCTCCAGAGCCCTCAGGAGCCCCTCTATTTGGGGTGATATCCACATTGGAAGCCTATGAGGTCCTACTGAGATGACCTCCCTACTCACTTTGAAGTCTCTTAGCCATATGAACTCATTTGTCTTTACCTTTTCCTCCTTTTATTCAAGGTCTTTGTCCAGTCATATTGCCAGTTGGCACTAGGTAGTAATCCGTCGTTGCCAGGGAGGCTCATCACCGGGAGTCATGTCCCACGCTGGGAGGAAGGTAATGCATTCATATGCTGAGTTTGGCTTAGAGAGAGGTGAAGGGCCTTCTTTGAGGGGCCTCCATTTTCTGAATAAAGATCAATTAAAGGATTTCGGGTAATTTGTTTGCCATGTGCTTCACAATTTCCCATCTCTGAGACTTTGTCCTATTTCCTCCACTGTGAATACCAACCCTCATGCTACCTATTCTTCTAGGTCTGACACAAATTGCAACTCTTTTAGGCCTTCTCAGATTCTCCACCAGAGGAAAGTAATCTGTTCAGTGGCTTACTCATGCAGCTTTTTCCTTCTGAGAGGCACTATAGGATAGCTTTAAGAATGTGGATCCTGGAGCCAGACTCTATGAGTTTAACTTTGTCTCTGCCACATACTAGTTGTGCGACTTTAAGTGAGATACCTAACAACTCTGAGCTCCCATTTCCTCATCTGTAAAAGAGGGCTAATAACTACCTACCTTGGAGGCTTACTGTGAGCATTAAATGAATTCATGCAGATAAAGCATTTAGAACCGTGTCAGGCACATAATCACTCAATACTCCTTTAGGAGTGACATCCCTGTATCTCTTTTAGAGTAGATTAACTTTCAATTTCCTTTTAAATTATTATAGCAATATTAACTGACATTTTAAATGTAACACATATGCAGAATTAGACTTTAGTTACAAATTGTGTTTATCATTTTCATTCATCTTTGTCATGTACCTACATATTTTAACCATTATGTGATAGCTAAGATGCACAATTTTTTATTCTAGAATTTTCAGTTGCAATCAGAGTTATTTTCTGATTGACCCAAGTCTTGGTAATTATGTTAAAAACTGCATAAAAGATAGAAATTGACAAGCATCAACAGTGGTACAGTAATAATGGAAAAATGGCCACATATTACTCAATGTACTGTTTCATGTTTTTGTAAAGATAAATACAAACATATTTAAAAAAAAAAAAAGCACTGAATACATGTTTGCTATTATTGTCATCCTCTTCTGGTACTAACTCCTTCCTACACTGTATTGTAGTTGCTTATGTAAATATCTGTCTCCCTGACTAGACTGTCCACTCCTTGAGGGGAGAAGTCAGCTTTTGAATTTCTTGCAGCACCAAACATAATGTACTCACACAACAAATATTTATCAATACATTAATCTGTTGGGTACTGTTGTTTTTGACTACAGCATTTTCTTGGTTACGGTAAGCAATAAATTTGTTTGATTTTTTTCCTCCTGAAGCTTGAAGCATCAGCCTAGTGTTTTGAACAATTTGAAAGTTTATAGTTGATGTTAAAGACATGTTGTCATTCGTATTTACAGTTTCCTTGCTGCTGAGAACTTGTTTAGGAATGTAACCAGCAGTTACGATATGTTTTTAATGGGAAACATGATCTTCTTCATGACTTGATTTCCAGGAATGGTAAAAATTGAGGACTCCACGTTTCCCCAAAAAACTTTATTATATTTTATCTTGGCTCTCATAATTTCTTAGTTTTTTACCTAGCTCACTGACACTAAACCAAGAAGGGGACTTGACATCCAGTTGTCCACCCACACAATAAATGTGTGGTCTAATAAGATAATTATTAAGTATATTCATGAATATATCTGACTAAAGTCTTATTTGTAGTGAGGTTAGGCAGTAGCAAAGAAAATTGTTTTAACCTAAGTCTAGTCCTGTCTTTTTAAGAGGAGTTCCACATAAGTGAATTTCCCAGGTAATTGAAGCTTGCCATTCAGGTACCAAAATTATTTTTATTTTAATCATATTTTATTAGATATTTTCTGAAATAATGACTTTTTCCCCTGCTTTCTTAAGCATAGTACCCCAAATATAAGTTCACCTATTGCTGATAACTTTTTGTCTCTACTTAATTAAACAAACTTGTATTAAGTACCCTACTACATGCTAGGTGCTCGGGACCCAAACCTGACAATTTGAATTGCACTTTTTGTGCTGTGCTGTTGTCATACAGTGATGAATTTGGGAGAACTCAAGGTACATACGCCTGTTTGTCTCTACACTAAATGTCTCTAAACTGCTCTGACGTTTCAGGTTTTTAGGTATGCTTTTCGGGGGTTTTCTCACTTCTTCTCTGTCATGTTGGTGTTGGCTAAGACTGCACTTTCAAGCCACCATTCAGATTCCAAGGGGCTTAATTAAGCACCAGAATGCATTCAGCCTGGTTGTGTGGCCACATAAATCTAGGCAGCTGGCACAGATATAGAGGCACAGACCTTATTCTGAAGGTCTCAGAAAGACCACCAGGCAACAGCAGAGACCGAGGCTGAAGTCTACAGACAGCAGGCTCTGAAGATCAAGAGGAGAGGCAAGGACCAGCAGGAAGATATACGATGCTCACTAAATTCGAGCAGCTCAGATTATCCGTTCAGTTTTGACTAATCCCGCTGGATTTAAAAGATCTTCCCTTTTGGACTTCCATCCTGCCGGGTCATGCTGCATTCTCAAATACCAGGGCGGGAGTCTCTCAAGAGCATAGGCAGTGCCTAATAGGGGAGGACAGACCACTTTGTCAAGCCCTCAACATTGTTGCAAGTAACTAGAAATCTTGTCCTTCAATGAGTTAATCTTTGTGGTTACTGTGGGTCCTGAGGGGAGGAAGAGGGAGGAAGAGAATAGATGGAACATGGGGCATTTTTGGGGCAATGGAATTGTTCTACATGATCTTGCAATGATGGATACAGACCACGTTAAATTTCATCAAAATTTATAAAAATGTATGGTACAAAATGTAAACCATAAAGTAAATAATTGACCATGGTTAGTAGCAATGTTTCAATATTTGTACATCAATTGTAACAAATAAACCATCCACATGTAAAATGTTATTAATAGGTGCATTAGTCAGGGTTCTCTAGGGAAACAGAATCAACAGGAGATATCTGTCAATAGTGTGAGATTTTATAAGAGTCTCTTACGTGACTGTGGGGATGCACAAGTCCAGATACCACAGGCAGCCTGCAAACCAGGGTATCTGATGAAAGTCCAATGAAGGTCCTTGATGAGTTTCTGGGAGATGTTGGCTGTTTAAAGACCAGCTGGGAAATTCTCTCTGAATGCTGAAATCACTTCCCCTTTTAAGCCATTCAACTGATTGGTTAAAGTGTCACTCATTGCTGATGGCAATCTTCCTGGTTGATGTAGATGTAATCAGCTATCTATGCAGTAAACTCACTGGTGATTAGAGTCCATAAATGTCCTTATATTATAATTAGCCCAGTGCTTGCTTGACCAAACACCTGGACACAGTTACCTGGCTGAGTTGACACATTAGCCTAACCATCACAGTCCACCCCTTGTCAACTCAGCAACCATACACATTACCTTAAACCATACTTAGGCTCTAAGTAAAAAAAGAAAACAAACAAAAAAAAACAGACATGAATATATATATTTCTGCCTAACAATGTTCAACTTTCCTGTTTACAACCAGAAATGCATTAATTCCCTACAGAATAGGGTGCAAGTCCTTGGGTAATATTCACTCTCAAACTTGACATCCTTAAATATTTTGACATGAAACTAATACAACTTGTTATATGATAAGGGAAAAAGTTGGAGAAGAAAACAAATAAATTAATATTATGTACCTAAATAATCATACTCATAGCAAAACAAGGAAGAAAGATTCATTTCAATTACAGTCTTCATTTCTGTAACTGGTCACATGGTTGAAGTTCATAGTTATCACTACCTTCTTCCACTACCCATTCCATGTTCCCATTACCCTCAGCAAGCACTTCAGCTGGCCATGGTTCTTTGCCTGGTGGGGTGAACCAAACTTTCATTCCTGAAGATTCTAGGCCATTGTTAGTCCTGCTTGGATTGGGTTGTTGCAATTTTCCATTGAATTTAATCACAGGGCATGGCAGTATTAGAAGATACCCTAAAACATCTCCTGTATGCCGGGCAAACTCTTCTTTACCCCCATTATGTAGATGCAGTCCTATTTCCCCTTCACAGTCAGGATCAATCACCCCAGGCAGTACAGTAATTCTCTTCTTCACTTGTTGACTCAGAGGTAAGAAGAGCCCAAAGTGGCCAGGTGGCAGTCTTAACTTCTAGTTCAATGGAATCATTGCTGTGTTCCCTGGTGGCAGCACGCCTACTTTTGGGACTAAAACCTGTAGACCAGCAAAGCTTAAGGTTGCAGGGACAGGAAGCAAAAATTTTCCTAGTGGATCACTAGGGATAATAGTGAATGGTGCCACTCCCATTTCCACCCCTTGATTCTTGGACCCATGAATCCTGGTTATGGGAGAAACAGCACCACAGAGTGGACACTGATTTAGAGCACACACAACCTCCTGGAGAACATTGCTCCAGCCCTGCAAGGTATTGCCACCTAGTTGGTGCTGTAATTGAGTCTTCAAATAGCCATTCCACCGTTCTATTAATCCAGCTGCTTCAGGGTGATGGGAAACATGGTAAGACCAGTGAATTCCACGGGCATGTGCCCATTCCCACAGATCATTTGCTATGAAATGGGTTCCTTATTCAGAAGAAATGCTGTGTGGGATGCCATGGCGGTAGATAAGATATTCGATAAGTACATGATGGTAGTTTTGAAAGAAGCATTGCATGCAGGAAATGCAAACTCATATCTGGAGTATGTGTCTATACAAGTTAAAAAAAATCGCTGCCCCTTCCATGGTGGAAGTGGTCCAATGTAGTCAGCCTGCTTTCAGGTAGCAGGCTGGTCACCTCGAGGAATGGTGTCATATAGGGGGGCTGAGTGTGGGTCTCTGCTGCTGGCAGATTGGGCACTCAGCAGTGGCTGTAGCCAAGTCAGCTTTGTTGAGAGGAAGTCCATGTTGCTAAGCCCATGCATAACCTCCATCCCCACCTCCATGGCCACTTTGTTCATGAGCCTATTGGGCAATGACAGGACTGGCTGCAGAAAGAGGCTGATCATTAGCCACAGAATGTGTCATCTTATCCACTTGATTATTAATATCTTCCTCTGCTGAAGTCACCCTCTGGTAAGCATTCATGTGGGACACAAATATTTTCATATTTTTTGCCCATTCAGAAAGGTTTATGCACATACCTCTACCTCAGACCTCTTTGTTACCAACTTTCCAGTCATGTTACTTCCAAGTCCCTGACCGTCCAGCCAAACCATTGGCAGCAGCCCGTGAATCAGTGTACAAACGCACCTCTAGCCATTACTTCTTCCAAGTAAAATGAACAACCAGTTGCACTGCTCAAGGTTCTGCCCACTGGGGTATTTGCCTTCATCACTATCCTTCAGGGATATCCCAGAATAGGGCTGCAGTGCTGCAGCTGTCCACTTTCAGGTGGTATCTGCATATCGTGCAGAACCTTCTGTAAACCAGGCCTGAATTTTCTTATCCTCAGTCAACTGATTGTAAGGGAGTCCCCAAGAGGCCAAAGCTGTGGGATGGAAAAGAGAAGGTGACATGGCAGGGGTGGTGACCATGGGCATTTGGGCTACTTCCCCATGTAATTTACTTGTGCCTTCAGATCCCCCATGGAGCCCTATCTTGTATACACCACTTCCACTTTTTTTATGGAGCACTGCTGTGCACACTCAACTTTATGGCTTGGTGTGTCAGACAATACTCAGCTCATGATAGGCTACTCAGGTCTCATGGTAACTTGATGGCTTATGGTTAAGCCTTCAGTCTCTACTAAGGCCCAGTAGCAGGCCAAAAGCTGTTTCTCAAAAGGAGAATAGTTATCTGCAGAGGATGGCAGGGCTTTGCTCTAAAATCCTAAGAGTCTGCATTGTGATTCTCCTATATGGGCCTGCCAAGGGCTCCATACAGCATCTTTAATTGCCACTGAAACTTCCAGCACCTTTGGATCTGCTGGTTCCTATGCCCCAAGTGGTAGTGCAGCTTGCATAGCAGCCTGGGCTTGTCACAGAGCCTCCTCTTGTTCTGGTCCCCAATCAAAACTACCAGCTTTTCTGGTCACTCGGTAAATGGGCTGGAGTAGCACAACCAAATAAGGAATGAGTTGTCTCCAAAGTCTGAAGAGACCAATTAAGTGTTGTGTCTCTTTTTTGGTTGTATGAGGGATCAGATGCAACAGCTTATTCTTCACTTTAGAAGGGATATCTCGACATGCCCAACACCATTGGACACCTGGAAATTTCACTGAGGTGGAAAGTCCCTGTATTTTTGTTGGATTTTTCTCCCATCCTCTCTCATGAAAATGCTTTACCAATAAGTCTAGTGTCTTTGCTACTTCTTGCTCACTAGGTCCTATCAACATGATACCATCAATATAATGGACCAGTGTGTTGTCTTGTGGGAGGGAGAGACAATCAAGGTCCCTGTGGACAATATTATGACATAGGGCTGGAGAGTTGATATACCCCTGAGGCAGGACAATGAAGATATAGTGCTGACCTTGTCAGCTGAAAGCAAACTGTTTCTGGTGGTCCTTACTAATGGCAATTGAGAAAAAAGCCTTTGCCAGGTCAACAGCTACATACCTCACCCTGGAACAAAGCTGTATTAGTCAGGGTTCTCTAGGGAAACAGAATCAACAGGAGATATCTGTCAGTAGTGTGAGATTTTATAAGAGTCTCTTACATGACTGTGGGGATGCACAAGTACAGGTTCCACAGGTAGGCTGCAAACCAGGGGCTCCGATGAAAGTCCAATGAAGGTCCTTGATGAGTTTCCTGGAGATGTTTGCTGTCCAAGATGAGCTGGGAAATTCTCTCTGAATGTTGAAATCACCTCCCCTTTAAAAGCATCCAACTGATTGAATAAAGTGTCACTCATTGCTGATGGCAACGTTCCTGGTTGATGTAGATGTAATCAGTTATATCTGCAGTAAACTCACTGGTGACTAGAGTCCATAAATGTCCTTGTATTACAATTATCCCTGTGCTTGCTTGACCAAACAACTGGGCACAATTACCTGACCAAGTTGACACATTAGCCTAACTATCACAGTAGGGGAAAGAGTAAAAGGGGGAGGATGTTGGGTGTATGGGAATCCCCTATATTCTGTATGTGACTTTTCTGTAACCTAAAGCTTTGAAGCCAAAATGAAAAAAAGTAAGACACTGGGGAAACGAATGGAAGAAAATGTCACTGTATATACATGACAACAGATCTTACAGTGATGAAAGACATAATGTCAAAAAAAATTTTTAATTTTTATTTTTAAATTATTTTTTATTATTTCAAATTAAAAAACTTTTTTTTATTTCATTCATTATTTTCAAAACTATCATTATTATTTCATTTTCTTATTAATTGTATTTGGTTATTTTGTTGGCTTCATTTTTGAAGAAGTTTTGTCTCACAGAAGTGTTACAACTGTGTCAGGGGAACAACACTCGTGCAGAGTGCCAGAGATGGGGGATGCATGGGAGTAGGTTCCCCTGGGACATACCTATAAGGCATATGAAGGTGTAAAAGTTTTCATGGGATATTGTCATGGTGGGTAGAGATTCACACAATAACCTAAAGAATATGGGATTCCCATTCTGGGGAGTTCTGCCACATTCTCTAATGGGACAGCAAGAATCTCCTAAGTACAGGGGTAGTGACTAATGAAGGAGGATAGATCATTGACAGGCCCTTGATAGTGATGACTGTCCTTATGAATGTTTAATTTTGAAATAGAAACTTAGCCTAATATTATAGGGTGCCTAAGAGTTACTGCCTGAGAGCCTCTTATTGCTCAAATGTGGCCTCTCTCTAAGCCAAACTCAGCATATAAATGCATTACCTTCTCCCCAGCATGGGACATGACTCCCGGGGATGAACCTCCCTGGCACCGAGGGATAACTACCAAGCACCAACTAGCAATGCAACTGGAAAAGGATCTAGACCAAAAGGGGGAAAGGGTAAAGACAAATATGTTTATATAGCTAAGAGACTTCAAAGTGAGTTGGGAGATCATTACAGAGGTTATGCTTATGCATGTCTCAGCAGGATCTCATTGACTGCAAAAGTAAATATTGCCTCAAATAACAGGGCTGGGGCTCCTGAGGGTCCTGGAGACATCCAGACACTAAAGGCAGGGCAGACAGCCCAAAAGTTTGGCACCTGCCAGTGTGCCCTACTTTGGAATTTATGTTCCCCAGTGTGACAGAGTTGGACTCAATTGTGGTTTCCCTATACTTGACTCTTCTGCCCCTTCTATTTGAACCTTTAGTTAGTACTAGAGGTAATAGGTGTATGTCCAAGAGACTTAAATCTTTGAGCTTTCCATGTGCCAGTTGGGCCCTGAATCTCAACAGTGTTTGTAGCAGTTTGGTATTATTTATTAATTCTAAAAACAGATACTGGGTTATCTTTTTAAACTGGTCTGTTCTTCTGAGGTATTAGTTTATATTAACTTCAGAGGTTTCACTTTTACTTGATTAAGTTATGATTAGGGCTTTGATTGGGTCATGTCAGTAGGACCAAAGGAGCAGGGACTCACAGAGAACACTACATGGCAGAGGAAGGAGTTTTGAAGTGGAGCCCTGGGAAGTAAACACACAGGAGAAGAACACAGAGGAATAGAGATGGCTCCATAGACATGGCAGAGGCCCCAGAAGTGAGATGAGATGTGTGCCTGAGAGTCTACAGCTGACCTTGTGCAGAGACAGAGTAGCTGGGCCTGGAGAGGAATGAACCCTGAGAGAGAGATGAGACTTATCCCAGCCTATAGCTGATATTGGAAGAAGCTGGGACCACGGAGCCTTAAGAGGAAGAGGAAGGCTGGGCCTTTGCAGATGTTGGCAGCCATTTTGCTCCAACATGTGGCAACAGACTCTGGTGAGGGAAGTAACTTTTATGCTTTATGGCCTGGCATGCTTCTACCCCAAATAAATACTCTTTATGAAAGCCAACAGAGTTTTGGTACTTTGCATCAGCACCTCTTTGGTTGACTAATGCAGCATTGCAACACTTACTCTCCAGTTCATTGGACTCACCTAGGACAACTAACAAGGAGATGATGATGGACAACAACCATCCCAAGGAACAGACAGAGTCTGCAATTGTAAGCAAGATAGCTCCATCCATCTGCCCCATGGAATCTAAGCCCTCTCTCAATTAGAGGCAGAATGGGCATCACCATCCCAGAATCCTCAGAGTTGGGGAATGAATGATGGACTAGTGCAGACTTCCTGGTATTCTACTACAGACTTATTGTGATTCTAGCAATGGAAGAACTGTTATCATTGATGTGGAGGCAGTGGCTACTGGAGGTTCTGAGGAGAGGGAGAGGGAAAAACAATTTAATATGAAGGCATTTTCAGGACTAGGGAATTGTCCTGAATGACAGATACAGGCCATTATATATCTTGTCATAACTTACATAATTATGCAGGAGAGAATATAAACTACAATGTAAACTATAAACCACATTTAGTGGCAATGCTCTACAATGTGTTTATCAATTGTAACAAATGTACCACACTAATGAAGGTTGCTGTTAATGCGAGAAAATGTGCCATGGGTAGGGAGCGGAGCATATGGGAATCCTGCATATGTAACATTTATGTAACCTAAGTATCATAAAAAATAAAAATAAAAAGTATATTAAAAAAAATAAATAAAAGGAATGGGAAACCCCCAGGAAAAAAAAAAAAAAAAATAGAAGACCTTCCATTTCATGGTCCCATCTTCTGCAGGGAGCAGCTTCTCTGGACCGAAGCCTCTGAATGTGGGGCTGAGGCCATGATCACAGGGACCCTGTGTCAGTCATCATTTCCTGATGCTCTAACCATTTCGCTTCGAGAAACTCTGCTTTTCACCTTCTAATGCTGCCATGCTTACCTATGGGTTAGAAAGTATCTTGTATCTGTTCTTGATAGAAAAATGTGTGAAGAAAAGGTAAATGGCTTCTAAGCCTGATCTCTTGTAAAGTGCACATGCTTTAGTCTCTTTTGACTATTTGGGAGGATAGCGAGGTCACCAAATAAATGACTTCCAGATAAAGTGAATTATTACAGTATTTGAAACTTCAATTACAATGATTTTGCTAGTATTTTTCTAGGAATACACATCAAGCTTTTATGCTTTTATTTTAAGGGCATTTTCTTGATTCTTTTAAAGTAACTACTATTTAACATTATCAGCACCTTCGTTTTCTTCTTCACTTCTTTATGTTTTATAAAAACAGTGCTTAGTGACACTGATATAGAGTTTAAAAAAATTTTTTTTAATTTTATTAAAAAAATTTTTTTTAAAGATACTGAGATTACATAATGTTGCACAAAAAATATAGGGATTCCCATATGCCCCACTTCCCACACCTCCCACAACCTCCCACATAAACATCCTTCATTAGTGTGGCACATTCATTGCAATTGATAAACACATCCTGAGGCTTTGCCATTAAACATGGACCATAGTTCACATTGTAGGCCACACTCTCTCCCCCACAGTTCTGCATGTTATGTGATGATATAAAATGGCCTATATCTGTCGTTGCAATGTCACTCAAGACAATTCCCAAGTCCCGAAAAAGCCCCCGTATTACAACTGCTTTTCCCTCTCCCTGCCCCCAGAGCCTCCTGATATAGCCTTTTAATTGTCCTGAATTGTAGCTCCTCAGGGCATGTAGATTAATATTATTTATTTTAGTAAAAATCATTGTTTAAACTCTCTCTCCTTCCTTTCCCTTTTTCCTTCATCCTTCTTTCATTTCACCTCAATTAGCACTTAGGCTCATTAGACTCAAGTCCCTCTCTCCCTTCTTTTCTTCATCCTGTATTTAGTTAGCACTTACTATATTCTAGGTGCTACCTGCAGGAATTTACCCTCAAGTTGGGAGGGGAAAGTATACACAAATTCCATAATAAAATACAATATGTGTTTAAATACTATAAGCATTTCAAAATGTGTTAGGACTTTGTAAAGGAGAGGTGATTTCTAATTGAGTGATAATCTCAATGATTAATGTCTTATAGACTAAGTTTCTGTAAAACACAGTTGGAACACATTAAAATGAGGATGGGTAAGGTTGGAAAAGTGGGGTGAAGGCAGAACCTGGAGGTCTTTGAAGGTCAGACTAGGGACTGGAACTAGCTGCACATCCATTCCATGTTTACGATGAGCCTAATGGCTAGCACTGGGAGCCAGGAGCCATGGAGTTAACTAGATTTGAACTAGGTAAGAACAGACTCTGGGTTGAGGCCTGAGCAGAGCAGTAAGTTCTATCTCTTTACACCAGGGGTTCTTAATCTTTTTTGTTCCATGGACCCCTTTGCCAGTCAGGTGAAAACCACAGACCCCTTCTCAGAATGTAGCAACAGATAGTTTTATTACACTCAACTAGTATTGGGTCTAATAACGATTGTAATTTGAAGTATGGATGAGTGTCAGCGATTTTTCGAGATATGTACCAACTGTAATGTGATATGAAATGAATACTACTGTAATTTATCACATACATTCATAAGTGAAGGAAATGCTAGATTTCAGTTAGAGGTCAGAGAAAATAAAGATAATAAATGGATATTTTTCAATTCAAGCTCAGGGACCCCTGGTTAAGAACCCCTGGTTTAGCCCATTTAATCCCTGAGTGTATGAGCTAATTGACAGAGCAGCTGGTAAGAAGACAGATGCAGTTCATCAAGGGCCACACCAGTGGAGGGAAGAAGACAGTTACAAGACAGGAGACCAGAGCAGATAGTGGGTTGGGCGCATGCTTGGTCCAGATAAACTCAGAAACCAGGCTTATCTTTACACCTTTAGGCTTGCCCCCTGTTTTCTTTCCTCTGTTTTCACCTTCAATTTTGCTTCTTTCCTGGCTCTTCCTGCTCATATTTTTCCATTCTTCTTGCTTTTGTATTTTTTACATATTAATTTGCCTCATGAGCTTTCTTCAGCTGCCTGGTGCTCACCGTGAAAGCCCTTTCTTTTACCATGGTCACCTTCCCTTTGACCAGCTCTGTCTTGGGTGTTTTCTCCTCTGCCCCACAGGGTGGCAGGGTGGGGGGCATTCTTCACCATCAGGTGAATACGGGTGCTGCAGTTCTGGGGGCTCTTGTGAGCTACTTTCTTTTCCCCCCAAATCCTACTATAATTTCTGTAGATGACCTCAACCTCATTCTTGACTTTGGTGGCCTATATTAGCTCTCAGGACTGGTTTAACATCTGAGTTGCACACACTGTGATATGTCCTTGGAGTGTATCCACTGGTTTCTATAACTTTGACTAGCTGAATTGTTCTTGCTGTTCTGCTCTTATAGCAAATGTAACTAAAGTAGTTTGATAAACTCCAATCAAGTGCTTTTCTGGCAAGGGGTGGGGGTGGGGTGGATACTTTGTTCCTGGTATCTAATGGATAAAGGTCAGGAATTCTGTGGAACATCCTATCAGCCAAAGGACAACCCCTCCACAACAAAGAATTATATAGCCTGAGATATCAATACGTAAATTATAAAAGGATTAATTAAAACTAAATTAGGGAAATGGATGTGGTTCAAGCAATTGGGCTCCTGACTACCATATAGAAGGTCCAGGGTTCAATTCCCAGGGCCTCCTGGTGAAAGGCAAGCTGGCTCATGTGGCAAGCTGGCCCGAGTGGAGAGCTGGCCCACGTGGAGTGCTGGCCTGCGCGGAATGCTGGCCCATGCAGGAGTGCTGGCCCGCGCAGAGAGCTGGTGCAGCAAGATGAGGCAACAAAAAAAGACACAGAGGAAAGACAATAAGAGACACAGCAGACCAGGGAGCTGAGGTGGCACAAGAGATTGAGTGCCCCTCTCCCACTACGGAAGGTCCCAGGAGTGGTTTCCAGTGCTGCCTAAAGAGAGGACAAGCAGACACAGAAGAATACACAGAAAGCAGACAACGAGCACAAAACAATAAGGGCGGTGGGGGGGGGGGGAGAGGTGGGAAGAAAGAAAGAAAGAAAGAAATCTTAAAAAAAAAACACCTACATTAAATTGCAATCAATTAGGAAAACAATGGGAACATTTTGAAATGGCAACTAGTAACTGTGCCAGCTTTAATAACCATGACTTTTGATAGTAAAAACTATATTCATTAGTTATCGTTGCACCCCTCGATGACCCTGTGAACTTGGTATTGGAGATATTTTTCATTTAAAGAAACTGAGGTGTAGAGAATAAGATGATTCTCCTCAGGGCCCAGACAAACAGAGATTTATGGATTTCTATCCAGGGTGAAAAACACAGGGCTGTTCATACAGCTTAACTGGAGCTATAATGGCAGAAAATAAAGGCAAGAACCAAAGCTGCTGTCACAAAGAAAGGACTCTTCCCATTCTCTATTTGGTATTTAAAAATAGGAGAGAAAACGGCATAGCTTGAATCTGAGATAATGCTAGCTGCTTTGTGAATGTTCTTACAGTGCATCGCCTTCGAAACAAATTGGCCCTCTTCTACAAAGGTTTCTTTTTTTGTACTCTCGCAAACTCATTTTTAATGGCTTGTGTGGCATCAATTGTGCCCCTGAGCTGTAATGAAGCGCTCTGCAAGTCACCACACGCAAATCAGAAATGAATCTCGGGGAGAGGAAAACGCTGGAATGTTAATAGGTTTTAATCCAAGGTAAGCAAACCTATTGAGCTACTACCATGTGCTTTTCAAATCTAAATGTCATGAAATTTTCAGCAGTTTTCTCTTGCCTGCAAATCAGTTTTGGTCCAGAGACAGCCAAGGAGGAATCAGATGGGAAAAATCTCAAATGCACATAACTGCCCAGGAGCACACCTTGAGGAATTTACAGGCATCATCCAGGCAAAACAAAGAAATAATTGATGGAGCACAGGCAGGCATCTGAAAAGCCTGTAAGTGCGGCAGATATCTTGCAATATATTTGATCCTATCTTCAATATCTTGGGTGGAGATGTGGGTGTTGAAATCTGAGAGTCTCTGTTATATGGGTTTTCCCCTTAGATGTTTATTAAAGTGGAAAAGCAGTGTTTGTATAGTCCACTTTATTGCATTGCTGCTAGCCAGTTTACTGAGTGAGATTTAATTGCCAAACACCCAATTTTAAACTTCATTTTTTCACAGTACTTTGGCAGCTTTTGAAAGATGCTTAACCATTCAGAAAACAACAGTCTCTGAATATTGAAGTAAAATAAATCAGTTTTTAAGCTGGTGAGACTTTCTGCGTATTTGGGATCTGGAGGCCTAATTTAAATTTTCTTCCTCTGGGGATTGGGAGCCAGAGAAATGTAGAGATGGTGTAGTAGTTTGGCAGTTTGATATAGTTATGAATTCCAAAAATAGATATTGGATTATGCTTGTAATCTGGTTTGTTAATCTGGGCATGATTAAGTTATGATTAGGACGTTTACTGGGCCTTGTCAGTAGGGCGTTGAGCCCCACCCCTTGGTGGGTGGGGAATCAAAGATAAAAGACAAGGCAAAGGACAGAGTTGTAGTAGTTCTGATGTTGGAGTCTTGAGCTGGAGTCCCGGGAAGTAAACAAGCTTGGTCGTGAGGAAGGAGAGAAGGCCCCGGGAAAAGACATGAGCCTTCTGCCTGAGAGTCTACAGCTGGCCTTGTGGAGAGAGGCAAAGCCTAGAGAGCCTTATAGTCTACAGCTGACCTTGTGGAGGAACCAGAGGAGTTGAGGCTGGAGAGAAACGGAGCCCAGGGAAGAGAGGAACCCAAGAAGCCTGAACCCTGGCAAACGTCGGCAGCTGTCTTGCTCTAACACGTGGCAATGAACTTTGGTGAGGGAAGAAACTTGCGCTTTATGGCCTGGTAACTGTGGCCTTCTACCCCAAATAAATACCCTTTATTTATTAAATCGGTTTACCCAACCAATTTCTGGTATTTTGCATCAGCACCCCTTTGGCTGACTAATACAGATGAACTCAGGGCCTCACCTCTGGGCCTTTGGGGGCCTTGGCTGTGCTGTTTTCATCATGCTCCTTGCAATGCATTAATTGCTGCAGTAACTACAATGATACTCCTGACTCTTGAGATAGGATCGCTTCTCTCTAATGAATGCGAAATGTATACTTAGTCATAGTGCAACAGATTCAATTAAGCTACATTATAGAAATGTTGAGGCCCTGTAAAAGAAAATTTAAAATTTAGCCATATTTTCAAGTTTGCATTTAGATTCTTTACATAGCTTACTATGTACCAGGCATGGTTCCAAGGGCTATGTGATTTTTATTTAATCCTCAAAAAAGCTTATGGGGGTAGCAGATGTGGCTCAAGCAGTTGAGCACCTGCTTCCCACATGGGAGGTGCCGGGTTTGGTCCCCAGTGCCTCCTTAAAACAAAAACAAACAACAACAAGCAAACAAATGAAAAAGCCAATTCAAGGAAGCCAATGTGGCTCAGTGGTTGAACACTGGCTTCCCAATTCGAGGTTCTGAGTTCAGTCCTCTGCTTCAGTACTGTATTAGTCAGCCAAAGGGGTGCTAATGTGAAATACCAAAAACGGGTTGGTCTTTATAAAGGGTATTTATTTGGGGTAGAAGTCCACAAATACCAGGTCATAAAGCGTTAAGTTTCTTCTCTCACCACAATCCATTGCCACGTGTTAGAGCAAGACAGCTGCCGGCATTTGCCAGGGTTCAGGCTTCTGGGGTTCCTCTCTTCCCGGGGCTGCGTTTCTCTCTGGGCTTAGCTCCTGTTTCCTCCACAAGGTCAGCTGTAGACAATCAAGTGAACAGCTTGCTTCTCTTCTCCTGGCGCCTTCTTTCCAACATCAAAACTGCTTCTCAAAAGACTGCTTCAACTGTCCTTTGCCTTGCCTTTTATATCCAAATCCCCACCCACCAAGGGGTGGGGCTCAACACCCTAATCTTAACCTAATCATGCCCAGATTAACAGTTCAGTTTACAAGCATGATTCAATTGTATTTTTGGAATTCATAATTACATCAAACTGCCACAAGTGCCTAAAAAAAAAAAAAAAAGCTCATGAAGTAGGTACTCTTATCATACCTTTTTCAGTGAAGAAACTGAGGCAGAGGGAGATTTGGTAATTTGCCCAAAGTCACACAGCTCTTTGGAGGTATAAGTCCAATTCGAACCCAGGCAATCTGTTTCTGGAGCCTTTGTGTGCTCCTAACCACTCTGATACACTTATTTTCACACCAAGTATTATGAATACCCCATTTAATACTGAATTGCAGTAATTTTCTCGTGCATTTTCTTATTATCTAAACAAAAGAATAATTCACAGCTACTTAGGAAAAGTCTCTTGGGCCAGAAAAGTTTGGTCCCACACAAGTGACTTTTCACTTGTGAAATGACTCCCTGTTGTCCCCCACCACCGCAACTACCCCATTAACAGCCTCAATGTAAGAAAATGGTGGTCCTGCCAAGATCCTATGAAAACTTAGGCTACAGATGTATCTTAGATCATAAGCCAGAAATTTTGCTCTCCTGAGACTTGATTGGGAGAGTCAGGATAGAGAATAAAACAAATTTAAATATGCCCTTCCTAGTGTCTACCATATTACAAATTTGGAGACAGTCACCAGGAGTTCCGATGACTGACTGTTCTCTATCTTGTGTCTTTGGAAAGCAAATGAAATGAAAGGAAGAAGATATAATTCAGAAAGTCTAGGATAATGCTTCTCATACTTTAATGTGCTTCTATGTCTTCTAGAGATCTTGGTAAAATGCAGATTCTTTTCTGTAAGTCTAGGGTGGGGCCAGAAATTCTGGATTTCTAAAACTCCTAGGAATTGCAACATCAGTAATATTTTGAGAGCAAAGCTCTAGAATGGACCAGCAGTGCCATCATCATCTGGAAGCTTGTGAGAAATGCAGATACTTGGACCCTGCTCCAGTCCTACTAAATCAGAATCTACATTTCCACAAAATCTCCAGGTGATTTGTATGCACTTTAATGTGTGAGAAACACTGGTCTAGGGTAGTCTTCAAACCACAAATATGGATTTAAACTATGAAACCCACCTCCTAATTAATTGGCTATGGTGGGAAGGAAACAGGGATAATATTAAGTTTTCATTAGAAGTTCCATTCAAGTCCTTTAAAATATCTCTTTGCTTTATCACTTCAGTAACTGAAAAAGCCCCTGGAAGTGCCTCATTCCAAAAGTTCATGTACAAAAGTTTGTGGAATCTCTTCATCTGTGAGCAGTTACTCAGATCAAGTTGTTCCGCCATTAGGATCTGGTTATATCCCAAACACTTGAATATTTATAATTGAGAAAAATTGCAGGAATCTTTCCTATCAGACTCAATGTCTCTGGATGGTGGAGTCCTTGATTATGAGGTTGAATAAAAATAGAAAGCAAATAGTTTAGCAAATACTACAGGGTTCAGTCACCTTAACCGAATGAGACAATAAGCAGATTAGATAATTCATAATATTATGGCATAAAGGGAAGATTTCTTTCATCAAATTCTCCTAATAAGTATTTTCCCACTGGAAATGTGAATTCTGAGTTCCCAGGCACATGCTTGGCTGCATTTGGGTTGCCATCAGTGTGGTGGAAATGTGTTGCCACCTCTGGACAGAATATCTGGGGCCCAGTATTAAACAAAAATATTAGGCCACGTCAGAGAGCTGGGAAATCAATCCAAGGCTTACTGCCCCAAACCGTGGGGAATGGGTGACCTCCCACCCCCCCACCCCAAGGAATTGCAACCTCTGCACTGGAATGTGCTCCATACCTGTATGGTGGTGGGTGGGTGAGAGGCTCTCAGAGATGCACAGGTGAGAGGCTTTCAGAGATGCCCATCCCAGAGATGCCATGGGACTTGTGCCCAGCCCCAACCCTCCCTGGGCTAGTACTCAGATCCCTAGCAGGGGCAGAGGGACATGGGTCTACCCCCTCTCTCAACACTACCAGTTATAGCTTCAGGTGGTATTGGTCATGGGGCAAGGGCAGGGAGGGGGTGGCTGGGCTCAATGGATCGTGGGAGGTTGAGAACCTGTCCCAACGATAACCTGTCCCAGGGAGAAAGGATCCTGTGTGAGCTGAGACGCCAAGCCCACAGCTTGCTCCATTGTTTCACTGGACTTCACTTACAAAACACAAATTCCAAGATAAAACCATTAAGAATTGCAGAGTACTAAACCCCAAACATGGGGCCCTTCTGAGCACTGGTTTCTATGAGACTGCACTGGCCATTCATCCATGAAGGCCAGTTCTGACTTTGAAAATTGTCAGGTGTTTTTGTGTTTTGGGAATTTGTTCTGACTTGCTTGGTATGCTGGGTCTAGTTGAAAGGCTAGATACTGTTTGTGTTCATCAGATGGCCTAATGCAGCAGTGGGGTTCTGGACCAGCAGCAGCAGCATCTGAGAACTTGTTAGAAAAGCAAATCCTCGGGTTCTGCCTTAGATGTACATAAACAGAATCTCTAGGGGTAGAGTCCAGTAACCTGTGATTTAACAAGCCCACCTGGTAATTCTGACGTATGCTGATGTTTGATAACCACTGATCTAAATCTTTAGGCAGGGGAAGAGTTTTTTTTTTTTATCACAAATTGTTGCAGAATTCTGACCACTTATTTGCAGGTGACAGTGGCATTGAATTGTGGGCCACATTCTTAAGTGGTTTCTCCCCGTGGGAAAGATCTGCTGCTGTGACTGGAAGTGGAAAACTTGAATTGTACTGCTCTTAATAGCTGTTTGGAGGTGGCAGGAGGGCCCATATATTGAAGTAAATCAGGGTATGGGAAAGGGAGACAGAGTCTCCTTGGTATGGTAGCTTTGTGTTGGGCTTCAGTCCCAGAGTGACATCAGTTCAAATCCCAGCTCTCCCTCTTACTGGTGGTGAGACCTCAGGGTAGTTATTTACTCTCTTTTTGCCTCAGTTTCTTCAGCCATAAAATGAGCATAATGATAGTAGTACCTGCTCCATGGAGTTCTTGTGAAGTTTGAGCTAATATATGGAAGCCCTATCTCAGGGCACATAGTAAGCCCCCAGTGAATGGTAATTATTATTTGGGGAATAAAATATTTGAGTACTGATCTAATCATGCAATATGGTAACATATTTCTTAGTTTGATCAGAAATTATTATTTGGTATAAACTGAAATATCCTATTTCAATAAAGGTCAATGGAATATATGTGCATATTGGACTTGTAGCAATTCTGTGACTCTTGGGTTAACAGGCCATCTTTTCCTTCTCAGACAGTTTCCAGGGATTCCACCTGGTCTACTGAAGGCTTACGTTTTCTAATTTCCTAAAGAACTGGAAGGTCAGATCTTCCCTAGCCTTAGCTCTGCTTTTGTACTAAGCATACATTATTGGAATTTCATAGGCTTTTTTCCTGTTAGCACCCATATATTTTCCACATCAATGATTTGTAAGGTAAAAAGGATTCCCTTCAGTAAATATTTGTTAGCCAGGTTTGTCTTCTTCTTTCTGAGCACAGGCATAGGATCCCTTTAAGCTTGGTGCTGAGGAGGATGGTGATATATCGATTTGCTGCCTACTACTTGTTCTGTCATCACATGAGCTGTAAGGAGAGTGAAATTATCCCCGCTCAGATTTATGTGGGCTTTTCTTTGTATTTGATTCTGAAAACCAACTCCAGGCTAATTGTATTCTTCTTATTGAATAATAAATGAAGACGGAGATCTGTTTGGCTCTGAATGCAAGCCAACTTGAGTGTGAGTTAAATATCAAGGCCAACAGGCTTTTTCTGCACACACACACACACACTACCTGTGGTTGAGTTAAAAAAAAAAAAAAAAAAAAAACAAAAAAAATAAACTGAAACCGAAATGATTCACCAGTGAAAGACTCTCCTCTTTGGGCCTTTGGGTCCCAGGCAGCGTGCCTCTGGAATCCTTTAGTGTTGCAGGGCTATTAAAGCTCAGGGGTGAAAACACATATATCCCCAGTTCTTCCTGGCTTCGATTTCCCTCACACCTATTTAGTTCCTATTCCTATTTAGTACCTATTTAGTTCCTGTTCAGTTCCAAAGTATAGATCTTCAGGAACTAGCTGGACAGCAGTCCGATTTACGTGTCTTATCTGTCCTGCAGGGTGTTGATTTTTATAGACTAGTTTTTAAATATCGGGGCAAAAATAAGATGGTCATATATTATTGTGCTTTTGGTATGTAAATCTTTTACCTCTTCAGTGAGAGGTAAAAGTTTGTTGAAGCATCTTACTTTCAGACCCCCATGCCTTAGAAATCATGTCTTTGGTTACTTTTGTGAGACTAGACAAGTGCTGACCTGGCTGGTGCCCCAACTTCCCAAACTCAAGTAGTTGATGTGAAAATAAGCATGAAGGGCTAAAATACATTCCTGATGATGGGAGTGGACAGCCTTTGTTGTTGTCGAATATCTTGGATGGACCCCTTCCAACTGGGAGGACGAACCTGAAAAGAACGACAATGGATTTGGTAAAAAGGGTACATCCTTCCCACAGGCATGGGTTTCCTGGAGCCTGGGATGTCTGAAGTTTATGCTGACTTTTGGCTGGGCTACTTGAGGGGATTATTACAATGGAGGAAAATTCGAGTGGTATGTGGGGAGAAAACTGTACTGTGTAATATGGCTTTGTGAGAAGCCCGTTTCCGAATATTACCTGTGGTGTTTGCACAGCTGCTCTATCATTGTCCTCACTGGCAGCCTGAAGGCTGATTTCCTGGTGAATTTTCACCTAATTTCCTTTGAATCTGCTTATAAGTGATAGTTTCATTCCTGTACTTTAAAAATGCATCAGCCAGAATGCTGACTTATTAATTTACAATGAGAAATATAATCATCGAGTGGACTGGATTCTCTAGTTCCTTGACCAGCATGTGCTTTCCCTGCAGGCACATCTAAGCGGGAAGCCAAACTGTCATCAGAGGATGGCTTGATGAGCAAGGAATCAGGCCAGGGGACTTAATTATGCGATTTGGCTTTCCTGTGTTTTTTATTCTTTAGGCCAAGCAGCACTGAGCTGCATAGACTAGGAATCCCCGACCATGGCCACTTGGGGCTGGCTGTTCTGCCCTTGCTTTTTCCTCTGACTTTCTTTTATCCCTTCTGGTGAATTCCTACTCACCAAGCAAGACCCAGCTCAATCATCTCCACCTCTGAAAAGCCTTCCTTAATTCCCCAGGCAGAGGAGTTCTCTATTTTTCCATAACCATGTAGCACTTTATGCTAAGTGTGTTGCAGTTATTCATCCCCTCACTTGTCTCCTGTTGGACTCTGAGAAACCTGAGTGAAGGGATTCTGTTGGGTTTATTGGGCAGGGGAAGTGGCAAGCCCAATAAATATTTGTTGACTAACAGAAGTAAGAATTTAAAAATTATAGTCATTTGCATTATGGTAGGGCTTTATAGTGTTTTTGTTTTTTGCTTTAGAGTTTTAAAACACTTTGCATTTTTACTATGCTATTCACAAGGCATTATCTTACATTACACTAACAACTATGAGGTGAGGTAGGTGCCATTATCAGATGAAAAACATGCTTAGAAGTTAAGTGATTTGTCTAACATCAGACAGACACCCAATGTCAGGGCTCAAACCAGAAACTCAGGTTTCCTGCCTCCAGATTTCATGCATTTTCCAACAAACTTACTTGTCTTTGAGACTGAGCCTTCTTCCTGTCTTCCCCATGAGTTCACACTCTGCTTAGACCTTTCTCCTGTATCCTTAGTCTGCCTCTTCCCCTTCTCTTAGGAACCTACAGCCCTCTGACTTCATGGTGCTTTCTTCTGACGGACCTTCCAGCCCTGTCTTATTGGGGGGATGCCTGCACCCCAAAATTCTTTTGTCTCCTCTTCTGAGCATCCATCCCTTCCTCACCAATCTCCCTTCTAATTTCCAGGTCAAACTACCACTCCCTCAGAAATCTAGTTCTCAGAAGAAAGCGATCTTATTACATTTATTTTATACTGTAATGTTAATAGCCTTCCAAGTATATTTGCATTTTAAGAGAAACTCTTTATAGTTTAGTCCTGGAAGCTAGCTTCATCTTAATATATTGGCATCTCTCTCCATACATATAGAAACTATCTATCTATCTATCTATCTATCTATCTATCTATCTATCTATCTA
>JAKSZT010053770.1:43436691-43580345 GCA_026826555.1 Tolypeutes matacus | reverse complement strand
ATAAAAATGCTGATCTGACAGTGAGTTAAGGGGGTTTATCAGCATTTGTGCACCTGCAGCGTTACACTAAAAGACGTGACTTCATTAAAACTCACTGTGCTTGTGAGAACAATGAGGAATGGTCGTAGGGGTAAAAAAAGACTCTACTAGATGGCAGCTTTAAGCTCATCTTCGAAGGGATGAATTCATTCTATCTGACATGTCCAGCTGTGCAAACAGCAGCAGCGAGTGAGCTGAAGTTAGCTGAACTAAAACACAGGATTAGAATAGAGGCTGGACCACATATAGATGACGTGAATGCTTAATATACTTGAATACTATGAATACTGCACAGAGGGGGAACGAGAGCCTCAGAAGTGACAGATAGTATTTTGCTAATTGTCATGAAAGGATATTGAATTTTCAGGCCTTCTTGGAACATTTCTCTTGTCAATGACTTTTTGCCTTTTGGGCCAGTGCTTCCTAGGATGAAAAAACAATATGAAACACCAATCTCTTAAAAAAAAACTCCTCAGGGGAAGCAGATGTGGCTTAAGCGATTGGGCTCCCTTCTACCATATGGCAGGTCCTGGGTTCATTTCCTGGGGCCTCCTGGTGAAGGTGAGCTGGCCTGCATGGAGAGCTGGCGCAACAACAAAAAAAGAGACAAAGGGGAGAGACAACGAGAGACACAACAAACCAGGGAGCTGAGGTGGCTCAAGTGATTGGGTGCCTCTCTCCCACATTAGCGGTCTCCGGATTGGTTCCCAGTGCCTCCTAAAGAGAAGATAAGCATACACAGAGAGCATGCAGCTAATGGACACAGAGAGCAAGACAGTGAGCACAAAACAATAAGGAGGGGGGGATAAATAAATAAAATATATCTTAAAAAAAAAAAAACAAAAAAACTCCTCAGGGAGATAACAAGTGTTGCCGCACTCACCATTACTCTCTGAGAATGAGGAAGCCTCAGAATGAGGAAACTGTGTGTGTGTATTTGTACTTCACCTGCAACAACATCTTAGGAGTGAGAGACTAAGAGTTTGGGCAAAAGCGACCCAGTGTCTTGAGCTAGACAGACATAGATATCAGGTTCTCGAAAGTGGGTTGAAGAGAATAGAATTCAGCCTCTAGAGCCTTGGCAATAGATAAAAGGGCCCCGGGAACAAGACAAACTGTGCAGAGCTCATCTGAGGGCGTGTTGATGGGGGCTGGGATCCTTATGTGCTCCCTACCCTTGGTGAGAGCTGTGGCTGTTCTCAGTGGAGCAGAGCTGAGCTCCTCTCAGGCAGGGATCCAGCAACTCCTGAACCCCTAAAGATCTGTCCCCTTTCCTCCCCACACTGTGATAAAAACTGAAAAATGAAATATTCCATAAAACTTTCTTTCTCCTTCCCCTAAGACTTCAAAGTGCAAGTCATCTTTGAAACTTTTCTGGGTAGTGCAGGGTATATGTAGATTAGATTTCCCTAATAGTCTTAAGAGCTGAATATTGTGGATTTTGTCCATGTTTCAGGATCTTAACCAAATGAATCTCTTTGAAAGGTGGCCCCAAAACATTACTCCTCCATATTTGACTTGCACAGGCTGGGAAGCCTTTGATACAATACACATAAGTGATACTAGAAGATCAGGAATGTGCCTGGAAATCTCCCTGCAGTCTGTAGTTACACCGTTCCTTATTTTAGTCACGTTTCACAAAAAATTTATGCCATCTCTTTGTTCTTTTGGCAGAATGTATGGCAAAAACTACATGTTAGCTTAGGTAAAATGTGAGTATGAGACACACATAGATGTCAAAGATGAGATAATAGATACAATTCCATGATGTAAATGATTGCAGTAGTCTTTTTAGAAAAATGGGTAAATTCTTGAGCATCAACACATGCATATCTAGTGTCTCTCGATAACCTATAGGCTCCTTTAAGAATGTTATCTGCTTCTTTTCATCCCCTATGGACCTGACACAATGCTCAATGTGGTAAATGTTTAGATTCAGTCATGGAATTGGTAAATTGATATATGAAACACACAGAACTAGATGATGCTTACATATGCTCATGCATTTTTCTAAATTATAGTGCACTTAGTCGACCCCCTTGGTGATATATCCAGGGTTGTCTATTTTGTGCATCACAGGTGATGTAACTCAGGATTTATTGGCATGTTGGTCAATAAGTTACTGAAGTTAATCTTCATTTAATTAATCACCAGCAAGGGAGATACACACACGATAAGTGTTCAATTTTCAGAATTCTCTTCTCCAATCTGACTCTCTTCCTTCTGTCTTCTTAATTATTGATTTAACTTTTGAGTCCCTCTTCCAAATCCCTAAACCTAGCAGCACCCTTGGGAGTTCAACCTTTTAGTGATGTTCTCACTAGAGTCAATAATACACTATAGCATATTTTTAGTGTCCTGAATAGCATAAAGCTGTTCTTTCATGTTGAACATCCTGGGGTGCTCCAATAACTAATCTGACTGCTGTAAAGAACAATATCTTCCTACTATTGTGAGTGGTATAAATGCACTTATACACAGAGGCGAATGTATAGACATAGTTGAAAGCTAGATTCTGCAGGAAAGTTTCTGAAAATGATTTTAATGTTGGAATCAGGTAGTTCTGTTCTTGGACCTATATGGAAACAGAAAATAATTAATTGTGTTTTGGAGTTAGTCAATTATCAATTGGTTCTACTACTTTCTTTTGGCATTTTCTTCTTTCTTCTAATTTTTAAGAGAAAAAGAATCTTTGAAAACTAGTTTATTTGGTGTCATTAAAAACCCTTACTTGTAATAAAGCATTCCAAAGACATAACCCAGGAGAAAATTGCAGTGTTCTGTCTCTTATATTGATTCAGAACTGTGCAGTTTTAAAAGTTGATATTTGTATGAGAGTTAAAAGAGGCTATAGTGTACTTCAAGACTTTTAATTCATCTTTCTTTTTTTTTTTTTTTTTAGGAGGTACTGAGGATTGAACCCAGGACCTCGTACATGGGAAGCAGGCGCTCAACCACTGAGCTATATCTGTTCCCCTTAACCCATCTTAATGAAGACCATACACATCCCAATATGTCTGTCTAAAAAGGCAATAGCAATAGGTAAATTAACATTTTAATTATTGCTAAGAATACTGATTCTAATTTAGTTTGTGAAAAATTAATAAGAATTTAGATAAATAAAAAAATATCTTTTAAACTTTTGTGACATAATTAAGAGTCAGGGGTCCCAGACTTGAATCTATGCTAATAACTAACTAGGTAAACTTTATCTTTAGTTAAACTGGACTCAGTTTCCACAGGCCTATAAAATAAAGAGAATAGATCCTTCCAAATCTGGTATTTTATATTTCTACCTGTGACCATCACTTAGACTTTCAATGAATGGATTATTCACTCAAATGGAAAAGAAAACTTCAATAGCCATCCATTTTTTTCCTTGAATAAATCCTTCAGGAGATATTTATGGTGCCAAGAAAAGGATGAATTATTGTTAAAAGATGCATATCATCTTGGATGAGACAGTTTCCAGGCTGAAAATTTTGCTTTCTAGGATACCCAAGCCAGAATACAGATCTATTCATTTCAAAGTCCACATATGAAAACTTCCATTGGAAAGCTGGGAGAATTTCTCAAGTCAAAAGAACAGACCTTAAATTGCACTAGCCAGACTTCAACTACACATATCAGCAAGGTAGGCAGCAAGCTGGTGGACAAAAGATATTGCCCCCAATTTGAGGTGGAGTGGGCATCACCATCCCAGAATCCTCAGGATTGGGGAATGAACGATGGCCTAGAGTAGACTTACTGTTATTTTACTATAGACTTATTGTGATTCTAGCAATGGAAGAACTTTTATCATTGAAGTGGAGGCAGTGGCCACTGGAAGTTCTGAGGGGAGGGAGAGGGAAAAATAGGTGTAATATGGGGGCTTTTTTGGGACTTGGGAGTTGTCCTGAATGACA
Organism: Tolypeutes matacus; assembly: GCA_026826555.1. Classification (NCBI taxonomy): domain Eukaryota; kingdom Metazoa; phylum Chordata; class Mammalia; order Cingulata; family Chlamyphoridae; genus Tolypeutes; species Tolypeutes matacus. Next base: position 43,576,401 of record JAKSZT010053770.1, on the reverse strand, counting down.
TTGCAATGACAGATACCGGCCAATATATATCTTGTCATAACTTACAAAATTGTGTGGGAGAGAGGTTTAACTACAATGCAAACTATAATCCATGCTTAGTGTTCATCAATTATAACAAATGTACCATACTAATGAAGGATGCTGTTAATGTGGGAAAATCTGTGATGGGTAGGGGGTGGGGCATATGGAATCCCCCATATTTTTTTATGTAACATTTATGTAATCTAAGTATCTTTTTTTTTTTTTAAAAAAAGTATATTACACACACACACACACACACACACATATATAAAGATATTGCCCAGAAACTAGAGGTACCAAAGTACACTACGCTTAAGTACCTGAGGACACCTCTTCCTGGTAACTCAAGCCACAGTCCCTTGCCCCATCTTTGGATGTCATCTTGAATAAGAGCAAAGGCTGAAACAGAAAACTCTGAGAATGTGCTTTCTTTCCTGGAGATACTCAGCACTGTCTCACAGGCTGGACATTTATTTATTTTTCTTTCCTGCTACTCAGCAGGTGGCAAAGACCCACTTAGTTATAGACAAAAGAGATTGCATTTTTAAAGGTTTTGCACATCCAGGTTGTAGTATACATTAAATTTGTGCACCTTTTATACATAATTTGCTGCTGTGGCCCAATATGTATGTGTGTGTGTATACATATAATGAGTGTATTTGATAGACTAAAACAGTCCCCCCAAATTTAATTTTGGAATCTTAAGTGAATAAAAACTGTGTTTCTCAAACTTTTTTTTCATATTTATCATTAAAAATCCTTTGTCTCTAGGCATATCAATCTAGGGACTGTTACTAAGAACTCAAATGGTACAACTTTTTGGAGTTAATAAAATTATATTCCTACTGGTTTCCATTGCTGTTTTGTGCACAATTCCCCACTGAGTATTTGATGAATTTCTACTCCTTGGGGGCCCCAATTTTTTGTAAATATGCCTAGGATCCATACATCTTGTCATAGGGAGGAAGATGATTTCCTCTGATAATATACCCCTGGCACCTGAGGAGCTTATCACAGCCCCTTATTTGACTGTTTCTGTTATGTTGGCATGGGTCCAGAGCATGGGGAAAGAAAAGATTGTGCTTTTATAGGGAACATTTTATTCCCTTTTGGGAGAAGTGAACATGGATCAATGTCAGGAAGGGAAATTTTTCATACAGATAAAGAGAATGAATATCCTCCTACTTCTTTTAATAGTTAAAACACCTTTAATGGTCTTTTTGTATTTTGTTTTCATGAGGAGGTCAAATTTTTTTTTGGAAAATCTGATTTCTTGAAACCAGATCTGCTCCAGCCTTTTTGTGATGAGGGACTATTTTTCATTTCCCAAAAGAACACTGTGGTTGGAGGGCAAAATGATTAGGGCCGGTTGGGTAAGGATTGGTGGGGAAGATTTCTGAAATAAAGGTCCTGAGTTGGGGGGCAGCTGAACTCTCTCCGTATTGAGATGCTGAAAGGATGGTGAGAACTGGATTAAAGATTGCTCAGGTAAGGCTTCTGATTTTATCAATAGGTCTCAGCCTATTGGATGGAATTATTGCTATTAAACCATCACAAAAACCACATACTGATTTGGAAGGTGATGGGTACCACGATGGCAAGTCCATCCTCAGTTTGCCTTTGTGGTGTGTTGTTATTTCTCATATGAGAATCTTACTTCCTTAATAGGGTTGTAAATCTTCAGAGAGCTTAAGAGTTGTGCTTTACTTTTTTAAATTACTTTTTTTTTGTACTCTTCAGAGATCTCAGCTTTGTTCTGAGTAGGTGCTCAATAACATTGCAGATGCTCAATAAATAGTGTTTTGAATTGACTGGTGTATTGTCTAAAGACAGAGACTCAATGACTCAAATTCAGCAGTTCATATGGGCTCCAGGAAAACTCCTACCCAATAGTTTAGAGGCAGTATCACATTTTGCCTTAACTTCTCCTCTAATCAAAACACATGTTCTGCCAATCATCAAGGAAGAGAAAAAATAAAAAAAATTTTTTTTGCTCCTCTTTTCCTCCAGACTCCATGCTTAAATCCAGAATGAAGGGTGCTTGCAGAGACTGCCACTTATATTCTAATAATAGCCATTCTTTACATCTGTCTTCCTTAGTAATTGACTCCCAGTTTTTTTTTTCTGTTGTTGTTGTTGTTGTTTTTGGCAAGGCCTGTGTCAACCCAGAATATAATCCCCAGCCTCCCTTGCAGTTAGATGCCATGTGACTTAATTCTGGCAAGTGGAATATAAGTAAAGCATAATATTTGGATATTGTCCTTAATGGGAGGAGGAAAGCCTTTCTTCCCATCTTTATTGCTTCTTGCTGCCTGGAATGTTGGTGTTATGGCTGAAGCTCCAGCAGCTATCTTGGACCAGGATCTTGGGAATGGAAGCCAAGCATACAGAATAAGATAGAAGAAGCTAGAAATCCAGATACCCTGGATCTTTCATATCATCCCTTGACTACCCACCTCTAGACTTCTATATGAGAGAAAAATAAACATCTATATTGTTTAAGCCAGTTTTATTTTGGATTTTCATTCTTGTTAGAACCAAATTTTAACTGGTACATCCTGCATTAAATTATCAACCACAACTGTATTATATAGTTCTTGAAACTTTATACAATAGCTTCAAATACTTCAAAAATAAATGTGAAAATATTTTAAGTACAATAATAGGGGTTATATTCTAAAGAAACCAAATAGCAAATCCTTTTGTTACAGAAAGGTTTTCTGTTCCAAACCCTAGAACAGAAGATAAGAATTGTTCTAAAAGTGTGGAACAATTGGTGAGATCAGAACAATTCTGTAGTCTGGTTAAGAGAATTCTACCAATGTTAATTTCTTAGTTTTGATCGTTGGACCATGGTTATGTAAGATGCTAACATTAGGGGAAGTTAGTTAAAGGGTAACAGAAACTCTGTACTATCTTTGCACCTCTTCTTTAAGCCTAAAATTATTTCAAAATAAAAGGTTTAGCCTCTTCACTTATCACTGACCCACCAGCTGTGGTAGGTTGATTAATGGCCCTCCAAAAGATAGTCAGGTACTAATCCCTGAAACTTGTGAATGTTACCTTATATATCTAATAAGGATTTTGCAGATGTGATTAAATTAAGGATTTTGCATTGGGGAGATTACTCTGGATTTTCTGGGTGGGCCCTAAGTGAAATTACTTGTATCCTTATCAGAGGGAGGCAGAAGGAGATTTCAGACAGAAGAGAGGGCTGAGATTGGAGTAATGCAGCCACAAACCAAGGAATGCTGGCAGCCCCAGAAGCTGGATGAGGCAGTGGATAGATTCTCCCTTAGAGCCTCTAGAGGGAGTATAGTTCTGCTGACACCTTGATTTTGGCCCAGTGATATTCATTTTGGACTTCCGGCCTCCAGATTGTAAGAGATTAAATTTCTGTTGCTTTAAGCCATCAAGTCTATGGTAATTTGTTATAGCAGACACTGGAAATTAATACACTATAGTGTTCCCCCAAAATTCACATATACCCCGAATCTCAGAATGTGACCTTATTTGGAAATAGGGTATTTCCAGATGTAGTTAATTAAGTTAACAAGAGTTAAATGTAGGAAGAAGGAAATTAGAACACAAAGACAAAGACAGAGAGAGGATGGCCATGTGAAGACTGGACAGAGGTTGGAGTTATGCTACCACAAGACAAGGAATGCCTGGAGCCATCAGAAGCTAGAGGAGGCAAGAAAAATCTTCCCCTAGAGGGATTGGCGGGAACATGGCCCCTCTGACACCTTGATTTGGGATTTCTAGCATTCAGAGCTGTGAGAGAATAAATTTCTGCTGTTAAAAGCCACCCAGTTCGTGATACTTTGTTATGGGAGCCCTAAGGACCTAACACATACACCATCTACAAAAATTTAGTTGATCGTCTTGATGTTTTATTAACACGATGTCCAATGTTCATCTGGTGAGATATAATTTATATAGACAAGTTTTGCAAATGACTTAGGTTTTTCTTCATCTGCCAGGTTTTTATTTGCTGCCATGTTAATGTTAAGCCACTTAGAATTTCTGGGCTTGTTACAATGCTCTTAAAATATTTCTTTCCTGACTGGAGAAATGATACCATGTTAGTGGTAGAAAACTTGGAAAATATGGAAAAGCATACAGAATTAAATAAGATATCATTCACAACCCACAAATCCAGTTTTGATGACATTTAAATGTATTTTCCTCAAGTAACCACTTTTATTTACAAACTGCATTTAAAAATATCTCATTTATTTTGCATAAATTAAATTTATGCATAATAGTGCATTTATGAATAAAAGTATATTTGATATAGAAAAGTATGGTCTGTGAACTATTCTAGTGATGGTGAACTGAATCAGCTGAATGATGTGGATTATTACTAAACATGATAGAGAAAAAAGGTTTAATGACTCTGTTTTGCATTTGTGCTATGTTTATTTTCTAGAGAGTTATGATCACATTATATATAACTACTACTTTTTTCACATAACAGAATTTTTCCCTCAGATTTAAGTAATTCCTCCTAAATATGACTTTAAGTGGTCCTATGCTATTTCATTCTATATCTTAGTCTCTCCCTATTTTTTATTTCTTACTTAGACTGTTTCCCATTTTTCACTCTTCTAATCAATACTCTGCACAGAATAACTTTGGGTCCATTTTGAATTATTTGTGAATTATTTGTTCCATGTCCTTTACCCATTTGCTATTTGGATTCCTAGTATTTTTCTTAACACTTTATGTAATAAAGATAAAACCCTTTAAAAATAACAAAACATTTTTATCATTTGTGTTTACATAATTGTAGATATACTTGTCTTCTGAGCCAAAAAAGGCAATTGTATTGTAGTAAGTCCAAACCCCCTAGTCATTTCAATGAAAAATAAATTAATTTAGGCCATACCAGGTATCTGAGGGATAGAGGTTGGAGTTCTCTGCATGGGGTTTGTATTATTTTTGTAACTGTCCTGTAAGTTTTAAAGTATTTTAAAATAGAAAGTTAAAATAATATTAATAATGTATGTTTATCACTTTAAGTTATTTTGTTTCATATAACTAAAATTAGGTTTATATAACAATTTTATTCGTAATTTTAAGACAGATGAGGACAAATATATATTTGGGAAAGTCATCCTAATATATTTTGGAAATTTCTAATTATATTATGCAGAAAACATTTAGTGCATTCATCTTCTAAAAGGTATGCATTAAATTTATTTTAGGTGGTTAGCCACTTGGTGTTCTTAAAATCTTCTGCTATTGTATTAAAGGAGTTTTTCTACATTTGCCTCTTGAACTACTAGTGTCATAAGTTTTCAAAATTGTTCACTGTACATTTTCAAGTTTATTACTATATTTAAAGTGACAAACTTAAATATGGATATTATGCCAGGGACTCCTCTGGGATTAAAATTCAAAGATTGGGAAAAAAGAGAAAAACATTTCTTCCCAGAGCTTTTTAATTTGAAAAAGGGAGAAAAATGATATATATTATATATCAACAAGAGAAAATTTTTGAAGCAGTATACACAATTAAAACTTGAACATCCAAATAAAATAAAAAAATCACCATGAAGAAATAAAGAGTCAATGTAGTTGAGAGTTTTCCAACAGCTGGAGTTATAGTAACCTATGGATGCACTCTTCTAGAGCTGTACTTGGAATCTGCTTTCCAACTAAGAATCTGATTCATTTCTATTCCCCTTTTGCCCTCCCATGTAGATTATAAATTCTACAATTATTCTCCTTAGTTTCCATTTGGGGAAATGTCTGACTGTTGCCTTAACTCTTTAAAATTTCATTGCCTTTGAAAAATTCTATTCCACTCTAAAAAGCCCTGGTTTTGTTTATTTATGGTGCATACATCTTTTTAAAAAAATTTTCAGTAGAAACTAACAGTTCCAAAGGCCCAAGAGCAAAGAATTTTATGCTTTTTTCTCTGTCTTTAGACTGCTTTCTTAACTGAAAATTGAATCATTTTGAAAAGCAACGATATATAAGATTTCAGAGGTAGTACCTTCTAAAATGGATATTGCCCATCTATAACTTTCCCTAATATTCATTGCGATCAAAAAATTACTCTTGGCTAAGAAAGGGTAATTCATAATGTTATAGATGGGATATTGCCCATCTATAACTTTCCCTAATAATCATTGTGATCAAAGAATTACTCTTGGCTAAGAAGGGGTAATTCATAATGGGTAATATGGTCAGAAGCTACATACAAATTTTCTAAAACAGTAAAGTTAGGATATACAAAATTATCGAGTGTTTATTTTTTTAAGTAAGAAATTCAATCTACTGATATTGCCTAAATTAACTTATTTTTCATTGAGCATGCACATGTAGTCCTGGAAATTCCCTATTTACACAGCTAAAAAAAAACCCCTCTTGTTTAAGAAGCTGTTTCCTCACAGTCCCAGGCACTGTAGATCAGTCCTACAGCCAGCAATCCCTTGCTCCAGACAAGGGATTGCTTTCCCACAGTGTTCTGTAGGCAGGTTCTGTGAGCCACCATCTACACACAGGGTAAGTTCTGGGACAGGGAGACCTCAGGCCATAACCAGACAGATTGGGCCAATCATACCTGTTCTAGTAGGTGCACAAGGGTTACACTGCTGCCTTTAGAACTAGGACCAGGGATCTACATTGGGAGCATGGGTGGCTCCAAGCTGAGCCAGTTAAAGGATGGGGGTTGGTGGGAAGGGCCAGCCAGGAGCTCCTACCTGCTTTTAAGGAGACTTTATCTTGATTCAGTGCTCGCCCTGTTACTGCAGTCCTTTAACTGTTTTCTGGAGCTTTGAGAAAGATGTTTCTGCTAATTCTTTTTGGTTGTTTAAAGCTTCAGGACAGAACCCTGAAGCATCTCACTCTGCCATCTTGATCAGTGCAGGGTTCCTGGAAATAAGAATATATTATTTTTAAAGCTTGAAAATTTCTTGAGTAAACATGAATCACAATAAATCAGTTCCTAATCAAATAGTAATTGGGTACTAGTAAAATTTAGTGAACATCTGTGGTGTGATATTGAATGCTGGCTATAAGCATTACCTCACCAAATAGTGGGGACAATAGGCATTAATGTAGATAATTAAAAAATAATAGGGTAAGTGTAATTCATTCATTTATCCATTCATTCATTTCTTACTGCTTGGTAGGTCCTACGTATACAAAGGTTAGAAACCAAACCAAACCAAACCCAGAATGATTCTGCTCCACCTGGAATTTACAGTATAATAAGGGAGATTGACATTAATAATATATAACATATAATTATAATAAATAAACATATACTTATGAGCTGTGATCATTTCTATGAAGGAACACAGCCAATGCTGCAAATGAGATTAGGAGGGTGAAAGTGAGAGTGAGTCCATAAAAAGCCTCTCCGAGAAAGTGATATTTTGGCTGAGGCCTGATGGATGAGTAAGAGTTGGAAGAATAAAGGAATGACTATTTTGGGCAAAAGGAGTAGCTTGTTTCAAAGGCCCTGGGGTAGGTTTGAGCTTGTCTGGTTTGAAAACCTAAAAGAAGGCCATTGTGGTGGAACTTGGTGATTGAGGTTGAGAATAACAGGATCTGGAGAGGTGGGCAAGGGCCAGAGCTTGCAGGGTCTGGGGGGCAACATCTTCAGTGCAGGGAAGTTAATGAAGATTTTTCTACAGAGGACTTACATGATCTAAAAGTGTGGCTTTGAAAATATCCTTCTGGCTGCTACAAGGAAAATGGACTGGAGGAACCAATGGAATTGGGAAGATTAATGGGGTTGGAAATGGGGGGTTTGTGTGAAGCTACCTCTGCAGGTCAGATGGAGGCTTGAACTAGGTAGGATCAGGGTGAGGAGAAAGATGTGACTTGATCATAGATGCATTTTGGAGGTAGAATTGAACACCCCAGGTGATAGGATGAAAATAAAAGGCAAGGGAGAGGAAGGTGTCAATGATAGATACATACCTAGGGTGTTACTGGACTGCAGAAGAGGTACAACCCACTCAGTCTGTGGTGGAAAACAGAGAGACGTTCTGGAAAAGGTTGCCTAAGCTGAATCTTCAAAGAACCAATCAGAGTTAGCCAGGCAAGGGGAGAAGCGTAAGAGCGAGATTGTAAAAGTTCCAGGAAGAGGGTGCACCTGAGCAAAGACAGGAAGTTATGTGCCCGTGTGTGTGTGTGTGTGTGTGTGTGTGTGCCATAAGCAGTGTGGTTTTGCTCGATTATAAACTGTGAATCAGGGAGTGGTATGAGGTCAGTGAAAGCCTGATTTCAGAGGGCCTTGAGGGATGCTTTGCAGGTACTGGTAAGCCATGGGAATCGTTTTAAGTAGGGGCGGGACCTGGTCTGATTTGCAATTTACAGAGCAAGTTGTAGCCATTTTGGGGGAAGTTGCAGTAACTTAGACAGGTGGTGATCAAGCCTGAACTGGGGTATTATTGCATAGGTGGCCTGGAGTGAATACACTCAAGAAATAAAAGGTAAAATATTGGCAGAATTTGGTGACTGATCAGAAATGGCCAAGTGGAGAACACAGGCCCAGGAACAGATTTGGGTGTGTGTGTGTGATGTGTGTGTGATGGGGTGGGGGTCGGGAAGGTTGATGAGTTCAGCATCTATATGCCCAGCACAGTGCTAGAAACCATCTTTGATACAAAAGGTCAAAGAAGCAACCAAATATTCCTTAAGTGTCTAATTTGTGAGATACTTATCCAAACACATTACTCATTTAATCCTCATAGCACTGTGAGTAGGAATTCCAAATCTCATTTACAGATGAAACAATGAGATGCTGGAGACTTAGGCACTCTGTGCCTAACTAAGGTCACTTTACTTATAAAGTTGTGGAAGTAGGGTCACTGAGCTTATAGAGGAGTTTACTGTGTGGGAGGAGTTAGGATACACATGCAAATAACATGAACTAATAGAATTAAGTGCTAAGTTATATGGTTATGACAGCAGGTGATGATGGCACCCAAAGAGTGTAAGAACAGAATGAACAGGAATATTTGGGAAGTCCCACAGGTAGGATGTTTCCCTGCTGAGAATCTCAGGGAAATTGCAAATGGCAAAGGTAGAGTCTCTGACTTGTATGTCAGTGCCTCACAGGGTTTTAAGAGCCTCTTCCAAGAGCAATACTGTATTTCTGGAGGGATTGCAGAGATCAGGCCACATCAGGATGAGTAAAGAAACCAGGGGGGTTATTCTTGGTCATTTTTACTTATACATGTTTCAGGAAAATAGTTAACTGTGCATTTTCATTTGGGAGCGAACACTACACCTTGAGTATAACCAGCCGTATTCTTTTAATAGTTTCCATTAACAGTTCTCAGGAATCTGACACTTCTTGGAATGGAAACTGATCAGAAGATTGCTACATAGGAAGAACTCACAATGCGCTGAGCAATGCAATTTCCCGCAATGGAAATGTTAAGATGGTAATATCAAAGCTTAGAAGTAATATATAATCACTGACCCAGAACTTCTGGCCATGGGAAAAGTTCCTGCTCAACTGCTCTTCTGATGGTGACTGACCCAGAAATGAGAGGGAGAGTGAAACTTCTTGACCAGCACTTATACCAAATCTCATTAGAAGAATCATTGCAGCTGATGTTGGCTGGAAGCCCTTGTCTGCCATAGATCTCATTGAGATGGAATATCTTGGCACCACAAAGACATTCAGCATCCAAAACATGGGTTTTAACAACAACATTTCATTTTACACATAGTTTATAGTTTATCAGTTCTGGAATAACTGGTTGAACAAGTGCCAAGGGTTTAATTTCGGCAAGGATCTCTTGGACTCTTAAAACATGACCTTTGAGAATAAGTTTTATTCCCATCCTACACATTCTATAAGGAGAGAGTAAAATTAAAGGCTAAAAAGGAAGACAAGATGTCCTCTAGGGGTAGGCCTACCTCTGTGTGTTTAGGATGAACTAGATGATTTTGCTGTTTTTATAGGAAAAAATAGTTGCATATCAGCAATTTCATCTGGTTCAACCTAATAGTTCTGAAATCATTGTGGAAAAGCAGCAGCTGAAATTTTTCTTACCAGCCTCAGAAAAACATTTCTACAACTTCCTTTGGCAGCTCCTTCTATTGTCTTGAAATTTGTTCATTCAGGAAGTTATTAGTATTGACTTAAATCCCTCTTGATTAATTAAAGCCATTTTACTTCTCCTGTCCAGAAAGAGCATTGAAAAGGACAGCTTGTCATTGCTTATTTGGACCCCCTTCATCATTTCAAAGACTGTGATGAAGTATCCAGTCACCTTTCTTTTCTCTAACTTAAAGTTCTACAAGCTTTTCCTCAGGGACCTACTCCCTTTCGATTTTTAGATGCTCTTTGCAAGGAGTGGCCATGTACGTGAGCTCATACAAGCCATGTAATCTTTTTAGGCCTCAGCTTCCTTGTGTATAAAATGAGGATTTGGAATAAAATCAAATATTTTACAGCTGCTCTGAGGATCTTTCTTAGTGGTTTCTGGGAAAGGACATGATGCACGAGAGAGAGAGAGGGTGGAGGTGAGGGAGGAAGAAGCGGTGAGTGGCTGAGCTCCACCGTCACTCCCTATTTGTAAACAATACTTAAATTGTTGTTTAAGTTACACATACTAAGGTCTCCTTTTGCTCCAAACTCTTCCCTTTTCCCACTTACCCTCACTTAAGCTCTCTCTCTCTCTCAAAAAAGAAAACCACAGAGCAATCTGTTATAAATAGAATTTAAAAAATCTTAAATAAGCAAACAAAAACCCAGGAGCACATTTAAGGAATAATATGCTCTTATCAATTTAAATATGAAAGACTATATCTAATTATAATTCATTCATATCATATAATACTAACTGATGAAAGGGACAACTCTTATTATTATCTCTGGGATGGTTAGGCTAATGTGTCAACTTGGCCAGGTAATGGTGCCCAATTGTTTGGTCAAGCAAGCACTGAGCTAATTGTAATACAAGAAAATTTCAAGGACTTTAATCATCAGTGAGTTGATTGCATAGATAACTGGCTATATCTACAATCAACTGAGTAGACTGCTGTCAGCAATGAGTAGCATCTGATCCAATCAATTGAAGGCCTTAAAAGGAGAAGTGATTTCAGCTTTCAGAGAGAGAATTCCCATCTCTACTTCGGATAGCCAGTGTCTCTTAAGGAACTCATCAAGGACCTTCATCAGAGCCCCTGACTTGCAGCCTACCCGATGGAATTTGGACTTGTGCATCCCCACAGTCATGTGAGACAATTTTATAAAATCTCATGCTATTTACAGATATCTCCTGTAAGTTCTATTTCCCTAGAGAACCCTGACTAATACAATCTCTAGAGGTGCTGAAGAGGAATTCGATACATTTAATATCCATTCTTGATTTTAAAAACCTCTTAGTTAAAAAGAACTAAAAGGATATTTCCTTAGCATGAAATATATTTATATATATCATTCAATAAAGCTACCATATGCCTGATGAAGAATCTCTGGAAGCAGTCCCAATGAATTCAAGAATAAGGCAAGAATGTCCACTTTTATTGCTATTGTTTAACCTAGGTCTAAAGATGCTATTCAAAACTCCTGAAGAAGAAGAACCCCGTGGTAGGACTTAAACAACTAGATGGCAAGACTTATTACAAAGCTATTAAAATTAAGAAAGATGTAGACATTTAAACAGAAGAGAGGATACAGAAATATCTAGATATATAGAAATCTGAAAAATGAAGGAAGCAATGCTGCAAATTAGTAGTTAAAGAATGGACTATTCAATAAATGGTACCAAGTATGGTTGTCAGAAAAACTATAAGGTGCCCAATTAAACCTGTTTTTCCAATAAACAACAAAAAATTTGTTTATATAAGTGTGCCCCAAAATTTCATGGAATATACTTATAGTAAAATATTATTCATTTCTTATCTGAGATTCAGAGTAAGCTGGGAGTCTTGTGTTTTTATTTTCTAAATCTGGCAACCTTAGTGCCAGGCCAACAGGTTATGCATTGTGGATAAAAGTGAAAGTGGATTCCTATCTCACTCCCTACACAAAAATCAATTCTAAATGGATCAAGGTCTTAAATATAAAAGGCAAAAACTTAAAGTATAAGGGAAAATTTTATGATCTCAGAATATGGAATAATTTCTTAAATAAGCCTAGTTTTTTGTGCCTTCCTCTATTCCCTTCTCATCTTCATGTATGAGGAAGTCAGAAAACTCATCATGCCCTGGGGCCTGTATGGAGAAGGAAACCTACTACTGTGTCATGCCATACCTCTACATCCCTCACCCACCCCCTCATGTGTACTTAGTCTACCCTGGTAGGAAAGCACTGAAGCATGTGGAGAAAGAGACATGTCCCAGAATGAAGCATGTATCTTTATGTGTGTATGGGGGGGGGGGAGGTGGGTGCCTGAAAAACATCTGGCTGAATGACAGCAGGGAAGGTTTTTGTTTTGGTAAAAAAGGAAAATCCAGAATACATTTTATATCTAAATTTTTACAAATAAAGGTGGCTATTGTAATGGGAGGATATGTAAGCCATTTTTTGGACAAGATTTATAATTTTGACCATCTGAAAATTAAACACATCTGCCTCTCAAAAAAAAATTGTATGAAAAGATTGAGAAGACAATCTACAAACTGATAGAACATTTTTTTGTTACACTCATAACCAAAAAGATTGACATTCAAAATATATAAAGGACGGGAAGCGGCTGTGGCTCTATCAGTAGGGCTCCCATTTGCCATATGGGGGGCCCCGGGTTCGGTTCCCGGGGCCTCCTGGTGGGGGCAGGTCCGCCCGCACGGCGTGGTTGGCTGACCCAGCGTGAACAGGCAGCAGGGGGGGGGATAAATGAATAAATAAATAAATAAAATCTTAAAAAAAAAAAAAAATATATATATATATATATATATATATATAAAGGATTTCTACAAATTAGATTTCAATGAAAAAAAGACCAAACAACCAGGAACAATAAGCCAATGACATGAAAAGGTATTTAAAACAAAACAGGAAACAAAGGCCAATAATCATGAAAATATGCACAACATCATTAATAATCAGAAAATGCCAATTCAAACTTGAATGACATACCCATTAAACACTATTAGATGGGCAAACATTTTAAAAAATCAGACAACACCATGTTTTGGCAAGGGTATGGAGCAATGGGTGCATACTCACATTTCTGATGGCAGTGTAAATTAGCACAATCACTTTGAAAACATTTAATACTATCTTGACATATCACCCTAGAACAATTCAACTCCCAGGGATATGTTTCCCAGAGAAACTCTTGAATATATCCAACAGATATATATACATGAATGTTCAGGAAGTTTTGTTTATAATTAAAATAAAAAATAAAAATCCAAATGCCTATATATATGAATAAATAAATTATTGTGTCTTGTTAAAAAATAATGATCACAGTAGAAAAATGATCAAAATACAACTATTTCCATGAACACAGATAAATTCCAAACACATGATAAGAATAAGAAAGCCAGTCAAAGAAAGATATATACAGCAGGATTCCATTTATATAAAATTCAAATTTAGAGAAAAAAAATTAATATGTACACTAAAATGCAAGTGAATTATTATTACTAAAAAATTCAGGGCAGTGGTCATTTCTGGGAGGGGACACGGGGTTTCAAAGAAATTGGTCTTCTATATGCTTGGGGAATAATGGGTATTTATTTTATTTTAAAATAATTATCTTTAAAATGTACATGTTATAATACTCTTAGTATGTATAATGTATTTTAAAATAAAAAAAGAAAAGAAATTTTAAAAGATAAGGGAAATTCCTATTGTTTTTCCAGAGAAAATGAGTGTCTTCCTAGAAAGTCCAGAAAATAAAATTTAGTGAGAGTTCAATGAGGTTAGATAAAATATGAACAGAAAAATCAATTATTCTTTATTTATCAATAACTCATTAGAGAATATAATTTTTAAAAATATTTCATCCCCAATAGCATTACCATTTTAAATTTTCCTAGGAATAAACCTAACAAGGAATGTATAATACTTATTTGAAGAAAACGGAAAGGTATATAATAATGAATAAATGTAAATAAATACTTGTCCTCTAATAGAAGCAAGGTCTTTCTGAACACTTCCCTTCCCCACATCTTCACTTCACACTTAAGGGGGAGGAATGCTGATCCAATTGGTGGAATTGGATTACTTTTTCTGAACTCAAAACTTGATCTTTGTGTATATGTGCAGTGAAAACTTAAACTGGCCTCGAATCTCCTTTTTCAATCAAGTTTGGCCACTTCTCTTTCTTTACTTGGACACTTTCTTACCCATGTTAGCCAGTGTTTTAGTTTCCTGCCTGCTAAAACAAAGTCCATATTAATACCAATGGATTGCTTAACAGGAATTTATTGACTGACAGCTTGAGAGGCTAGAAGGCATGTTTTCTCTGGGTTGGTATTTCTGGCTGGCCAGCAATCTTTGGGGTTCCTTGGCTTTTCTGTAACATGATAAGGTATAAGGCAACATACTCTCCTTCTTCTTCTGGGTTCTGTTAGCTTCCAGCTTCCAGCTGCTCCCCATGGCTTTTTACCCCTCTCTGTAGAATCTGGATTAATGCCAAACTTGATTCAGTTAGGCTGTACCTTAACTGAAGTAGCATCTTCAGGAGACCCTATTTACAATGGGTCCAAACTCACAGCACCAGAAGTTGGGACCTGAACATGTCTTTTGTGGGAGACATGATTCAATCCCCAACAACTGGCTTTACTTTAGATGTTGGGACAAATGTGTTTTCTCTTGCCACATACCCTGTTGGGTGCTGATGGGTATAGCATTTCATCCCACTGAAGTAGCTAGTTTTGATATTTGGGGTTTGTTATTAGTTGAGGGTGGGAGCAGGGAAGGGTAGTGGGCCAAGGATGGAGGATTGATTACATGTGGCATGGGCAGAACAGGTTCTTCTTTGGTTCTAGGCCCACTCACATAACCTGAAAAAGGAGATCCCCATTTGGTCCAAATTAGCTTTACCAAGGGTCTGAATTTGAGTGTAGGGACAAAGTATCAGTTAATAATATAGTATTGTTTTCTTTTACACTGCCTTCTTTGGGACCTTAAAGGAAAAAAGGTTGGCCCTGTCAAGACAGGATTAAATTCTTCTCTGGGGACCCAGATAATATCACAAATCTCTCACCCCATTTTCTAAAGAAATTATGTTTCTGAAGGGGAAGATACAGAATTGTAAAGATGCTTCCCAAATTCAGCTATAAATTTAGTGCAATTTCAATAACTATGCCACCAGTTTTTTTAGTTTTGAAAATCTGATAATATTGTTTTGAAGATTAAATTAAAACAATGTCTAAAAACTGTAGAGGAAAAAAAGAATAATTATAGGGGAATTGCTTTATAAGTTATCATCACATACTCTAAATGTACAGTAATTAAAACTGTGGCACTGTACCAGAAACAGACAAATAGATTAATGAGTAAAATTCAAAAGCCTGAAACTGCACATGTATACAGGCATTTCCCACTTAAAATAAATGAAATTTAAACAACTATTGCTGGTACAACTAGATAGCAGATTGGGAAAAATAGGTTAGATATTATTAACACTATAGTCAAAAATAAATTCCAAGTAGTTTAAGGATTTTTAAATGCAAATCCTATACATTTCAAAAGGAAAGGAGAATATTTTTACAATCTTGTGGCAGGGAAGATCCTCCTTAGGATGTCATTAAAGCTAGAATATATAAAAAGGAAGATGAAGAAAATTGACTTAACGCAAATTAAAAACATGCATATGGAAAAGAGTCCATAAAAGTGAAAGATAAGGGATTAACTGGTAAATATATTTGTAAAAGGAGATAATGCCCATAATATATTAAAGAGATTAAAACAAAAAAGTAAAACAACCCAACAGAAAAATGGCAATTTACAGAAAAATAAATTCAAATGGTTATTAAATACATTAAGGAATGCTTGATCTTTTAATAGTAAAATATATACAAAGTAAACTGTTGTGATTCTATATTTATCTATGTATATATTTACCTAATTTTGTGTTTATTTTGCTTTCTGCCTATCATCATTGCAAAAATTTAGAAAAATTTAGAAGACCAGGCTTGTTGAGTGTGGACAACCCAGCAATTTCATAGATTGTTACTGGAATTGCTATTTGACACAATATTTTTGGAAGAAAAGTTGTCAGTTTGTATCAAAACTTTAAAATGTAGTACTCTGAAGGAGAGCATCAGTCAACACAGAACCAGTTTGCAAGGACTGTGAAAGGTGTTATTTTAATTTTTAATTTTTTAAATCTTTGTTTGTTTTGTTAGCTCCTGGCATTCAAGGATATCTCTGTCATATAACTAGCTGGATACACACTTAAGGAGCAGACATCCTAGGGGCTAAATCCTAGAGTTAACATTTTAAAGTAATAAAATGTACAGTGTACAACAAAAGGTTAAAGACAAACAAACAGGAAAGGGTGGCCCATTCAAAGGAACAAGATATAAATCCAGAAACCATCAATGAAGAAGACCAGACTTTTGAACATCATGTACAAAGACTTTAAGAAAATGATCTTTAACATGCTCAAGGAGATAAAGGAAAACACAGAGAAACAAATAAAGGATATCAGGAAAACAATGAATGAATAATACAAGAATCTCAAAAAGAGATAGAAATTTTAAAAAGGAACAAAGCAGGAATACTGGAATTAAAAACCACAATAACTGAAATGAAAAATTTCCTAGAGGGTTTCAACAGAAAACTGGAGCTGGAAGAAGAAAGAATTGGTGAACTTGTACATAAGACAATTGAAAAGATTCAGGCAGAAGAGCAGAAAGAAAAAAAAAAAAAAGAATTTATGAATAGAACCTAACAACCCTGAGAAACACCATCACGTGTACATGCTTTATGCAATTTCCAGAAGAAGAAAGAGAGGGACAAAAGGAACATTCAAAGAAATAATATCAGAAAATTTCCTCAAATTAACAAAAGACATGAATATGCACATGCAAGAGTCCCAACAAATCCCAAACAAGATCAACTCAAAGAGAACCACACCTAGACACATAGTAGTCTCAAATGCCAAGGACAAGGAGAGAGTTCTCAAATCTGCAAGAGAAGAGCAATGTATTATGTACAAGGGAGTCTCAATAATATTAAAAGCTGATATCTCATTAGAAACCATGAAGGCAAGAAAGCAATGAGACATACTATTTAAAGTGCTGAAAGAAAACAATTGCTGAAGAATTTTATAGGCAGGAAGAATATCTTTCAAAATGAGGGAAAGATTAAATCATTCCCAGATAAACAAAAATTGAGGTAGTTCATCACCTCTAGATCTTCCCTAGAAACAATGTTAAAGGAAGTTTTTCAGACTGAAAAAAAAAAGAAAAAAAAAAAAAAAAAAAAAAAAGGACATGAGAGAGTGGATTGAAGTGACATAAAGAAATTAAGAACTCCAGTAATGGTAACCGTATAGGTAATTATTAATGCCAGTACTACTATTTTATTTTCTGGTATGTAACCCAAGTTTTCTGGTATTGTATTTTCTGGTATGTAACCCAACTGTTTACTTCTTATAGTTTCTAAAATGCAAATGCATAAAAAGTAATGGTAAATGTATGGTTTTAGGCATACAATGTATAAAAATATAATCTGTAACAAGTACAACAAAAAGGTATTTGGACAGAAAGGTATAGGAACAGTGTATGTGTATATGATTGAAGTTAAGTTGGTGTCAAATCAAACATGATTATTATAGATTTAGGAAGTTATATTTAAGCCCCTAGAAGCCACAAAGAAAATATACGAGAAATACATACAGATGGAAATGAGAAAGGACTAAAAACCATACAATAAAAAAATCAAATAAATATGACAGTAGGCATTAATGGAAAAATTGAGGGACAACTAATGTATAAAACTTACAGGGACCAAGTAGCAAAATAGCAGAAGAAAGTCCTGTGTTATTAGTAGTTATTTTCAAAGTAAATAGATTAAATTCTTTAGTCAAAAGGGAGAAATTGGCAAGACAGATAAAAAAGCATGACCAAACTACATGCTGTTTACAAAAGACTCACCTTAAATTCACAGACACAGGTAGTTTGAAAGTGAAAGTTTGGAAAAGTATACCATCAAAGAGTAACCAAAAGAAATCTGGGGCAGCTAAACTAATGCCAGATAAAATAGACTCTAACTCAAAAACCATTATGAGGGAGAAAGAAAGTAAAAATATGCTAATAAAGCAGTCAATTCAAAATGTAGATATAACAATTAGAAATACATATGCATCTAATGGTAGAACCCTCAAATATATAATAAATATTGACAGATTTGAAGGGAAAAATAGATCATTCTACATTCATAGTAGAAGATTTCAATATCCCACTTTCAATAATGGATAGAACATCTAGACAAAAGATCAATAAAGAATTAGAAGACTTGAATGATACTGTAAACCAACCAGACCTAACAGACATATATAGACATTTCCCCCAACAATATCAGAATACACATTATTTTCTAGCATACATGTATCATTCTCAAGGATGGACCATATGTTAGGTCACAAAACATGTCTCAATAAGTTTCAATAAATTCAAAAATATTGCAGTCATAAAGTGTATGTATTATTTTCTGACCACAAAGGAATCATGCTAGAAACCAATAACAGAGGGAGAACTGGAAAATCCACAGATATGTGGCAATTGAACAACACATTCTTAAACAACAAATGGGTCAAAGAAGAAATCCCAAGGGAAATAGGAAACGTCTTGAGGCAAATGAAAATGAAAACACAACACACAAAAACTTATGCGATGCAGCAAAGACAGTACTAAGAGGGTAATTAATAGCTCTAAAGGTTTACATTATAAAAGAAGAAAGATCTCAAATCAGAGACCTACCTCACAATTGGAGGATCTAGAAAAAGAAGAGCAAACTACACCAAAAGCAATCAGGAAGAAAATAAAGATTAGAGCATAGATAAATAAAATAGGAAATAAAAAACAATAGAATCAAGGAAACCAAAAGCTCATCCTTCAAAAAGATCGTAAAATTGACAAATCTGTAGTTAGACTGACAAGGAAAAAAGAGAAAGGATGCAAATAACTAAAATCAGAAATGAAAAAGGAACATTACTATTGACCCCACGGATATAAAAAGAATGATAAGAGTGTACTATGAAAACTGTAAACCAACAAATTAGATAATCTAGATGGGCTGTATAAATTCCTAGAAACACACAAAATATCTTCACTGACTCAAGAAGAAATAGAAGATTTCAACAAACCAATAACAGGTAAAGAGAATGACTCAGTCATCAAAAACCTCCCAATACCAAAACCCTTAATACTGGGGAATGAACAATGAATGGACTAAAGTAGACTTACTGTTATTCTACTATAGACTTATTGTTCTAGCCCAGTGGAAGAACTTTTATTGTTGATGTGGAGGCAGTGGTCACTGGAGGTTCTGAGGGGAGGGACAGGGAAAAATAGGTGTAATATGGGGGCATTTTCGGGACATTGGAATTGTCCTGCAGGATGTTGCAAGATGAATACAGGCTATTATATAATTTATCATAACTTACAAAATTGCATGTGACAGAGTGTAAACTATAATGTAAACTATAATCCACAATTAGTGGCAATGCTTCAATGTGTATTCATCAATTGTAACAAATGTACCACACTAATGAAGGATGTTGTTAATGTGGGAAAGTGTGTGTGTGTGGGGAAGTGGGGCATATGGGAATGCCCTATATTTTTCATCTAACATTTATATAATCTTTAATTTTTAAAACTCCCAATAAAGAAAAGCCCAGAACCAGATGACTTTACTGGTGAATGTTTCCAAACATTCCAACAATTCTTAAAATGGTCCAAAAAATTGAAGAGGAGGGTACACTCTCTAATGCATTCTATGAGGCCAATATTGCCTTCACACCAAAGTTGAATAAATATTCCCCAAGGAAAGAAAATTACAGACCTATATCTCTTACGACTATAGATGTACATGAATTAACCATTATGGAAATGCAAATGAAAGCCACAATGAGAGATCATTTCACACCCACTAGCATGACTATTATTAAAAAAACCCTGAAAATAGTAAGTGTTGTAGAGGATTTGGAGACTTTAGAACACTCGTTCATTGTTGCTGAGAATGTAGAATGTTACAGCCACTTTGGAAAGCAGTTTGTTGGTTCCTCAGAATGTTAAAAATAGAATTACTTATGATATGGCAATCCCAATTCTAGGAATATATGCCCAAACGTTGAAAGCAGGGACTTGAACAGACATTTGCACAATGATGTTCATAGGAACATTATTCAAAATTGCCAAAAGATGGAAACAACCCAAGTATCCGTCAACAGAGGAATGGAGAAACAAAATGTGGTGTATACATAGAGTGGGATATTATTCAGCTGTAAAAAGGAATGAAGTTCTGATGCATGCGACAACATGGATGAACCTTGAAGACATCATGTAGAGTGAAATACATCAGACACAAAAGAAAAAATATTGTATGATCTCTCTGCTGTGAAATAATTAGAATAAGCAAATTCATTGAGTCAGAAACTAGAATACAGTTTACAAGAGTGCAGGGTGGGGATAGGGAATGGGGAGTTAATGATTAATTGGTACAGGGTTTCTGTTTGTGTGATGAAAAAGTTTTGTTAATGGGTAGTAGTGATGATAGCATAACATTGTGAATGTAATTAACAGGCACTGAATTATGTATTTGAATGTGGTTAAAAGGGGGAATTTTAGGCTGTATATATCTTACCAGAATAATTTTTTAAATAAAAAGCACCTACCATAGGACAGTGCAATACAGTGAACCTAATATAAACTATGGACTATAGTTAATAGTTCAATTATAACAATATTCTTTCATCAAATGTATCATAGGCACCACACTAAAATGTAAATGTGTAAAGTGGCGCAGCCTCTGTGGAAGACGATTTGGCAGTTCCTCGGGAAACTAAATATAGAACTGCCATATGATCCGGCAATCCTGCTCTTAGGAATATATTCAGAAGAACTGAAAACAAGGATGCAAACAGTTATTTTCATGCTGATGTTCAAAGTGGCATTATTCACAGTTGCTAAAAGATGGAAACAATGTAAGTGCCTGTCACTGATGAATGAATAAACAAGATGTGGCATATATATACAATAGAATACTATTCAGCTGTAAGAAGAAATCAGTTGGGGAAGCACATGACAACATGGAGGAAACTTGAGGACGTTATGCTGAGAAAAAAATAAGCCAGACACAAAAGGGTAAATATTGTATGGTCTCACTGATATGAACTAAATACAAAGAGTAGATTTGTGGAGTTAGACTATGGAGTGTAGGTTGGTGGACAAAGGAATGTGGGTTGAGAAAGGGGAGCTGATGCTGGATGTTTGTAAGATGTTTAATAAGGTCAATTGCAAATATGTGATAATGGACGGAGTTGATGCTATCACATTATAATGAGTGTAACAAACACTGTTGATCTAATGGATGTGATTGTGGCTGAAACGAGTAGTCTAGGGAGGCTAATGGTAGTTGGAAGACAAATGGAGGATAATATAGGGAAAATATAACAGTGATTTTGGTGGTAGATGAGGATTGTGGTTAATAATATAAATATTATTAATTATAATTAAATTAAATATAAATAATAAATACTGGAATGTTTTTCTATTACAAGATGTTAAGAATGTAGTGATACATGGGAAAATATTGTTAACTATAGTTAATAATATTGTAATGTCTTTGTAGCAAAAGCAGAGGAGGTACTATATTAATGCTAAAGATAAAAAAAGAATATGGGATTTGGTTTTGTAAGATATGAATATGATTAAACATTTTTTTTCCTCTTCATTTTCTTCATTAAACAGAAGACCTTGACTATGTTATGTAACTAATCTGTGCTCATCTGTGTATCTTTCTGAACACTGGAGGAACAATTGGGTCTGTTGTTAGGATTAGATGAGATAAAAGTGCCTGGATAGAACTTTTTAGGAGTTATGCTTCCATAACTTGTTGAGCTGCCTTTTGTCTGTTATTTTATCTTTTGAATTTGAAATAAAGTTTGAATATTTAAAAATCTTGCATGATAATAAGTCTTTATAGCTTTTCTTTTCAAAATGTTTTTTATTACCTTTCCAACCTCCATCCATGTTGTCATTGACCTAAAGATGAAGAAATTTGTGAAAAGATCTTCAAGTTTAAATAATTGGAAATAAAAGCTTTGTTTTAGATTTCTGTACACTTCTAGAACTTCTCAATTCACAGTGGAACACTGACAAAAATCTTGGGTAATGTAGAGAAATTGTGATGATATTTGCCACAGTGTGTGAACTGGATCTGATGCTTCCTTCTTAAATCGTCAGTGGATTTCTGGAACCATGTGCTTGAAATTTGAGCAAAATGCCAGTAGATGGTGGCTTTGCAACATTTGAAGACTTCTAGCCTAGTTTCTTCACTTTTCTAAAGACTCTAAAATTTATATTATCAAAAGCCTGAATAACTATATGTTGAGTGATTGCAAAATCAAATCCACTCTGCTCTCAGATGTAAATATCCCAATGTTCTTCAGGTCCATCCTGAAATCTGTGGCTTATGAGCAAATATATGTTCCTTTTATCTTTTTTCTTTGCTTGGGCAGGCCCAAGTGGTTGTATTTTGCTACTTTGGTCCTACCCGGTTTCTTTCTAAGTACCTTTTTAAGTATTTACCATATTCTCCATCTATTCCTGCACTAGCCAACTCTATGCAGGGTCCCCTCACCTCTTACCATGATGGGCCTCATGGCAGGCTTTCTGGATCTCAACTCATCCACTATCCCTTTCACCCCTAATCCCTCCCTCTTTGGAATCATGTGGAATCTTCTGAGTTGCTCACTGGAGAACTAGAGAGAATACTCTCTCCTTTGGCCAGGCAGTTTCACTCTCTTTACACAGCTGGGTTTACCCCAAGTTGGCACAGAGCACCCTGATCAGTGGTCTTCTCCAGGGATCCGAATCGAAGAGGGTAGGCATACCTCTGCCTTCAGCCTTCCCCCAGCATATCTAATTGTGTCCTACCTCCTCCTGTTTTTCCTGACTTTCTACCTTCACCTGCCTCCCCTCAATCACTCTCTCCCAATCCCTTTCATTCTAGATTATATTTCTTTTATGTAATATATAATTCCTTCCAAATCTTAGCATCATGTCTGAACCTTAGGTAGTGGAAATGGAAGAAAGGCAGATCAACTTATTTCAAAGTGGCTAAATCAGTAAAAATTTACAAAGTATTGAACAGGAATCAGATGCATCTTCATGCAATTTTCTAAAGTGTGTTAGAACAGAAGCAATGCTTTGAACTTTTTTTTGGCGGGGGTGGGGGTAGGGGAAGGAAACATAAGGATCTGTGTTCAAAATAGGCATAAATAAACTTTTAGTTATCTTTTTAGCATTCTCAGTAAGGTGATAACATATAAAAATTCCTTCTCTTGGTCAGTATTATTTTGTAGCTTCTCCACTGCATGAGGCTACAGCTTTCCTCCAAATCAAAACCTTTCCTTTCAGTTTAGAAAACTAGATATTCAGCTTATCTAAATGGGCTGTCTCTATCCCGTACAGATATAATTATAATCTGATCTCTTACTCTGCTTTTTTAGTTAAAACTAAAATCACAGGTCAAATATTTGTCTACCTTTCTTTCAATTTTTGTTCCCAGTACTTTTCTTTTTCTATAAAAAGCATTCTGGGGCAGAGATGAAATGTACATAATAGTTCATGATTTAGGCTGTGATCTCCCTTATCAGATTCTATTGTCTCTGATTCTTTCCTAGTTTATGAATGAATACACAAAATCATGCCTGGCCAAGTTTGGCTGAAATGTTCTATTCCAAAAAAGAAATTAATTTAATCCCTCCACATCTACTAAAGAATATCAGTCTTTTTTAATGAAAATATTTCTAATTTCTCATAACATTCAAATTTAGTTTAAATGCACAATAGTTTTCTAGAGTTAATCAGCTCAACATCAGCATTACAGATTGAAAGAAGGCAATAGCTAGTATTTAGACAGTATCTTCTATCTAGAAACTCCAGATTGAGAGGCAGGGAAAATAAGTTTTAGTTCAGCTTTCTCATCATTATATGTGTATCTTTGGGCAGCTCATTTCATTTTGATGGAATCCAAATTCCTCCCTCTACAAAAGACAGAATTACATCAACTTTTCTCTTGAGGTCTTTACTTTGATAAAAATCTGTGATTCTAATATCTAGAGGAGGAAAGTGGCTATATCTACTGAAAAAAATTGAGAAAGCAGACAAGGAAGCATTTTCACCAGCTACCCCCACTTCTAACTGTGCTTTTATATGTTTCCTGCCAAATCAACAAGGGATGTATACTGTCTGGCAAAATCATCAGGATAAAGGATTAAAGGAGGAAAAAAAGATCCAGATGTTTCCATTAGGGGTAATTTAATTTTTGAGCTGTATCCATGGACAATTGAGCCAGAGATGTGAAAGTGAATCTTATAATTCAGCTAGGTTTTCACGATACCACTTTCCATTCAGCACTCTAATCAATAGTGCCCCTTCACATGTCGGTGAGGATATGGTAAAAATCAAGTGGAAGAACACCCTTCATCAAAAAGAAAATTAAAATTTCCAGCCTCTCCCTTATGGTTTCACAGCAGTTTATTGTATGCCCACTGAGCACAGATTATTATTTTAAGTGCTGTGAGAAAGGGGTACCAAAAGAAGAAACAATGGTATTGAAAGAAGACTCTCATTTAGTTGAAGAAAACATGTACAGAATTTTTTTAAAAAGCTTTATGACTTTAAAAACCATGTTATGTAAAAACAGCAACTGTTTTTATCTGCACATTGTATGTTCCTTTAATCTTTCAAGGTTATGCTGTTCATAAACTCCCTCTCATATAAATTTGCTTAATCAATTAAACCAAGATGAAGGGGTTGAAATTTGTATCTTATTTAGGAAATTTGATGGTCATATACCAAGTTTTAAAAATTCTTTGGTAAAGTTTTAGCTTAGAAGATAAATCAGAAACCAGAGCCAGCAATAGGTAAGGTGAGCATATAACTTATTATCCAAAACTTTTATGAGTGTAAAGGGATTTTTAAATAATTACATAGGTAAAGCAGGCACAAATTGGGACTGTTTGGGGTGAACTTGGATATTAGGATGCCCTTGCAATAAAGACAATAGATTTGTCTCAGGAATTGACATCATTGGAATGAGATTTCTCTAGGATTGAAATATTGAGGCAAGAACTGCAGTGGAATTCCATAGCTTTTCTGGCTTTAGCTAAGCTCCTTTCCAGTCTGGAAAATTCTAGGTGATTTCTGTCACCTACATTTCCCACTACTCAGTGTTTTAAATAAGTCTTTAGTATTTATTGTTTACAGAATGCCTTCTCTGAGGGAGTGGGAAGAATAAAAAATGTAAGATACAGTCCTGCTCTTAAGGAGTTGGTTGCACCCTGGAAAACTGGACTTGAGTATAGTTGACAACTTGAGTGTGTTATGTCACCAGGCAATTGATGGAGTAAATTGCCAAACAAATTGCACAAACAATGCAGCTGAAATTAGGTAGAGACAATGATCATGTTAGGTTGGAGAAGGAGGTAAGACTTTAGGAAAAGATGTGGGATTCAAGTCAACTCTTGAAGGATGAATGGGGTAATGGCAATTTACAGAGTAAATGGCAAGTTATGTTTCCCATCTACTTTTCCAAATGACAAACTGTTAAGCAAAAAAAACCAGCAACCATCAACAAAAATAAAACTCTTGCAACTTGTATGGAAGACAAAGTGTTAGTAACTTACTATGCAAATGATCGCATAAATCATTAAGAGAAGGATAATTATCTTTGTAGAAAAATGGACCATGAATATAAAGGCAGAGTCACAAAAGAAGAAATATGAATGGCCAGTATACATTTGAAAATGTATTCATCTATCAGTATGAAAAAAAAAAACAAACTTTGACAAAATGATAGAGTAAAGGAAATGACCACTTTCAAGACTGTTGGTAAGAGAGTCTACTTTGGGATAATGTCTTTGAATGTCAATTTGACCATATGTATAAATAGGATATTTTCTAAAAAAAATTTTGGTATAGCCAAACAATGGCATGATATGTAGTCACTTAGAATATTGATGTACACCAATATTCATTGCGATATTTTTAATGAAAAGAAATCAAGTTGAAAATAGCATGTGTGATGGTTAATTTTATGTCAAGTTGGCTAGGCTATGGTGCCCAATTGTTTGGTAAAACACTAGTATAAATGTTGCTGTGAAGGTATTTTGTAGATGTGAGTAACATGTACAATCAATTGACTTTAAGTAAAGATTAACCTTGATACTGCAGGTGGGTCTCATCCAATCAGTTGAAGGACTTAGGAGCAAAAGTGAAGGTTTCCCAGAGAAGAATAAATTCTGCCTCAAGCCTACAACTTCAACTCCTGTGTGTTTCCAGCCTGCTAGCCTGACCTACAGGTTTTTTTTTTTTTAAGGAGCTACCAGGGATTGAACCCAACACCTCATACGTGAGAAGCAGGCACTCAACCACTGAGCTACATCTGCTCCCCAATGAAAGTTGGCTTTTTTGTTTGTTTGTTTGTTTTTAGGATGTACCAGAAATTGAGCCCAGGACTTTGTACATGGGAAGCAGGTGCTCAACCACTTGAGCTACATCTGCTCCCCTTGACACAGATTTTAAACTTGCCATCTCCTACAGTCATGTGAACCAATTCCTTAAAATAAATCTCTTAATATATATACATATTTCTTATTGGTTCCTGGAGAACTCTGACCAACACACTATGTATAATAAGATCCTCTTTTTTATTTTTCATGTCAGACAGGTAATGTGCTGATTTCATAACAAAGTTTGAGGGAGCATATCTCACACAAATGTGTGAATACCCATTCATCATGCTTATGAACCACAAAAGGATCAATAAGATCCTCTTTATGTCTATTTACCAATAGACATAAATATATAGAGAGTTGCTTGTTAGAACCTTTGCCCAAATACTGACAATAATTATCTCTAAAAGGTATTTATAGTTGTAGTGTCTTTAGCCCTATTTTCTGGCCATAAATAGCTAAACCCATTTCTAATTTAAGATAGTAAAATATGTTTGCATAAAAAGAGAAGTCTTATCTGGTCTCTGTAGTTGTAGTTGTAGTTGGGCCAGCTACAGTTGTCCAAATACAGTAAAAAAAAGTCATACAAAATAGGGCTAAAAAAAACACCCAAGGCCTAAACATAAGAAAAGATGCTCAACATCATTAGCTATTAGGGTAATGCAAATCAAAAC
Source organism: Tolypeutes matacus (assembly GCA_026826555.1). Lineage (NCBI taxonomy): Eukaryota > Metazoa > Chordata > Mammalia > Cingulata > Chlamyphoridae > Tolypeutes > Tolypeutes matacus. The sequence goes on along the minus strand of JAKSZT010053770.1, from coordinate 43,549,073 downwards.
CACAATGAGATAACACTTCAACACCAACTCTTATTAAAAACTTGTAAAATAGTGTTAAAGAGGAAAAATTGGAACTCTAGTGCATTGTTGTGGGCATGTAAAATGGTGCAGCCACTGTGGAAAGCAGTATATCAGTTCCTAAAAAAATTTTAATATAGAATTATCATATTGGCAATTTTACTTCTAGACTTATACACCAAAGAAGTGAAAACAGAGCCTCAAACAGATACTTGTACACAAATGTTTATAGCAGCATTATTCACAGTAGCCAAAAGATGGAAATAAGCCAAGTATCCATCAACAAATAAATGGATAAGCAAAATATGGCACATATATACAGTGGAATATTTTTTCAGTCCTAAGAAAGAATGAAGTTTTGAGACATGCTGCAACATGGAAGAACCTTGAAAACTTATGCTCAGTGAAATAAGCATGACACATAAGGACAAATATGGTATGATGTCACTTAAAAGAGATCTCTAGAAATAGCAAATCTGCAAAGACAGAAAGTAGATTAGAGGTTGCCAAAGGATGGGGGTAGGGAAGGGGAATATATGTTTGGAGGCTATGAAATATGTGTAAATAAAATTAATTTTAAAAATTTAGACCAGTATCTTTTTAAAAAATCAAGAACGAAATCATGTGATAGAATAAAAATTTAGAAAAAGTCACAAATCAGAGCATCAAAGTGTCAGCAAATACTTCCAGGAAGCTATTTTACATTTGCCCGATAAATTTCTCACTTTCCAGTGTTAGGACCATTTCAGATGCTATTATTATTCTCAAACAGTATGGTTGTCAGCTTTGGGGCACAGAAGAGTCATCTGTGAAGTTTAACATGCACACATATATACACTATTACGTACACACACATGCACATACCAGATTCCCAAATTCTATCTATTCCAGTTCTACAGAAAAAAGATCTCTGAGTGATGATGTCTGAGCATGTGTATTTTTAAAAGCACCAAAGGCGATTTTAATGGGCAGCCAGATTGGGAACCACTACTCCTAAGGGGCAAGCCATCTGCCCCTTATCAAAAGGTGAGTTCTTGCAGAATTTAGAAACTAATAAGTGGCTAAAAGATATAGCATTTGGAACCAACAAACTCTTGGAATAAACTGTTTAAGAGACCTTCAAGGCTGAAACTAGTCATTTTTGCTTTTTTTTTTTTTTTTTTTTGGAATTTTTATTCCTGGACAACTTATTGACTTTTTTTAATTACAAAAGTAATATGATGACTATAGAAACTTTGAAAATAAACTATAAAAGATCACAGAGGAGAAAATAAAATCATCTGTAATTCTTTTGCCCAGATGTAACCACACCATTTTTGTCTCTATCTCTTTAGGTTCTTTTTATGATGAATGGAAATATATTTTTGTAACATGTTTTGTTACATGCTTTTTTCAACTAGTGATATAGCATGAACATTTTCCCACATTAATGGTCATCTTTTTTTTTTTCATTTTGTGTGCAATCATTTAAAATTTTTAAAATGTTCTTCTATGAATTGATGTTCAATAGCAACAGAAAATTTCATCTCATGGATATACCATAATTAATTTTATTTCTTTTCTATTCTTAGAAATTTTAGCTTTTCAATTTATGACTCATAAATGACCCCATAATGATCCTCCTTAAACATACATCTTTATGCATATTTTGAATACTTCCTTAGAATCCTAGAGGTGGGATTGCTGGGCTAAACATGAACATTTTCAAATGATTTCATATATACTGCTGAACTATCCTTTGAAAATATTTTGCCAATTTTATGTTTCATATTTTGTATTTTGACAAGAGTTTACAATCCCTGCCTTTCTATCAATATTGGTATACGTATTATCTTTGCTAATTGGATAGATGACAACTGATCTCAAATTAATTTGCATTTCTTTGTCATACATCAATTTTATTTTTTCCTTATTAATATAAACTCTGTGGTTCACAGAGTCAGCCTTGGAATTAGCACCAATATGACAAGAATGTGGCATCCCCATCCTATACTTGGCTATGCCAAACTCCAAACCTAGAGACCTCTCTCACTTAACAAAACCTGGTTTAGCCAAAGGCCATACATAAAGCATGAATTTAAGTCACAGTTTTAAGTTTCAAGGGATATTTAGATTTTAAGCCTTGTCTCTAGTTTAACACTGTATCCTGTTAAAGAATTTAAGGCATCAAGGAATAGAGTGGAAGAGGTAAAATCATGTAACTGTTCATGGAATACCTATCATGTAAAAGGCACCAAATAACCAAGCATCAATTCACCTATATGTTAGGAGAGCTGTGTTGACATGCTATACTGCAAATCAGGTTTCTAGTTACTGATGAAAATGTAAGCTTTAATTAATTAATCAATTATGAATAAAAAATAAGACTTTATATAGAGCTTTACAGTTTACAAAAACCACCCACATTTTGCTTCTTTTGATCATATTACTTCTTTTGTTGAACAACCCCATGAGGTAAGCAGGGCGGTGATTATTATCATAATCCAGCTGGTGAAACCGATGCTTGGGGTTCTAGTGCCTGGCTCACGTTCCTCAGTGGGTGTTTCTTGCAACTGAGATTACAATGCAGGACGGCCTACTGAAAAGTCAGTTTACTGAAGGAACTCGAATTTTTGAAAAGCTTCTGAACATTGGAAAAAGGCAAAGGAGCCAAAATAAAGTAAAAAAAAAAAAAAAAGGAGAAAAAAACTACAGATGTCTACCCAAATTTATGCGAAGCATGGGTGTGGTTGTTTGAATATAGCTGCATATTTAATGGCATTCTGGGTTTTCTTTTTATTTTCTATATTTTTATTTTCTACATTTTAGAGCCTCTTTGCAACATTTTATGATTACATGAGGATTTTTTGGTGTTAATTTCTTTCTTAAAAAGGAAAATGTGCCCCAGGTTGCAACTAGAGGAGGGTGGGCACCGGAGAGGAGTAGAGACAGGAAACAGGATGATTGTGCCTGTGTTGAGTGTCCATTGAATATTAATAACTTGGAACGTTATCTGGTTCTATATTCTTTTCTTCTTCCTCATTCCTCTCACGACTATATCCATTAGGGCCATGAGGTGAGTCTGCCATGAGCCCCAGGGGAGGTTTATCAGTTCAGAGCCTGGGAATCAAAGCAGCAGTGTGCTAGAAGATGGTTAACCAATGGCTCTCCAGAAAAAGAGCTCTGATTTGTGGTGCTTGCTGGTTTCCATAGGGTAACTACCTCCACGATGGCTGATTTCAAGCTATCAAGACATCACTGAATCCAGGTGGGAATGAATGCTAACAATTGGCTCTTCTGAGCTCTAGTACCCCATTGGATTAAAGCTACAAATTCTTTGCTTCAGTTCAGAAAGTTTGATCAACATAGAAGGCAGAAAAGATTTGATAATAGATATGATGAAGCTGAATCAATTTCATACTCTATCCCAAGACATCAAAAATCTTTAAGCAGGAGAGAGAGGAGGAGGAAGAAGTTTAGAGAGAAGTGAGATTCTTTAGCAGCAGTCAGTGTTTGCATTGAGTGGGAGCCTGGGAGAGTAGGGTAGAAAGACATGATGGCAGCCTCCTCCTCCTTTTAGTTGGGGATCCTAGAACAGAGAAAAACTTTGACTCTCCTAGGGACTCCTTATAGCTAAGTTCTGTCCAAGAGTAAGAGGCCCTGTCTCCTGTTAGTCCCATGTGCAACTCTAGGGACAGATTTCCTTGCTGTTGTTCCTCTTGGCACACAGGCAAGGATAGCTATGAAGACTATAGCCAGTAGTCTTCCTCAGCTTCAGTATGCCACTCTTCCCTTTTCTCTCCATCTTCTCTGTACCCACAATAAGAACAAGGTCCAAGGGGGCCTGAGGATATAATGGTCCTGGGGGTTGGGATGAAGAAGCTGCAGAAGACATAACTGTAGAGCTGGAAGTTTTTCCAGTATTTCAGAAGTCACAGAAAAACAAGAGGGCCAGAATAGGCAGCGCCAAAGACCATGGTAGGAAGAGTGCCACTTGGAGCAGGAGGCCAGCAGAGGATGGAGACCTGAGGCCAAAATTAGTCACTCCTTCTTTCAGAGACTCATCACAGCAGTTCCCACATCCCTGGGAGTTTAGAATGAGCCCCAGGAAGGAGTAGGAGGGAGAGAGCTTTGAGAAGGTGAAAACTAATGAGAGGAACTGACTTTTAAACATGAAATAACTAGTATTACCCACTGGAGTGTGGACATCCTTGATTAAATTACCGTTTATCAGTTGGAAATAAGGGCCCAGACTTTAAAATCAAAATTAAACTGAGTTGAGATCGGGTGACCAACTGTCCTGATTTGCCCAAGACTATGGAACTTTCAATGCTAAAACCTAGAAAGACTTGTGGAAACTCGGATGGCTAGTCACTGTAGTTGTAGATTTAAAGAAAATGACATTTTTGTTTACCTGAGTTTGTGAAATTCATACCCCCTGACATTTAAAGAAGTCAACCTTGAATTTTCTAATCTGGGGAGTTTCTACATACAAACCATGAGGGACACTGTGATGCAGCCACCCAGATTCCCCTTCAAGGAAGGACTCGCCCCATAGCTAGTAATGCTTAATGGACAGCCTCAGCTGCAAAGCTGCCTCATCCGACATCAGGACCCTTCCCGTGGCTGCCCCCATCCAGGAACTGAAGGCTTGGCCATCTCTGCCCAGCTCAAGGCAACAATGAACAGCCAATATAGCTCCATAGGTTCTGCATGAGGTAAGCTGAAGCTGTTGTTGAGTCTGCTTTGTAGCCCAACTTCTCCCTTTGTCCAAACCCGCTTTTTTCCTCTGCCTTCTTCATGTGTTGATGCCAAGGGCACTCCCTAATAAGCATTCCACATACTAAACTCTGTCTCAGACTCTGCTTCCTGGAGAACACGTTGTGCAAACCCAGACGAATGACCTTCTTCAAATTTGCTTTCAGTTTGCTGCCTGAGACCCCTCATTAGGGAAAGCGAGTCATAAGGGACTCATTGGCCTAGGCTCAGAGCCCAAGGAAAACTGAACAACAGGTTTCAGTTAAACCTGAAACAACTGTTTACTTTTATTCTCCAAGGTTTTCAAAAACAAGAAAATGCAACATATAGTAGGTACAGTGTAAACTTTTTTTTTTTTAGGAGGTACTAGGGATTGAACCTGGAACCTCGTACATAGGAAGCAGGCATTCAACCACTGAGCTACACCTGCTCCTGTAAACTTTTTGAATGAATGAATGACCCAGGCAGGACTGGCTGTGGATGTGCAACATGTACAATCACATAGGGCCCCACCATACCCAGAAGGGCCTTGCACTTGGCTTAATGCTCTCCTGTCAAGGTCTTGAAAGTCTTAATTATTTTTAGTAGGTACCAGGGAATGAACCTAGGACCTTATACATGGGATGCAAGCACTCAACCACTGAGCTACATCTGCTTCCCAATAAGAGTTGGTTTTTTCATTTATTTGTTTGTTTTGTTTTTAGGAGGTACCAGAGATCGAACCAGGGACCTCCTATATGGGAAGCCGGCACTCAACTACTGGAGCTACATCTGCTCTCCTTAATGATTTTTGAACAAAGGGTCCCATATTTTTATTTTGCACTGGGCCCCACAAATTATGTAGCTGGTACTAAACCTGGGTCCCACAAAAACTAGCTTATTCTTATTTCCCCAGGATTCTCCTTCACTGTAAGAGAGGGGCAGGAAGGCAGATAGCAGGTCAACAGCATCCTTAGGACAACTGTCAGAGAGGCTGTAAAACCACATTGCCAACAATTGGTCCTCTCAATCCTAGCTCTCCAAGATGTTTATACGTGCTTGGAAGGCAAAGGGATCAGTGGTCACACAAACTCAGGTAACTGAATCCTAAAACCCTGCCTGAAGATTTATAGTGCACAGCACCTAATAGGTTCTAGGAAGTTTCCCCAGTAAATAAGATACCTGCTTAATTTTGTTTGATACTTGAATAAACAACAGTATTTGTGTAGGGGAAATTTTTTTTCTCAACTCTTTTCTAAACTTCCTGGAACAATTTCCCCTTGATGCTCTGGGAAGAATTGCCCCAGAGACTCAGGAGGAAGCTGTCACACCCCCAAGTCCTGAGTCTGAGGAGCTGGCAGCCTCTCACTACTCCCTGGCACCCTTTTTGGAAGTGATGATCAGCAAGTCATCAGGTTGCCGTGGTATAAAAAGGGAGCTTGTAGAGCCTACTTCAGATATAGGCAAGAAAAGAGGGATCCTTAAAAATTTAACTCATTGTTTTAAAGCAATAGGAGCTTGTAGCAGCCCACTCAGGAGTTAAGTACAAGCAATAATGAAAACAGCTAACATTTCCTGAGTATTTACTGTGTTTCATGTGCTGTACATAGCACTTTACCTGTACTATCTTATCTAATCTTCACACAAACTATGGAGTAGATACCCATGCTGTATATCTATGACGGTTTCACAGATTAGTTTCCCGTGCTGGGTAGTAGGGCCGCTACCCATGCTGGGTATGCTGAGTAGACACCCATGCTGGATATTCTGTGTATTCCTCCGCATCTAATCTCTACCTTCCTCCACCCTTTTCTGTGACCTTTAATGTGCATCGATTGGCTCCCTTGCCCTCTAGCTTCCAGCTGGGGCCAATGGTAGGTAGTGGCAGGAGGTCAGAGGGCAGGAAAAGAGTGAGGTTAGGGTGCTGATTCTTTGGCTCCCTCCATTCCAGCCTGTAGGTTGGCAGTGCTGTGTTCCTTTACCTGAGGCTGGAGCTCCCATTCAGTGGTGTTTTCAACAGATGTAGCTATAGCATCAGCTACAACTTCAGCTCTGCTGGGTTTCTGTAGCTACTTCCTCCCCTTGCTCTTCAGGTCCAAGGTTGCTGAGAGTCCTCCATCAGTGCTAACCCTCCTTTCTCTTCATGTGCTTCACCACTCCTCATAGCTTTCCTAAATCCTGCTCACAGCTCTGTAAGTCATCCTCAATTTCCCTCTTTGAGTGAGCCGTCCATTTCCTGCAAAGACCCTGAGTAATTCACTATCCTTGTTACTTTCAATTATGGATGAGAAAACTGAGGCCTAGAGAGGTTTGGTAACTTCTCTGGGGCTGGGACTTAAGACAAGGTCCGTAACTTCAGTGGCAATATTTACAACAAGCCCACTGTTTTTCAAGTTACTTAATCTTTGTGAGTTGCAGTTTCCCCATCTGCAAAGTGAAGTCAGTACTAATAATTCCTCACAGGATCCTAGTTAACACACAATAAATATTAACTATTGTTGATATTTGCCATCAAAAAGACCTTGATGAAGATAGAAATTCTCTCCTCACAGGGTCACTGTAAGGATTAATGGATTCACAGGTGAGTGGCACCAGCACAGGGCCTGGAACACACTGGCTGCTCAATACGTAGCATTATAGCCATTGCCATGTGTGTTCTTCTTTTCCTATGCCATACTCTCTAGGAACATGCTCTTGAATTCTATATGCGCAGAATTTTGATTCGAGAGGCAGGTGAGGGACGGCGGGAGGCATTTTACATATATCATCTCATGTAAATATCACAATAGAATTACGAGGTGAGTTATTCCAGTTTTACAGATGAGAAAGCTGAGACCACTGCTACATTTGATATAAAGGACTGAAGACTCCAATCCAGATATGTCTGATTCCATATTTATTGGAGCCATAAAACTAAATAGTACACTGGCAAGCACTGGTATGACAGTTCCTGCTGTTAAAATATTGAGTATTTCTGCATTGGTTGGTAAATGGCCCTTGCCAAAAGTCTCCTGAGTGTACCTTGCCCACCACCCCCAGCTCCAAAGACAGGACCTGCTCTGATGAGTCTGTGGCCACACCTTATTTGTAATTAAGTTTTGGCATATCACTCCGAGAAACAAATCCAGTAAGTGGTACTGGAGAATCACATCCCAGAGAAGTAAAGAATAAGTTATGTGCAAATGTTATAGAAGACCAAGAAGGAAGATGACCTGAGGATTTTCAGAGCTTTGCAGAAAATCCTCATCATTTATGTGCCTCTGTCCTGTGGCTGGTTTCCTTGGAGGAACAGACTTCACAGCGAGCTTGAGGTTGACTGTATAGAGGGGTAGTATTGTCTGTCCCCATCATCCAGAAAGCCTAGCCTTGTTGCTGGGCCATCCCTACTTAATCCTTAATTTCACTTCTATCCTGAATCCCAAGTCTCTGAGGTTCTATTAGAATAACTCAGCAGAAAGAAAACCAGACTGCACACCATATGAGCTGGTTAAGGAGGGGTTCTGTTTCATCCTGGACTTCCAGGTTTCCCACCAGTGCTCCTGTGCCTCCATGTTTTGCTTAAAAGTGGTAGCTTTGCAGCTCTCCCAGAGCCCAAGGGCTGCTCTTACTTACTTTCTGTGTTGCTGAGCTGTTAGCCGGCAACCCTTTATCTTCTCTTAAGAAGACAGCCATCTTCCTGGGTGCTGTCCATCTTTGAAAAAGGTTTGTCTGTCAGGCCCTTCCAAGTTAAATGGCTGAAGCTGGAGATTTTTGTCATTCAATGGCCAAGGGAGAATTTGGAGATTTGTGGAAGAAAGTCTATGGAATAGTGAATTAAGAAAGCCAAAGTTGGTGTTCATGGGCTAGAGGGCTAGCTCTTACGACAGAAGAAGATATTGATACATTGTAAGGGAACACTACTTACTGGGGGATTTTATGCTGAGGACAGTTTTGCTCCTGTTTCCTTGCAGATACCACTGTGGAGCATCAGGCTCTGTCCCTGCTGTGAGGCTCTGCCAAGGCCAACCCTGCTCTTTACAAATCTCCTTTCTCTCTTCCTTTCAAAATGGACTTGCCCTGGATTAATAAGTATATACTGGAGAGCTTCTTATCTCTGCCCAGATTTATGATTTAATAATAATATTACCCCTAAGCTTTAAACTATAAAAGAGAGAGGAATTAAAAAATAACAACAAACCACAAGGCAAAGGAAACCTCCATAATCAAAAGAGATAGGGTTAGGGACAGAAAAAAGGACAAGAAGACATCTGGCAGGAAATGGTGGCATTTAATTAGGGATTAGGCAGGAAGTAGGTGAGGCAATTCCAGAATGACAAAAACCAACATGACCCATCCTACGGGACCAATTGTCAGGGTTTTCAAATATTCCATTGCCCTGTAGAAACCATTTTCTTCACTGCCCTTACTGTTTTTGTCCAGACACAGAGATGAAAATGAAATAATAATTTAAAAAATGGGATGCTGGTTTTTCTGAATTTTTCTCAAAGGGAATACAGATTACAAGTTTCACAGGAAATCCTCTTGCTGAGTGAATGGCCCTTAAGAGCAGAATCAGCTGTGTAATTTGCAGGACCCAGTGCAAAATGAAAACATGGGGCCTCTTTGTCAAAAATTATTAAGAATTTCAAGACAGTGACAGTGGCTCATTAGATAAACTATGGGGTTCTTCTGAGTGGGGCTCTGTCACATGCCCATGTGGCGAGCCCCACGTAGGAGCCGCTGAAGGTTTGCACAACTCTCGTTTTTCTGACTTAATCACGTCTTGTCCCTTTCCAAATCATTAGGGATGGGGTGATAACCTACATGTATCTACAGACCACTTATGATGTATTTACATGTCTTGCAGGTCTTGTGGCCCAGGGCTCTCCTCCCTACCAAGCAGAAGGTTTTAGTGCTTGGGGAGAAGGACAGATAAACTTTGTCTATCAAATTAGGTTTGATCTGAGTTCATAGAAATACTTGAAATCCAGGCTTTGGCAGAAGAGAAAGTATTTGAACAATTCCTTTGACAAAAGCCATGTTTAGAAGTCCAGTATGTGAAATTTCTTCCATAGTGTAGAGAAAATACCCTGCTGCATACCACAATTTGGCCATTAGGCCTCCAAGTTAAATGTTTCTAGGGTAGGAGTCTGTAATGTAAAAAGAAAGTGGAAAGCCTAAAGCCTGAGAAAGGGAGAAGGGAGACCACAGGGATGTTGTCACTCCTTTGAGCCTGCACTTCAAGGTGTGTATGTAGGGGAAGCTTTGGAAACTTCCAGATGGGTGTGAAAGGGCCCGAGAACCTTGGAGCTAGCGGCACATCTCACCAGGCCCACCAGGGGAAGGCCACAAACCTCTAGGCCACTGGCTCTCAAAGGCAGGTAGGACAGCTACTACAAGGCATCTTGGAAAATTTAGGGGACATATTTGGTAGTCATCATGGTTGGGAGGGCACCATTAACAATTACCTGGTGGGAGCGAGGGGTGCTAGCTATTCTACAACGTGCAGGATAGTCCTACACAAAGAAGTGACCTTTGTCTTGCTTGATGCTTCAAGTGTTCTGGCAGACATCCACGCAGAAGAAAAACCTGCTAATAATAATCTGCATCTAAAACGGAATTCTAATTTACATTTAAACACAAAGCATTTTATGAATGGTTTAACTTTTTCAGGAATGCAACTACTATTATAAATGAGGGAAGAATTATACTTTGTTTAGTTCAGAACTTTATCAAGGGTTGTTCAGCTTTGTTTTGGAAAAATCACATTCTGCTGGCAAGGTCTCATGGTGTTTGAGTCACCAACGCCTGTATTGGTCTGTATCTGAAGATGCTGTGTTCTTGGAGTTCAACCTTCTATGTTGTACTGTGTGGTTGTGCTCAAGCATTTACATATAGGAATGCATATTATTTTATTATAAAATGTTACTTCTATTTCTCTTTACCATTGTGATTAAGGCATTGCATTGATTTCTTTGAATTTATGTATAGGTAGATAATATTATCTCTGAATTTCATTTCAGGAAAATAAATCAAATATTTGCTATGAAAATAGGGTGTTGGACTCGAGAGCATTGAGAACCATTTTTTAGGAGAATCTCCTTCACATATCATTTCCAACATGGTACAGATGTAATTTCTATCACAAGGTGATACAAAGCAGGTAGAGTATGGCTCTCTATGTAGTATTCAGAGGTTCCAGAAATTTTGGGGGGCCGCAACAAGAAGACCAAGGGATGCTGAGAGCACCAGTGGGTAGGCCAAGGCTATGGTCAGGATGGAGGGACCACGAGCTGGGAATTTCAAGCCTGGGGCAAATGGTCAGGATCAGGGCTCCAGCAGTGGGTGCTAAGCATCTCAGCAATCACCTGAACAGGGAGAAAACTAGCTCAGCCCCTCTGTGACAGTGTCCTGTGAGCCTACTGTAGTGGGTTGAATTGTAGTTCCGAAAGATATGTTCACCCTGAGGTGGACCTGTGAAAGTAACCTTAGTTGGAAAAGGGGCTTTGCAGATGTAATTACAATAAGGATCTCAAGATGAGATCATCCTAGATTTAGAGTGGGCTTTAAATCCAATGACAGTTGTCCTATAAGAGAAAGGTAGAGGGATATTTGAGACAGAGAGCAAAAAGGTGATGTGAAGGTGGAGGCAGAGCTTGGAGGGATGTATCAATAAGTCAAGAATGCCAAGGATTGCCAGCAAACACCAGGAACTAGGAGAAAGGCTTGGAGCAGATTTTCCTTCAGAGCCTGTAGAAGGAACCAGTGCTGCCAACACCTTTGATTTTGGACTTCTGGCTTCCAGAAATGTGAGAAAATAAATTTCTGTGGTTTCAAGCTACCAAATTTATGGTAATTTGTTACAGAAGCCCTAGATTCTAGTGCAGATGTGAAGGGATAGCAATCTGTGGATCCCGCTCTTTGCCACGTACATGTCCTATAAGCTATGCTCTTTTCCCTCATGGCAGGCACCATGTTGGAAAGGAGCAGGAGAAGCAGGGGCAGAATTCTGAAGGACCACACATTTCCCTGAGTGAACTGAGCAAAGACTGGGCTCCATTATGGAGGGTTAAAATGATTAAACTGAATAGAGTTGATTGGATCAGATTAAATTGGACCTTCCTCCTCTCCTACCTGCTACCCAGGCTGGAATGTGTGAGGAAGATCCAGCAAATCATAGATAGTGGGACTATGTGAACTATCATGCAAATTAGGATACTTTTGAGACTGAAAGAGGCACTAAAAATAATTAAAATGTTATAATTTGAAATATTTATTGATCAGCATATTGATTTGATGATACTGGTAGAGCTAGTCAAAAACTATTTTCAAAAATGAAATTCTTTGCTAAAAATAACACATAACTGTATATTAAAGCAGAATTTCAAAATCTTTGTATCAAAAATCTGAAAATGAAAAAATTAAATGAGTAGAATAATTATTCTTGGTACATATTCACATGCATAATATATGAATAGTTATATCTATTTCTAGTATGGTATCAGTCACTGGCATTTTTCTGAGGAATGTATATTTTTTAATATCATCTTATTGTTTTCTACTTTGTATAAAAGTGTCTGCAACCTTCTTTAAAGTTGTATTTTATGTTTAATATATTGAAATTGCTGACAGCATCAATGACTCACCTCTACAGATTATAATTTTTTTATGAGAAAAATTTTTAAATAAGAAAATACTCTATGGTGGACAACTTTTGGTAAGTGGAGGACTTTCTCAATTCCAATACTTTTCATATTAAAATGCATAAATATTTTAACCTGAATACTTTCACAGGTACTTAAAATTTTTTTCCCTCCACTTACGATTTTTCAAGAAATATTTTCACAAACAAAACTTGCCAAATAAGGTGTCTCTATGATTCTTTTGAAAAATTTTTTTCAAAATTCTTTTGAAAATTTGCCAAACTTAGATGCTGCAAAATCATAGCCTTCTCAATTACATTTTACTTTTAGTACAGTATGCAAATTTATCCAATTAAAAGTAAGATTTCCATAAAGATAATCTTCTCACAAATCAGGATATTCCAGTGCTCTCATTGCTTGATTTGTGAAGGTCTTTACTTGCTTTTATATGGGTGAATTTTGGTATCTTCTTGTTTATAAGCTTTTTTTTTTCTCCCCAAAATTATAATTTGCTAAAAAGCATCAAAAGTAGAAGGCTTTGGATCCTCCATGTGCCAATACTTTGATTAAAGATTTCCTACTAATGTTTAACAAAATGCAAAAATAATTTAAAGGACTAATTTTACAAAAAAGTAAAATTTTTAGGCACCTAAGCTGCTTTTCAAAATGATTCTTTAAAAACTCAAACATTTCTGAAATCTCATTAATGATGTCAGTACCACCCTTAGATCTGAGCAAGAGACATTGTTGCCCAAGGCCCCACCCTTTAAAGGCTCTGCTCTAGCGCTCCTCCAGGCAGGAGTCCAGATTCCTCCACATGGATGTGCAGGGCCAAGGGAACGATGCTCACCCAGACTTATGCCCTGGTAGCCAAGACCCCAGAATTCCTTGCCCAGATGCCCTGACCTGCTCAATAGGGATGCCCAGGCGTCTTCCTTGGGTTCTTCCTCACAAGGGTGGACCTCACTTCCAGTATGGGCACCCTGTGGCCAAGGAGGAGCCATTTGGGCGATATGGGGTGCTGTTGAGAAAGCTTGAACTCATGGGCTGTTCTGGGGTATTCTTGTGAGGCTCTTTTGCTGTACTGGAGGGAGGTGGAGGTAGAAGGAGCTAGGGATGGACTGGAGGGAACATGGTCTCTCTGCTCTGCCACTTTTCATACAGGAATTCCAAGGACTCTGGGAATTCTAAATTATAACCTCCTTTCTAGGTCATTATGAAGATATATTTATTATGGTAGGATCAAACATAATTTATTTAACAGTTTGCTAGTTTGATTTATAACTTATAAATCTTTAGACTTACAGTATGTGGGCCTTCATTTGTACTGTTGGCAGGGTTTGTAAACACACCCGGCAGCCCTGGAAGATCGGTAGCAAGCAGAGTGCATATTACCATGGTGAAGTCTAGTTTTTACCTTCAACACCAGCTTCCTCCTAAAACATTTTGTACTTCAGTTACTCTAACTGTGTGCATGTGTGTATAATATTTAGACATTTTTGACAAGTACAGTTTCTAATTTGATTAGGAGAATATAGGAGCTTGTTTGTAAGTAATATTAATTTTATATGTACCATTTTGAGTATATTTCTGCTCCAAATGTTTCTTTTTTGTTTTTTCATATGGTAAATAATTTTATATCACCATAAACAATGAATGAAATGCAAATAACCAATACAACTTCACATATATAAAATTCTTTAAATCATACTCTATCCAGTGGGACTACAATATGTAAAAATGGAGACTCTTCGACAGTGTCAGTGGGGGTGTGCTTTGTCTAACCACTTGGAGTTCATGATGGTCATATGGATGACAATTGAAAATATCCCAAAGCAATGCTATAGCTCTTCCATTCTTTTGTTGTTGTTGTTGTTAGAACCCCCCCCCTTTTCTGTAAAATGAATATAAATATATATGCATATATGTGCATTTGCTTACATAAATGTTATTTTTTTATATATATATTTTAAAATATGCTTAGATTACATAAATGTTACACAAAAATTACAGGGATTCCCATGTTCCCCACCTCCCACACCTCCCATAACATACCACATAAACATCTTTCATTAGTGTGGCACATCACCTGCAATGGATATACACATCCTGGGCTTTGCTGCTAAGCATGGACCATAGTTCATATTACAAACCACACTGTCTCCCACACAGTTCTGCATGGTATATGCTGCTGTAAAATGGCCAAATCTGTCGTTGTAATGTCACTCAGGATAATTCCCAAGTCCTGAAAAAGCCCCTGTATTACAACTGCTTTTCCCTTCCCTGCCCTGAAAGCATCTAGTGGCCACAGGCTCCACCTCACTGTTATAATTTCTTCCATTGCTTGAATCACAATATGTCCACAACAGAATACCATTAAGTCCACTCTAGTCCATAGTTCTTCCCCCAGTCCTGAGGAGTCTGGGATGGTGATGTCCACTCTACCTCCAAGTGAGAGTGGGCTTATATCCCATGGATATGGTGGATGGGATTATTCTACCTTCAGCTGCAGGCTCTCTCCATTCCCTGGGAAGGCCATTGTCCATCATCGTCTACTCACCAGGTGACTTGGGTGAGTCCATTGAGCTGTAGAGCAGGAGTTGCAGCTCCACTGAGATTCCAGGCACAGCTGGCACATGGGCAGGCCAGAGGCTCCTGTCTCTGGAAGTACACCTACAAACTCCAGCATCACATGTAGGTTTGAATAGAAGGGACTGATGGACCATGTGCAGGGAGGACTTATTTGAGTCCAACTCGGTCACTCTCAGGAGCACAGATTCCAAAGTAGAGCCCACTGATAAGGCATCAATCTCTGGGGCTATCCCCCCTTATATAGGACCTGGGTGTCTCCAGAGCCCTCAGGAGCCCCTCTGTGTGGGGTGATATCCACTTTGGTGTTCTATGAGATCCTACTGAGGTGTGCGTAAGCATTACCTCTGGGATGACCTCCCGACTCTCTAAGAAGTCTCTTAGCCACATGAACTCATGTGTCTTTACCTTTCCTCCCTTTTATTCAAAGTCTTTTTCCAGTCGTATTGCCAGTTGGCACTTGGTACTAATCCCTCGTTGCCAGGGAGGCTTATCCCCGGGAGTCATGTCCCATGCTGGGAGGAAGGTAATGCATTCATATGCTGAGTTTGGCTTAGAGAGAGGCCACATTTGAGCAACAAGGAGGCTCTCAGGTGGCAACCCTTAGGCACCCCGTAACAGTAGGCTAAGTTTCAATTACAAGAGCAAAGACTCATAAGGTTAGTCATCAATAACAAGAACCCATCAGTGGACCATCCTCTTTTGCCAGACACTGCCCCTGCACTCAGGGGACTGTTGCTGCTCCCTTGGAGAATGTGGCAGAGCTCTCCAGGCTGGGAATTCAGTATTCCCTCATTTATTGAGTGATTGTCTACCCACTGTGACCATGCCCCATCCCTTGATCATTTGAACAATTTTATATGTCTTTCATGTATATTCAGATGAACTTACTCCCACGAATCCCCATCCCAGACACCCCCCACCAATGATCCTCTGCAGCCCCCATTGTAACCCTTCTGTGATCTAAACCTTCATTGAAGATGAAGCCCATATAATAACCAAATACAATTAGTAGGAAAATGAAATAATAATGATAAGCTTAAATGCAAGAGATAAAATACATGGAAACTCAGAAAAAAAAAACTACAAATAAAATATAATTAACGGATTGGGACATTCAAAAAATGTGAAAAAAACAAAAAAAATTTTTTTAAATTATTATTATTATTTTCCTTTTATCACTGCATTATCAGGTGTCCAGCCTGTACCGTGGCACCTTCCCCCCTCTCATTCCCCAGTGTCTCCCAAATTTTCATTTAATTTTCAAAGAAGTTTTAGGTCACAGCAAAGTCACACACAGAATACTAGAGACTCTCATATACCCAACCTCCTTCCCCTTTCCTCACCCCATATTAAAATCTTTTTTTGTGTGTGTGTGTGGATGGTAGCATTGTTATAACTGTTATACAGATAGAGAAACATAGCTACTAAACATTGTCAATGGTTTACAGTATGGTTTACAATTTAGATGGTACAGTTTAATAATTTTTGAAGATATTTACCATGACCTGTGTCCATTAGTATAAGGTAATGAAAAACATTTCCCATGACCACTAAATACCCCTTGTTTGATCTTTTCTGTTCCTTCTTCCCCATCCCCCTGGGGCACAAGACACTCCCCTGTCTTGACTCATTGGATGACAAGATTCATAGTTACATGCCCTGGGTATTATAACCTACCCTTCCTAATCTACCCACCTGTCAACCCTGCACCACTAAACCCAGTAATATCACTACCCACCTGTCCTATCCTTCAATATGTAACTATATTCTATCACTTTACCATAGAGTATGTCCATATGTGTGATGGCTCACAACCTACTCTTCTCATTCTCTCCCTTGTTAACCTATCTTTCAGACAATGGTTCTCAGAGACTGCTCACTTTCCTCAGTTCAAATCAGTGAGGTCATATACTGTTCATCCTTCAATGCCCGGCTTGCTTCACTCAACATAAGGTCTTCAAGATTCATCCATGTTATTCCATGTGTTAGCACTTTATTCCTTCTTACAGCTGAGTAATATTCCATTGTATTTATGTACCACATTTTGTTTATCCATTCATCTGTTAATGGGCACCGGGGCTGATTCCAACTTTTGGCAATTGTGAACAATGCCACTATGAACATTGGTCTGCATATATCTGTTCATGTCTTTGCTTTCAATTCTTGTGGGTATATACCCAGCAGTGGAATTGCTGGATCATGCGGAAGATCTGGCTAAGGGTTTGTCAATTTTATTGATCTTCTCGAAGAACCAGCTTTTGGTTTTGTTTATTTTTTCTAGTGCTTTCTTATTCTCTATTTCATTTAGTGCTGCTCTAATCTTTGTTATTTCCTTTTTTCTACTTCCTTTAGGTTTAGTTTGTTGTTGTTTTTCCAATTCCTCCAAGTGTGCAGTTAGGTCTGCAATTTTAGCTCTTTCTTCTTTTTTAATATATATATTTATGGCTATGAATTTCTCTCTCAGGACAGCTTTTGCTCCATCCCATAGGTTTTTTTTTTTTTTTTTTAAAGATTTTATTTATTTATTCATTTATCCCCCCCCTGCTGCTCGCGTTCACCGGGTCAGCCAACCACGCCGTGCGGGCGGGCCCGCCCTCACCAGGAGGCCCCAGGAACCGAACCCGGGGCCTCCCACATGGTAAATGGGAGCCCTACTGATTGAGCCACAGCTGCTTCCCATCCCATAGGTTTTGATATGTTGTGTTGTTGTTTTCATTAGTTTCAAGGTAGTTACTGATTTCTTTTGAGATTTCCTCCTTGACCCACTGTTTGTCTAAGAGTGTGTTGTTTAACTTCCATATCTTTGTGCCTAACCTGTTTCTCTGGCCCTTTTGATTTCCAATTTCATTCCATTGTGATCAGAGAAATTACTTTGTATAATCTCAATCTTTCTGAATTCATTGAGTGTTGTTCTGTGGCCTAGAATGTGGTCTATCTTGGAGTATGATCCATGTGCACTCGAGAAGAATGTAAATCCTGCTGTATTTGGGTGTAGTGTTCTGTATATGTCTATTAGGTCCAGGTCCTTCAGTGTATTGTTCAGAGCCTTTGTTTCTTTATTGATTCTCTATCTAGATGTTCTGTCTAATGATGATAATATTGTATTAAAGTCCCCCACTATAATTGTAGATGCATTTATTTCTCCTCTTAGTTTTTCCAGAATTTGCCTCATGTTTTTTGAGGCACCCCGATTAGGTCCATAAATGTTTATGATTGTTCTCTCTTCTTGAGAGATTACCCTTTTTATGAATAGACAGTGTCCATCTTTGTCTCTTACAATAGTTTCGCATTTAAAGTCTATTTTGTCTGATATTAGAATAGCTACTCCTGCCCTTTTTTGGCTATTGTTAGCTTGTAAAATTGTTTTCCAGCCATTCACTTTCAGCCTCCTTGAATCTCTGGGTTGAAGTTGGGTTTCTTGTAGACAGCATATAGATGGATTATATTTCCTTATCCATTCTGCCAATCTGTGTCTCTTGAGTGGTGAATTTAATCCATTAACATTCAGTGTTATTACTCACAACGAATTTCTTACTTCATCCATATTTTCTTTGGGTTAATGTATGTCATATGTTGATTTATTTCTGTTTTTGTCTTTTTAGTTGTTTTTAAACTCTCCTCCAACTCTCTCTCCCTTGTTTTTTCCTTTCAACTTGTAGAACTTCCTTTAGTATTTCTTGAAGTGCAGGTTTCTTATTGACATACTCTCTTCATTTCTGTTTATCTGTGAATATTTTATCTGTGAATATCCATCATTTTTGAATGCCAGTTTTGCTGGATAAAGAATTCATGGCTGGAAGTTTTTTTCTTTTAGTACTTTGACTATGTCATACCACTGTCTTCTTGCCTCCAAGCCTTCTTGCTGGTTTCAGATGAGAAATCAGCACTTAATCTTATTGTGCTTCCCTTGTATGTGATGGTTCTCTTTTATCTTGCTGCCTTGGATATTTTCTCTTTGTCTTGAGCATTGAACATTTTGACAAGTATATGTCTTGGAGTTGGCCTCTTGGGATTTATACTGTTTGGTGTGCGCTGTGCTTCCTGGATCTGCACATCCATCTCTCTCAATAGGGTTGGGAAGTTTTCATCCATTATTTCCTTCAACACTCCTTCTGTTCCCTTTCCCTTCTCTTCTCCTTCTGGGATGCCCATAATGCGTATGTTTGTGTGTTTTGTGTTGTCAGTTAAATCCCTGAGTCCCTGCTGGATTTTTTCTATCTTTTTGTCTATCTGTTTTACTATCTGTTTGTTTTCAGATGTATTGTCTTCCACATCGCTAATTCTTTCTTCTGCCTGTTCAAATCTGCTGTAATGTGAATCCAGCATCTTTTTTCTTGGATTGTGCCATCGATCAACATCATATCCGTTATCTTTTTGTGTATGTTTACAATTTCTTCAGTATGTTCTCCCAGTGTCTTCTTTATAACCTTAATCTCTTCTTTCACTTCATTAAGTTGGTCCATGATTTTTGTTTGGAAAGATTTGATTAGTTGTTCGATGTTCTGCATCACTTCCTGGTTTTTAGTTTGTTCATTGGACTGGTCCATGTCTTCTTGTTTCTCAGTGTGGTTTGTAATTTTTTGTTGCCCTCTAGTTATCATTTTATCTTCATGGGTTTATTCAGTTGATTAGCTTCTCTCTCTGTTCTAGAGTAGTATTTAGCTGGTGGTTCTGTGTGTGTGCTAAGTTTCCTCTTTGACATTTTTTCTTCTTATTTTATTTCCTTGCATCTTTCTATGTTACCTTGAAGGCAAAAGATTAGGGCCAGAGGAATCGAAATATGTGAAAAAGGAAGAAAGATTATAGTAATATTTATAAAAGTTAGAAGAGGGGCCAAATAAGACTTAGTGAAATGAATATTTAACTCATGTAGGCAGTGTAGAGTAATAGGAAAAAAAGTGGAGTACCTACAATGGACTGGGAAACCAAATAGAGGAATATATATATAATGATTTAGAAGGCTAGAATGATGAGGAGGGAGAGAAAGAGTGAAGAAAGGGCTGAAAGTAAACATTAATATTAATTTAAAAAGAAGAAAATAGAATATATAGAATAGAAATTGATGCCCTTAAGTTGTGGGATAATGAAAAAAACGTGGTGTGTAAGAACTACAACAGAAAGCAGAAGGCAGAAAGATGAAGGAAGAGGAAGAGATAGCTTGGGAGGCCAAATCAATATAGACAGTGAATGGGAAATCACTGAAGAAGAAGCACATCAAAGAAGAGACAAGCTAGCAGCACCTAATTAAAAAGAAAAAAGAAAAAAAAAAAAAAGAAAAAAAGAAGGTGGGAGGGAAAGAGGAAAGAAAAGCAAGAGACAACAAATACAACAAATAGAGAAAAACCAAACAACCACACAAGCAAGCAGTCAAACAAATCTAAGGAGGAACAGTGCTCCTTCTAGTGTCCTTGTGGAACCTCTCAGCCTGCTTGTGTTTATCAATCATTTTTCCTGCAGGGTTCTATTTGCAGGCTTTGAGGCAGATTTTAGCTATTAAACTAAATGAAAAAGAATTCATTTTTCATTTCTTAAATTGACTTTTTTTTTTTTTTTTTGGCGAAATAAGGGACCCGAAAGAAGTCCTCTTCTAGACCACCCCCTTCACCGAGGGGACCCTAACTAGGCTCATGGAAACTAATCAAGCACTTCCCACTT
The DNA here is from genome assembly GCA_026826555.1 of Tolypeutes matacus. Lineage (NCBI taxonomy): Eukaryota > Metazoa > Chordata > Mammalia > Cingulata > Chlamyphoridae > Tolypeutes > Tolypeutes matacus. Next base: position 43,528,470 of record JAKSZT010053770.1, on the reverse strand, counting down.
CCAGGCCTCCCCAGGGGAGCTGAAGCTCTGATGCTTGTCAGTGCAGAATGAAAAAATTGGCTGACTCCGTCCCCTCTGGAGCCAAGCCTCAGTGTCACCGGGCTGCTGGGTAAATCAGGCTTCCTCAGTAGATTCGTCTCTCCCCTCAGCCTAGCGCTACTTCAGGCTGGCTTATCTGCTCCCCAAAGCTATGAGGGGGTCTAGGCAGCCAAATCCACAGAAGGGAAACCCCTCTCCACTTTCTGTCAGAACCCTCCCTCTCTCGGAGAATGCTCCCTCTCACTGGGTTGGCGGGGTTTGGGGCGTATCCCTGGGCAGCTAGATAAATCAACTTCCTCAGCAGATTTGCCCCTCCCCTCTGCCTGGTGTTAATTCAATCCAGCTATTTTGTTCGCCCAAGCTGCAAGGGGTTCCAGGCAGCCAAATCCACAGAAAGGAAACCCCTCTCAACCCTTCACCAGAACCCTCCCACTCTCAGAGAACGCTCCCTCTCACCGGGTTGCTGGGTGGGAGTCGCGGCTCAAACCAGCCTTTTTCCCTGAGGGTGGGGCTCAGCCATCTGTGTTAACCACCACAGGCAGGTTTAAAACTCATGAATCTCTACCGATCAATCCATGCCGTTGATCTGCCTGCAGATAGATGTCCCAAGCTTCTCGCTCCGTGTGCCCATGCACAGACCCCTGGGCAGGACCCTGTCCACAATCAGCCATCCTCAGAGAGCTCGTCAGTGGGTGCCCTCCTAAACCAACACCATCTTGCCTCACTCCCAAATATTTCTTAATTTAGTAAGTATATTAGTCAGCCAAAGGAGAGCTGATGCAAAATACCAGGATTTTGTAAAAGGTATTTATTTGGGGTAGAAGCTTACAGTTACCAGGCCATAAAGCATAAGTTACTTTCCTCACCAAAGTTTGTTGCCACATATTGGAGCAAGACGGCTGCCAACGTCTACAAGGATTCAGACTTCCTCTTAAGGCTTCATGGTCCCAGTTTCTTCTAATCTCAGTTGGAGGCTGGGATAAGTCTCATCTCTCTCCTGGGGCTCATTTCTCTCTGGGCTCAGCTGCTCTGTTCTCTCCACAAGGTAAGCTGTAGATTATCAGCCTCTCTCTCTTCCCAGGGCCTCTACTGTGTCTATGGAGCTGTCTCTATTCCTCTGTGTTCTCTTGTGTGTTTACTTCCTGGGGCTCCTGCATCAAAACTCCATCTCTCTCCTCTGTGGTGTCGTTTTCTCTGTGAGTCCCCACCCACCAAGGGGGCAGGGACTTGATGTCTTACTGATGTGGCCCAATCAAACCCCTAATCAAAATTTAATCAAGTAAAAGTAAAACCTCTGAAGTTAATACAATCTAATATGCCCAGAGGAACAGACCAGTTTACAAAAATAATCCAATATCTATTTTTGGAATTCATAAACAATATCAAACTGCTACAGTAAGAATATTCTTTTTGCCACTATACTGGACTTCATAAAAATTTGTTTTTATATTCTACTAAATAGTTTTATATTAAATGTTGAACTTCTTAACTGAGTTTGCAACAACATTCCCAATAATGTCAGGTAATTCACTTTGACAGAATGAATATCCAAAGATTTGTTTTAATTCCATGAGTTGAATAAAGAAAAACAAACCTTTTATTGGAATTAACTGATTTTCTCTTTGAAGTTTCTGCTAGCACTGCTGTAATACGGCCCTCATTGTATAGCTCTTCTGTTAACAGAGCCAACACAGGAACAGTTATTGCTCTACTTTTCATGTCTACAAAGAAACTTTAAATCTAATGAGTTAAATTAATGAAGAACAATTATTTGAGGGGAATGAAAAGTCATGCATCACTGAGTGATTTGTACACTGTAGATGCACATGTTCAATAGTCATCTTTGAATAGTATTTTAAGTAACCATTAACTTTTTGGAATAGATGCAAATGAGGCTTCTTCAGAAGATCTGTGTCTTCTGGTTTTCATGTGTTCAATGGCATCACTAATCCCCCATGGTAGAGGGTTAACTGTGTGATAAACACTTTTTGCAAATTCTATATTCATCACTGACTTTCTTGTGGAATGGAAATCCAGAACTTAGTTTTTAATTAAAAATGTGCATTTGGTTTATTGAGCTCTTTGCTGCTGAAAGAGTTTATTGCAAAATAAAAGCATTACCAAATAGTAATAGCTGTATGCATATATACAATAAATAGCAAAACCACATAATGAGAGTATATAGGCTGCTCTCTCTATGCTCAATGACAAGGCTGCTTAGCCTCTAGTTCCATTCATGTTTCCCAACTAATCAATGAAGTCCCACATTTCCACTGACCCTGCCAAGGCTTCATGGGTTTCAAAGCATGTGACATAAGCCACAAAACAATTGGCTGGCCTACCAAAGAGCCATCAGGGGCAGTGGAATTGGGTCCTTCCCTCACCACCAGCTAACTACAAGAAATTTGCCTCATTAGCTCTCTCTTGTCTTTGTGCACTGCATTTATCAGCAAGTGCCATGCACATGTTGCCTTTGAAAAGGAGGTGTTTGCTCTCCTGAGTCTGGAAAAAATGGGGAAAAGAGAGATGGGTTATTGCTGGACATCTTTTAGATTTTATCATGTGTTAATAATAATAAAAAAACTCCTGTCCATTGCACATATACCACCCATGCTACTAGACATGACCACAGCAGAAACTGGAATACAAAGCAGATATCTACCAATGCAACTATTAAGAATGATTCTTCATCAAAAAATTTAAAATCTGGGACAAATGTTAGAACAGATGGACACTGGGACAACAGGTATAAACTGGCACTGTCCCACCTTTGGTCACAATAGTTATAGGAAAATAAAGAAGTTTCATTTTCTTCGCCCATCTGGGAATGGTGTTAGTAATTTTGCTACCTGGTCTACCAGTGTACTGCATTTTTCAAAAGTCCAGTTTCCCAGATTTGAGTTAATTTTACTCAATGTCAATACATGAGCCCAGGATGCCGTCTTGAACCTGAGACCTTCAGTTGACTCCTTTTGCCATCAAATGTAATTTTAAAACTATCTGGTTGACTAAGCTATCTTGGTCATTTAATTATAAAGATAAAGTTGAGTAGCCCTGGGGACTAAATACCTGGCACATGGTACATCCTCAATAAATATTTCAATAAAAGGAGTCATTTTTGGATGAGTTACTAAAAGTCACCAACTTCCCTGGGGCTGTTTTCCTTGTAACATAAGTGATCTCAAAGTAGTTTCCATGGCTGAGTGTGCATGATTCAATGGATATTTAAAGGAAGTCTAAATGACAAATCAAACAATATTGTCAGCATTTTCTTTAAGGTCATCATAAAATGATGTTATGTTATGCAAAACATCAATGAGAGTGTCAGAATCACAAGATCCTGCAGAGATTTACAGAGGAAAAAAAGAAGGGAAGACAGACCACTTAGCTCAGAATCTCTAGGCAGAGATCTGACTATCACTTTTTACTGTTCCTGGAAGGCTGACTACAGATTTTGCTTCTGCTTTATGTGTTAAGCTAAGTAGCTAAATGATGATGTTTGGTATTATTTGATGCTCATTCAATAAAAGCCACTGGCGAATTTTGCAAAGACTTGCAAAAATTGAGAATTCTAATTGCTAATGTCATTCTTAGCTTGCTACTTTACAGGCTTTAAACTAATTTTTCCTAGGATTTTAAGTAAGCAAATGAATGGAAACATGATAGGACAGGAGTTAACAGTAGGATGGGGGATGGCTTCTCAAAGCTCACCACAGCCTGTTTCAAATCTTTTTTTTCCTTTTATTTTTTTTTCAGCATTAAGGAGAGCTGACATCAGCATATATATTTAGTAGTCTGTCCCAAGAACATCATAGAGAGAATAGATGAATTTTCTCAAAGAACATAGATACCTATATTAGACGTGAGTAGAATTTTCTAGTTAGTTCCTAAGTGGCAGGATGGAGTTGCATATTCCGGAATTTAGTTGCTGAAATTCTCTGACAGAAGGAAATAATTTGTATTGCTATGAAAATGATACAGGTGAAAAAAATCATGCTGGGGTAGCCTTTGTCAAAGAGTGTTCTAGAGAATACTAGTTACAGGAGCTGCTGGATGAAAGGAGACTTCTGTGACCAAAACTTTTGGGAGACACTCAGACCACACTTTTCCTCTTAAAGGTTTACAACATACATTAACATGGTAAAGACTCTAACCAGTCCTTCAATAAAGAAACCATTTAAATCTGTTTAACCTGGAATTTTCAAAAGCTGTTTGCATGAAACACTCATTCTGTGTTACTTCCCATAGAAGCAAGTGTAGGCTGTAATATTTTAAATCTGTTTTCTTGCATTAATTGGTCTGACTTATTTTCTAGTCTGAAGACATTCTTTCTTATTTATTTATTTACTTTTATCCATTTTTACCCCCCACCCCCCCATTTTTGGTGTTTTTGTGTCCATTCTCTGGGCAATTCTCTGTGTCTGTTTCCTGCCCTCTCTTCTCATCCTTCTTCTCCTGTCTTCACCAGGATTTGATCCTCGGAACCTCCGATATGGGAGAGAGGCGTCCTACTGCATGCGCCACCTTAGTTCCTGTTTTTTCAGTGTGTCTCGTCTTTGCTCTCCCTTGTGTCACTCTCCTGTTATGTCATCATCTTGCTATATGGCTCGGTGGGGCCTGATGGCGCACCCACATGTGGGGCCTGGGGGGCTTATCCATGCATGGGGCCTGGCAGCGCACCTGTGCACGCAGCCCTCGCGCCTTTTTTTAAATTTTTACCGGGAGGTCCTGGAGATCCAACCCAGGTCCCTCCATATGGGAGACAGATGCCCAACCGTTTGAGCCACATCCGCCCCCCTCTTATTTATTTTATCTACATTGACTCTAGATGTATTTTCTTTCAGTTCTTTTCTGCCAACAGATGCTGATAACCCCTACCATGCTGTTAGTGCTACTTGATCTTATAAAATCAAAGATACCCCCTCATCCCAGAGCCCATAAGCTTCTGTTATCTATGCTCATTTCTTTCCTTTTTTTGCTTCTTGATTTTTGAAGCATTGTTATCTTCTATTTTACAGTAGAATCATGACAATTTAGCTGGAATTTGGTCAGTTTTCATTTCTCTCATTCCCAAATCTCTTATTCCCAAAGTCACCTTACTCTCAGATTTGACCAGTGTGGTAGTTTGAGGCTTTTATGGACCCCAGAAAAGATCATGTCCTTAGAGCTAATCCATTTCTGTGGGTGTAAACCTATTGTAGGTAGGACCATCCTTTTGTTTAGATTACTTCAGTAGGGCATGACCTAGGGTGGGTCTTAATCTTCTTACTGGAGTTCTTTATAAACGTGATGAATATGGAGAGAGGGAGCCACAGAGACAGAAAGAAACCCAAATAAGCTAAGAGAGGAAGCCACAGAAACCAAGCAGATGAAAGTGAGAGTCTCAGAGGAGAAGGGACATGCTGCCATGTACCTTCCCATTTGACAGAGATGTCTGGGATTGCTGGCAGCTGGTCTTTGGGGAGAGAATATTACCTGATGCCTTGATTTGGACATTTCTCTCAGCCTCAGAAATGTAAGCTTATAAGTTAATATATCCCCATTGTAAAAGTCAACCCATTTCTGATATATTGTTTTCAGGAGTTTGTAGCAAACTAAAACAATCAATATAAGAAACACCAATCTATTTTATCTGTATTTGCCATTCCAATAAAATGAAAACATTCTAGATTGTGAGTATAATCTCTTGACAGACCAATATGGATCTGATTCATAATTTTCTTTCTGATTAGATTTTTCACACATTTTTTTTCCTTCAGTGGTAGTCTCTATTCCTACTAAAAGCAGTCTTAATGGGTTACCTTTCTGCCCTGTTGTAGGACTGAAAATCTGGATCCATTTAATTTAATAAAGAAAATGTGATGAGTGCCTTTGACACGTTAGGCATTTGGGTCCATTGACAAACAAAGCAAAATAAACAGGTCCCTGCTTTCATGAACCATACAATCTACTAGGTAAGGGCCTCTGCTATAGCTGCAAGTGAAATTTTGATTTTTCTCTCACTGTGTTATGCCCTTTTCGAAGAACTTAAAATTGAGGGGTGCATTAATCTGCCAAAGGGGTGCTGATGCAATGTATCAGAAATCTGTTGGCTTTTATAAAGGGTATTTATTTGGGACAAGAGCTTACAGTTACAAGGCCATAAAGAGTCCAACTCAAATTCGCTTTCTCACCAAAGTCAGTTGCCACATCTTGAAGCAAGATGGTCACTGATCTTTGCAAGGGTTCAGCCTTCTCTTCTGGGCTTCCTTTCTTTCAGCTGCAGGCTGGCATAGGGCTTGTCTCTCAGGTCTTCCTCTCTCTCCCGGCATAGGGCTCGTTTCTTTCTGGGCTCTCTATATCAGTCTTGGTTCTCTTCCCAAGATCAGCTGTAAGCTATCAGGCAAATGGTCCATCTCTCCCTGGGGCTTTAGCTGTTTGAGCCTTCTCCTTTCTGTCACATGGCAGTATCAAAATGACAAAGCTTTTTACTATTCCAGTGTGTCTTCTTGAGTAAGTGTTCATTTATATCAGCCCACCAAGGGGGCGGGGACTCAGCCTGAGTTATGCCTTACTGACTAGCCCAGTCAGAAGCACTAAATTGATTTTATTGGGAGACAGATGTGGCTTGGGTGATTGGGCTCTCGCCTACCATATGGAAGGTCCAGGGTTCGAATCCCGGGGCCTCCTGGTGAAAGGCGAGCTGGCCCGCACAGTGAGCTGGCCCATGCAGAGTGCTGGCCTGTGCGGGAGCTGGTGCAGCAAGATGGTGCAACAAAAGGTGACACAGAGAAGAGACAATGGGAGACAAAGCAGACCAGGGAGCTGGGGTGGTATAGGAGATTGGGTGCCTCTCTCCTACTCCGGATGGTCCAAAGATCAGTTCCTGGTGCCACCTGGAGAGAGGACAAACAGACATGGAGGAGCATGCAGAGAGCAGACAGTGAGCTCAAAACAATGGGGGGAGGGGGGGATAAATAAATAAATCTTTAAAATAAATAAATAAATTTATTTTATCAAGTAAACTTAATCAGAGACCCCTCACTGAATTTAATACAATCAAAGGTGGTTTTATACCCAGAAGAATAGATTAATTTATAACCATAATCTTTCTCTTCTGGGGATTCACAAAAATAATCTCAAACTGTCACAAGGAACGAAGAGGAGGTGGGATCAGGATTTTAAGAGAAAGAAGAATTATATGTATATATATTTTTGTTTGTTTTTTTACCAACTTGAGTAATTAATTTCCACCAAACTTAGAGTCCACTAAGGACTTTAGAAGGTACAACCCACATATATTCAACTACTGCATGCTTATTGAGCATTTGCCATGGCTTCTAGATGATAATGCTCCAGAAGCTATGCAAGAAACAGAAAATCTCTTGAGAAGCCTATAGATTAAGACATAACATGCACCTAAAATGATTAAAAAGAGAAAATCAGTAATGAAATCAAACCATCCCTAAGTCCAAGGAATATGATGAAAATGCTAAAGGAATAGAGACATAAATTTACTTGCAATTTTCAATAATAGCTAACTTTAAAGTAATTTTTTTAGTTTTCTTAGTTATTTTTCTAGAAAAATATTTGTGTTATTGCTCTTTCCCTTAGTTCATTCTTCTCAACTCTGAAAACCTTTTTCTGAGGCATACACGGCCTGGTTATTCCTAACCCTGCTATGAGACGTTAGATGCTTTGGAGTCATGTGGATTTTGAGCTGAAGCAGGTAACAAGGTTCTCTCGTGGGAGGGATTTTGGGGGAATGCGTTGGCAGTTCAGATCAGATAAAGCTATTTATTTTTATACCTGGGTGTGTTTCAAAAAGGAAAACGGTTTCAGCCAAAATCCAGTTGTAATCCCAACCTTCCTGGTTAGGAAATGGAATGTCTAGCTAATTTATGGTTGATGGGCAGTCTTCTGTGTGTTTTAGATGGTGACTGATCTAGAAATTTGTCTTCTCCAGAATGCATTTAGTGTCGGTCCAAGGTCTTCAAGGGAACTCACACTTTTCTTGGAAGAGAAACAGGAAGCTGTAGTTGATCAAGCCTCTGTCCTTGCTTAAGACCCATTCTCCAGTCACTTTCAATCATTCTTCCTTATCATAATTTCTTATTGAACATCCACCCTCGGTAAAGGCCACTACAGGGAATGTGAAGCACTCCAACAGATAGCTCAATGACTGTAGTAGGCAGACTGTGGGCATTGCCATAAAAGCGATATAAAGTGTTGTATGCATGTAGTGGGAAAGGAGATACTTCAAACTGGGTGGATTATTGAGATTTTTACAGTGAGAGTTACACTTGAGCGGGGACTTGGAGAACAGGTTTGATTTGGCAGATGGAGAAGGCATCAGAGAACTATGGCCCGTGGGCCAAAACTATATGTTTATAAATACGTTTGTATTCAAGCAGCCACACCCTTTCACTTACATATTGCCTATGTCTGTTTTGGGACTACAGTGGCAGAGTTTAGTCATAGAGACTGTGTGGCCCTCAAAGCTTAAAATATTTACTAGGTTCTTTACAGAAAACCTTTGTCAATCCTTGGTTTAAAGTTAGCTCCTTGAGGAACTTGAATTCCCTCAAGACTAATATAGATGACAATTTAGATTCCATTTGGAGGCAGAATGCTTCTGAGCCTTGGGAGGGTTTGAGTGATGATACTGAACTTGAGGACAATGCAACTGGCAGGAATGTGTAAGAAGAACTGGATAAGAGAGTTGCTACAGGCAGGAAGAAAAAAACCAGAAGTCCGTGGTGTCTCCTAAGTGAAAATTAATGAGTCTTGATTAGCACTATAGCTGGAATGAAAGGGAGAGAATACAAAAGACATTGTGAATAAGTGCTAGAATTTTTAGCCAAAGAAAAGCGCAAACTTTTCTTTTCCAGATGGCTCTGGAGTCTTCAGCCCGGATGATTAGGGATGTCAACAATCCTTTGACTGAAAATATATCCATCTGAACAGGATGAGTTGGATACTACTGCCACCCCTACCCCAATTAGGAAGTGGAATAAAGCTGTAATGGCTCTAACCCTCCAGGGCAGCTAGTATTGGGTAGAGGGGTTATCAGAGGCCTTTGTCACGGCAAGACCAAAAGCCGTGCTTATGGAAAAATACGTGTTACTAGTTATAGAATCAGTCTACCCCTGTCTCTAAGGGAAAAAAATACTGCTTGTCCTTATATTTTAAGTCACCTTGAAGAGTTGCCAGATAAAATATAAGACACCCAGTGAAATGTGAATTTCAGATCAACAACAAATACTTTTTTATTCAAGTATGTCCCAAATATTGCATAGGATATAATTATACTAGAAAAATCTGTTGTTGATCTGAAACGCAACTTTACCAGGGAGTTAATTTCGGATAAACGATCAATACTTTTTAAAGTATGTGTGTATGTCTCAAATATTGCATGGGACTTATTTGTGTTAAAATTTATTTGTTGTTTAAAATTCAGATTTAGCTGGATGTTTTCACTCTGCACAGAATATGCTGTTAAAACAGTTTGTGCTTAACAAGTTTGCTTCATTATATTTCTTTTCCTTGTTATCCAGCCCCCTCTCTGGAGAGATGGTGCAAAGACATGCAGGTTTATATTAAAAATCTTTGGTGGATGGCCTATCTGTCTGTTCTCCTCCTAGCTCCCTAGCAACAGCTATATCATCCTTTTATAAATCTTTTCATGGACAGTCTAACTTTTCGGAGTGGGTCTCTTTCCCTGTTTTTTTAAAATTTTTAAAATTTACTCTCTCAGTGAGGCAGATTAGTAGAGGGAAACTGGGAGAAGATGAGCCACAACATGGCCGACAGACAACATGGCCGTGAGACCCTGCTGAGACCTTGACCTAGACCTCGAGGTCCCAGTTGGGACTCTTTCTGGGGGCAAGGGGAGGCCCCGGATATTTCAAACAGGCCCCACCATTGGCCTCCACCATTGGTGGGGTAACCAATAACAGCTGGGCCCCTTCCCTTAGCATTAGCAAGGGGAGGAATAATTAATACCTTAAAAGGTAACCACACAAGCCCACTCTAGCTCTCTCTGCCTAGAGAAGCCTGCATTAAATCTCACTGTGTATTTCTGTCCTTCTCTCACATTTCTCAGCAAGCTCTGTTCTTTTCCCCACTTTCCCAATAAATTCCTTTTACTGGTCTAGCTAAACTGGCATGTTCTTAAAATCTTTTATGTGACATAGCCAAGAACCTAGAGGAATCCAACACATACCCGGCTTCTTCAGTGTATCTAGTCCCTGTCCGTGTCTCTGTGTTTGTTTGTCTTTTCTCTCTCTCTGTCTCTGCATGTTTCTTTCTCTCTGGTATGACGTCTCACATTAGCCACTGTCCATTTCTTTGATTTCCTCTTGGCAATGAGAGCTACAGCATCATTATGTAGCAAGTAGTCCTGCTTCCCTGCTACCTTAAAATAATAATGCTTCATGGTGACAAATGGCTAGAGTTAACAATGAAAGTAAAATGCTTAGCAGGCAGGGATGTGACCATATCAGATTACATAGCCTGTCAAAAAACGGAGAGTAGCATGAGAGTATCTAAAGAAAGGAAGATGGATGTGGGATAGCTGGGGGTGTTTGCTAGGTGGGTACAGCCACTGTTTGTCTTCATTTACCTTTAGTGAATCTCAAGATGAAGCTTTCCAAGGCAAAACCATAGTATTTCTTACTTTACTGTTTTTGTCACTGACAAAAGAAACTTAAAATATTTTTTAGCAGATTTAAAGTCTACTTTCACCTTTGCCATTTTTTAAAATAAAAAATTGAAAACAAAAATAAAACAGTTTGAATTAATGAAGAAGTATAATCCTTTTGTGCCCCAGCAGCTGAAGTTTCTACATTGAGTCAGAAAAGGTCCAATTAAAAAAAAAAAAAAAAAAAAAGACTTTTTCTAGCTTTCCCTTCCCTCCCCACCAGCAAAAGGATAAAATAAATAAATAAATAAATAAATAATATTCAAGAAATCTTCCCACCTTCTGTTTGCTCATATATGTGGGCATATCCATGTTTTGCACACTGCACGTGTACCACTCTTGTGTACGCCTGGTCACACCACGACCAACACATGTGGCATCTGTATGTCTGCAAGTCTGCTCGGTTGTGTGCATGGAAAGAAGAAAACAAGAGTGAAGCAAAACCCACACAGACTAAATCAAAAGCAACTGTTTCACCACGAGGAGAGCTGGCGAGCTTTGTTTTGTGCACATTTCACTCTTTCTTTGCCACCTAGCCTGATCTTTGATATGAAATATAAAGAAGCGTGGCAAACTAACTGAAACATAGGTAGAAATAATATATTTGGGTTTCAAAAAGAAAAAAAAAAAGCTGGCATAGCTTAAAAGGTACCCATTTCATAACAACACATGTGCAAAGAATTACAGTAATTGCAATGCACACATCGGTAACAGACAGAGTGAACAATGAATATTAAAAACATATTCCTAGAGCCGGCCCCATGGCTTGGCAGCAGCGTGCAGCGTGGAGACCTGTGTGGGAGTCAGAGGAAGGCTCTTGACTTCCAGAGCTGTCAGGGCTTGGCAGGCGCTAAGTGGAGGCCCTTTGGTGTATGAGAAAAGAGGAGGGAAGACGGTGGCAGTGACTGTCCTGTCCTAGTGACTCTGTCTCCCACTGGCAGAACCCTGGGATGCTTCAAGAGGGTTCCACAGAGAAACTTCAGCCCTTTGGGGCTCCAGTGCAGAGCTGAATTTGAGCCAAGACGAGAAGGAGGAGGCATGGGGATAGAAAAACAAACAGACAGAAGGTAATGCTGGGAACACCCAGACAGTGCCCCGGCTGAAAATCCTGTTTTCTCCCTCTCCAGGCTCGCCTACAGCAGGATCTAGCATGATGTACTTCACTGCTCTGGAGCTATAAACTGGGAAAATGTTTATCTTCCGCGGGCTAAAGACATTGATCTGCCCTTTCCCTTCAGTATTTGCTGTGCGGTGGCATTAAAGTCTGTGAGGGGATGAATTCTCTTGGTGCTGTGTTCCAGAGCCTTCAAAGGCACATTAACCAAACATTTGAAGTACACAATGATCTTTTCACAGTGAATCCCTTCCATTGTCAGCAAAGACAAAGGCTCTTCTCTTAAGTAGAGCTTGTCTTTGAATGTTCAGACTCTGTCTCCTGCTATTGGCAGGGAATTGGCTCTTCTGAATCCTTGAAACTTTGGCAATGAGAGAAGCCAGAAGGTGGGAATCTCTAACCAGAAAGTTTGGTTCATACACTGGGAGTTGAGGCCTAAAAGTTCTTAATCTGTGGTCTGTGAACATCCAAGGGTTTGAGTGAAGTAGATTTCTAGGAGATCCATAAATTTGGATGGGAAAAAGTGCATCTTTATTTTTGCAAATGTCTGAAAGTTAACATCCCTTCAATTATATATGTAGGAAATCATCCACAGCAGTATTAGTTATACTTATGGCTTTTGTCACCAGTGAATATCATGGATATTCATGTCACGTCACTGCTGGTTTAGATACCCCCAATTACTATTTAGGCTGGGAGTAAAGGGGGATGAAGAGTTATTGCTTAGTGGGTACAGAATTTCCATTTGAAATGATGAAAAAGTTTTGGAAATAGTGCAGTTGGTTTTAAAGCATTGTGAATACACTAAATATGACTGAATTGCGCACTTAAAAATGGTTGAAATGTGGTATATTTTGCCATGTTAAAATTTAATTAAAAATTATTTATGTTCACCACTACTTTGAAATTATGGTTCTTATTAGATCTGCCATAAGATCCTGTTCTTCAATGCATTAATGAAGGAACATGCATCATAATTTTAAAAATTGATACCTGTATTTCAATAGAGCTGGTTTTCTTTGACATATTACATATTGTATTTTAGTCATTTAAAGAGATTACTCTGGAAAGGGGTCCACAGACTCCAAAGTGGTCATGAGGGCTGTGCACTCCACACAGAGAATTCCACAGTGATCCAGTCTCACGCTTGTCTCCACACATCGACGAGCATACGTCTCCAGACACAACATTGAGTATTTAACAAAGGAACTTCTTATTTGCCCATTCCTTAGATATGCTCAACAAATGGTAGCATTTGCCAAACCAAAAGCTTGCATTTTCTCTTCAATGACCTGCAGCAGAGCTCCAAAATTATTTCAATGAAAAGAAAAAAAAAGCCCTCAACGTCTCCAATTTCTCCAGATGCTGGCAAAGAGTGTTTACCATTGAGTCATAATTGATAAGCTAAAGAAGGGATGATGATAAACTGTCTCTGCCAGTTACTGCACTAAGGGCGGAAAGGCAGAGAACATCTGTGAGAGCAGTGGTGTGAGAACCAGACAGCACAACACAGGATAGGGCTAACATCTCTTAAGTCAAAGAGTCAGCTAGAGAACTGAGATCCATAAATCAAAGAGGCAAGTTAGAAAGTTCATTTATTTCCACTTGTCCTCATGATAAAAGAGAGGAGTAGTTTGGATTTGGAAGCAATGACTCATTGCTGTAAAAACTTGATTGATTAAGACCTGAAATCCTTAAGAGCTCTTGTACCAGTGCAGAATCTAGCACTAGAACAGGTGCTGGGAGAAACAGGCCTACTCACAGCTCTCTAAAGTATGATCCTCGACACCTGGTTTGCAATGCAAAATATTGTCCTGATGGAAAATATGTAAAACATTAGCAATCTTTGCAGACACATTTTTTTTTTTTTTAGCTTGGAGAGAAATACTAAGAGTTTTATTAGAGTCCTTAATGTAATCATATAAGAAGGGTAAGAAAGATAGAAAGAAATGGTGGGGAAATGATGGGGTGAGGGGAAAGAGAGAGAGAGAGAGAGAGAGGAAGAGAGGTTAGGAAGCTCTAAGTCTAGTATTATCACTGTATTACATTTTTGTTCATTGACCTATCTCTCTCTCTCTTTTTTTTTTTTTTTCTTTTTGAGGTACCAGGGAATGAACCTGGGACCTCTTATGTGGGAAGCTGGCACTCAATCACTGAGACATATCTGCTTCCTTGAGTTGTTTTTTCTTTTTTCCCCTCATTCATTTTGCTTGTTTTTTGTTTGTTTGTTTGTTTTTCTCAGTAGGCACTGGGAACTGAATCTAGGACCTCCCATGTGGGAGGCAGGTGCTCAATTGTTTGAGGCACATCTGCTCCCATGACCTATCTCTTTTCACCCTTTCCACATGTATATGAAGTATTATTTTTAGCTCAAGTTTTTCACATGGAGGCACTGAGGTTTAGAAAATGAAATAACTTGACAGATCACAGAACCAGTCAGTAGGATTTAAACCCATGTTTGTCTGACCCTTGAGTTACTATCCCATAATTTAAAGTGGTTCCAATTATTAAAAAAAAAAAAAAAAATCCATGATTAAATCATTAAAATCCAAGAAGTCATTGTAGATGTTGAATGATCAACTTTCAAGGTAGGAACATAAATGGCAATATGGTAACATTTTACGTATTGTTAAAAGAAACTTTACAATATCAAACAAAACTGTTTCTCACATGAGGAAAGTCAAATGGATTTATCAACCTATTTTAATTCTTAACTTAAGTAACTATAAAAGCAGGCACCTGGAATTTATGAGCCCTTCCCAGTACATCTTGTCAGAATGTAAAACTGTCATCTCCATTTCCAGGTTAGGAAATAGGAGAAGCCACCTGGTGCACGAGACCGACAAAATTCCACTGTGTTCAAAGTGAGTTTCTGGGTCAATTGCCTTCCCTCACCTCTGTCTACAAGACATCAGGGTTAGAGGCCAGGTCATGATCACAACTGCCAAAAAGTAGGAATTAAGTAACTAAAGAAAATCTCAAGAGCACACGAGGATATCTATCAGGAAAGCACCGCTCTTCACTATTCATATGCCTCCCACCATTTTCAAGTAAAGCCAAGGGTTCCAGGGGCTTGTCTCTGGGTTTGGGAAGGGACCATAAGGCTGGAGATCCACAACCCAGAGCACAACACAGACCTCCAGAGGAAAAACCAGGGGGAAAATAACTCCTTACAATAACTTCTCTCCTGTCAAATTGCTGTAAGATATTGTGGTCCAGAAGCTATAGATATTAGGCACTGCTACTTTGGATGATCTCCAAGGCCTTGTCCAGCCCCAACTTTCTATGGTTCCTGGAGGTTAACAATTGCTAAGAGAGAAAAGCCTTCAAGGGGATCTTCACAAGGTCTCGTAGCCTTTAGAACTTAAAGTGTTCTTGACTTGAATTCAGTGATGCCAGACTGCCCCTGAGCTCTTTGATGCTGCAGGAGTTATTCATTCAGTATGAATAACTGGGGCAAGTTATAGGATTTCAAAGACTAAGTAAATAACCTACGATCAGAAAATTCAATTTGTTCGTGAAGTGGAGAAAGGCATCCTGCCATTAAGCAGTCAGATGGAAAACATGCAAACCACAGTTTGTGGAAGAGAAAAGAACATTAAAAGCCCTTAGCCAGAAACACAGGCAAATGCGGGAAACATACTCAGCAGAGCCATCGTGTCTATTGTAAAGTGGCAAGAAGGAGCCACAACATCGATTGAAATTCTAAACTGTGAAATAACCAGAGACATCACTCCCAGGCCAAGCCTTCCAAAGGGGAGCACTGAGAAGCTATGAGATTCACTCCTGCAGAGATGGGTTTGGAAAAGAATACTCTGGTCAATTGAAAATGTTCTCTGGGTCAGGCACAGCCATACTGGCAAATATCAGTGATGGACAAAGATGGCAGAAGGCATAATTCAGAAGGGCCACCACTCTGTTAGGCAAAAAAGATAAGATGCCTTCCAGGAATAGGAGGACGGGCTCTTTATTGCTGCAAAAGATCTTTATTGCTGCAAAGGATCTGAAAGAATTGGAGTGAATGGGATGGCAAAATGTATATTTGTGTTAAGAATCATTTCTATTTCCAAAAATGGATTATTACCTAGTGTAAAATCTGGCAATTTTTGACTGCCTTATTATCGCGGTATACCCTATTTTCCACATCAAAGAAAATGTGGTATGTAAAGTCAAACCCTGTAATGCTTCTATTGTTTGGGCATTTGTCATAATATTGGGGTAGGGCAGTCAGGGCCACTGCTTTCCATTTGTCACTTTTGTGCAAATTTGTAAAAATCTTCTCCATGCAGCAAATGCCAGAGCACACTGTTTAGTAAACAGCGAGCTGGCTGGATTTCAGTTCCTCTCTTAACCTCAGCTAGATACCTTTGTGCAGTCCCAAGTACAATATTTTCTCCATCCCTAGAGGATGGGTCCTGCTAGGTATTGGGTTCCATTATACATTTGCCGGTATAGCAGTTGCTCTTGGTGCCTGGCCATGGCCCCTCAGCCACTCAGAAGTTGACTGCAGCTTCAGTGTTCAGCTTCCCAATAAGTCAAGACTTCTATGCTGCAATTTCCTGTTTCTCTCTGCCTGAGAGCTTTCTCTGGTTCAAGAACATGCTGGGCAAATTTACGGCAGTCTGGAGAAAACAGGATTAATTTCAGGAGGAGTCCCCAACCAAAGAAGGATAGATTGGCATTGGAAAAGAAAGTCCCCAGCTCCTCACCAGTAGGTGGGTCGATTTTAATGTTTCTGCCCAGTCTCTTAGTGTCCTCAGCAGGACTGACCCCCAGTTGCCCTGAGTGGTTTCTGCTTATCAACACACCTTTATTGACTTTCATTCCCTTCCTTGTCTCACTTCCCCTCTCCCTCTCTGTACTTTCTGAGATCAGCTGCCAAATAAACTACTTGTACCCAAATTAAGACAGTGGGCTTCTCACTATGAGTCTAACTCTTGACTTGATGTACCCATCAGAATTTAGAGCTGTAAATCTAATTTGGCTAGCACATGAAATTCTTCAAGAATGGAAATAATCTTTCACAAGTCAGATAACATTTAGGAAGGAATAAATCACATCATAAAGAGAAGAGAAGCAAAATAGTCACCCAGAGAACTTACAATGAGAAAAAAAGATTTCTACTACTGTCTCAAAGGAAATATTCTGAAAATAAAAGTGAACCACATGTCCTGGAGACCAGTAGGATAGGAGGAGAGGGGAGAGAACTGAATGACTATACTTATTAACATTTATGGAGTGGAGTGTGGGCTTGAGGTTTAGTGTGGCTGTCTTGGTTATGAGGTGAGGAGAACTGAATAAGTAAAGAAGCAAGAACTCAATTCTTTTAACTTCACTGTACAAGCTTTGCTTTAAACTGGCCAGAAAGAGAAGCAAACAGGTGTGGGGAGAGATGTAGTGTGGATCAGGGGCTGTTCATCCACCCATCAAGTTTTGGCATTAGTCCCAAATCTAAGGATTCAACTCAAGCATTTATGGGGCCCTTAAATACTGATATACGTTCAGCACAGAGCTGGGCATTGCTTCATGGGGAGACCTAGGAGAACTGGATACAGACCCTGTGCTCAAAGAACTTGCAATCTAGTGGAGGACATAAGACATGTATAGGCCAAAATAACTGTCCACAAATATAACTGCATGCAGGATTCTAAATAACCTAAGGGCAGGACTGTATGTTCTACATATTTATATGGCTTGCAAGACAGTGTCTTGAATATAGTAGGTGCTCGTAAGATGGACAGTATTTGAATAGCCCAAGGAAGACTCATTCCAAAATGCAGTTTCACGAAAAAGCAGAGAAGGCATAGCTTCATTGTGGTTGGGAGAATATGGGAAAACTTCGTGGAAGAGGTGACTTGGAGCTGCTTGACAGATCCTAAGTAAAATGTGTCCAGGTGAAATGGGCCCTGTGGAATTTCCCATGGCTTGTCAGCAGAGATCTGGGCTCAAGTTTGGAGAGGTGGACTTTCTTCCATGTCCCTTGTTATCTAATGTAAGCACATGCCTCTTTGAATTTTTAAAATGGTTTACTGTTAAAACATTCTAACTAGGAGCCTTTCCTTCTCTTAACATCAATGAAAGGATATTATTTCTTGGCCTTTACTGCAGCTGGGGGATCATTGTTAGTTTATGGAATTCCTTTTAACCCCATTGTTCCTAAGAGATAGACTTAGAAACACAAGAATGCAATTGAAAATGGGAAACAAAAAAGACAGGAAGATCCCCCTTATTTGGGAAAGCCAGGCTTTCCAAAGAGAAAATAAGAGGCTGCCAAGTGGATTTCTGTTTTAATTTGTGATCCTTCTACTGGTTCCCCAGCTTGGGGAGCCACTAACTCCTTCACATCCGTCTCACATTTCCTGTGTCAGGAATCCCATCCGTGTCCTGTGAAGATGCTCCAGGTATAGTCGTGGAAGCCTTTATGTAGAGGATCTTTATGTAGGAAACTTTCTGACAGGCTAGATTTCCCCTGCCAGGTGGAGACTTTGCCTTTTCATTAATTTGTTGAGCCATTTGAAATCACCATTTTTTTGTGGGTCAATAAATGGTTGCACAGCAGCAATGCTAGCTGGTTTAAACTAACAGGTTTGTACAACAACTAGCTGGGCATCTAGAAAAGTGAAAATAAATTAATAGAGAAATCTTGATTTTTTTTCTTTCTGATTTCCTTTCTAAGCATTGCTATCTATCAAAGGAGCCCATATGTACTTAGCAAGTGTGATGAGGTCACCTCAGAAGAGTAGATTTGAATCTCAGTCACCTGAGACAGGGAAGAAATCTCATGACTCTTTATTTAGGATAAATCAATGTAATTTTGATTTAGAGCTTCTATCCCATGAAGCCTACAGGAAAGGTCAAGCTCTCAGCTTCTTCTGTGCTGTGCATGGGATGGTGCAATCTCATAAGTTGATGAATTGTCTCAAGCATGTATTCCTAGGTCTATCTCACTGCCATGCTTCTCTGGACCCCTCTGGGAGGCACTGCCTGAAAGCAGATCCACGTTGCTGCCTCTCTGGGATCAGCCAGCTTCTCTCCTCTCCTGCTCTCTTACCTGCAGAGATAGAGGAATCCTTTTCATTTTTATCTCTTCCCCACTTCTCCAAAGCTATTGGCTTTACCCATAACTTCCTGCTTGTCTATCTCTGCATTTCAATCCAATTTACTATGTTCTAAAAGTTTAGGCTTTTGGAAAACAAAAGCCAGAAAACCTTGGAAACTTTCTATTTTCTGATTATAAAACAAACTTCCCTGGGGCAAGGCAAAGCAGAGTCTACTTAAATGGAAAAGGGGGAGAGGGAGGAAAGAATAGAGGAAAAAAGTAATTACTATCACAAAATATTTAGCCACGAGGAGAATTTATGGTAGAGTGATGGGAGTTATAAAAGAACTTCATCTTCTTAATAATTTGCCGGAGTCAGATGTTAATTTTCCCAATGCCTTTAGAGCACTTTAAAACCCTAAGAAGTAGATCCTGGAAGCATTTGCCTCCTAGACTTCTTCCTCAGGGGAAGTGAAGACCACAAGCTGGGGTGGGTTGTGAGATGGATTTGGGTTGGTTGCTACCTTGTCTGGACTGGTTCATGACAAACAAACCCGATAAAAGCATAGGAATCATTTCCAGACATTCAGGATCAGAGCAGGACAGGCCATGGGGAACTTCCTCTCTGAACGCTAAGGTTATGGCTCCCTCCTTGCATTTCTTTTGTCTCTTGGAGCCATTAAAATTTTTTTTTGGTTTCAAGACTGCTGAAGGCTCTTTGCCACCCTTTCACAGGTGGGTGGCACTGGTTTAGGTTTAAATTTCTTTTTTCACTTGACTTTCTGTTTGCCCAGTTACCCAGGTGACTGATTCAGCTATTTTAAAAGCCATTTTCAAAAGCCTTCCCTTTTCCATGCACCACTGACAGCAAATATTTCAAGCCTGAATCAGACAGCCACTCTCTTTGTGGAGGTCGCCAAGGTGCTGACATGTCTTCATTGGTCTTCTCTCCTGTATGAGATCCTGCCAAGGAGGCTTCTAATGGGATGAGCTGGAGAACATGTGATGGAGCACTTAGAAGCTGGAGTTTTGGCCAAGCCTTCTGACAGTCTGTGCAAAGGTACACTTAGGATCTGGAGAAGACAGTGAGCAACAAAAACTAGCTGAAAGCTAAGAGCCTCGCTTCCAGAGGCTGCCCTGGAGTTTTCTGTTAAGCAATGTTTGTTTTCTGACAACAACTTTGAAAAAAGACAAAAGGGCCACACATGAGGAACATGTATCAATGAAAAAATCTTTGTGCCAGATGAGAAATGAGATATAGTAAAAACTGGACTAACGTATCCTGTGGAGTTAGGAAGCAATAAAACGCTTATGAGTAAATTCATTTAGGGACTGAAGTCTGAATGCCAAGAGGAAAAGAAAAAAAAAAACAACTGCGCTGCTTACTGAGTTAGGACATGTTCTTTCATTAGTTCTGTAGTGTGTAAGAAGAGGTGAGGAGATTCCTGGCTTATTGTAAGGAAAAACTTCAGAGAAAGAGAAAGGGGGGCAGGCCTAGGCTTGTTGGTGGGGCTAAGATGTGAGCAGATGAAGAGGTAAAACAGCAGTTGCAATGATGATATGCTTCTAAATGGCCTCAGAAGTACTTGGAATGTGGCCCGCATATCTGATCATTTAATCTGCGGGTGTTAAAGAAGAACCCACTATGAATTTTATTCTCCCATTCTGGGCAAAATGTGGTAGGGGTTGAAGGACAGCAGTGAATGGCTTCTTGGCCTCCTGAGTGTGGAACTGAAAGGTGTTGGAAAACCAGAGGAAAATCTTTTATTGCTGCCTATTCAGTACAACAGTTACACAATTGTCGCTTTTGAGGTCATAGTTTTTCCACTTACAAAGAGAAAAGTAACTTGAGGGAAATGAACATTTTATTTTTCAAGCACTCTTAAGCAAATCATTTTTTCATGAATCTGGGAGCTCTGTGCTGTGTACAGCCAGTTTCAAATCTCAGCCTCGCTCACTGCAGCTTTGCCAACTGTTATCTTCACAGGGCACCTCAGGTAGGACATAACTCTCAACACTGCTTCGTAGCAGGAGGAACTGAGTCAGAAGGGCTCAATGGCCTTATCTCTGGGCTTGGGAAGGAACCGTGAGTCTGGAGACCCACAACCCAGAGCTTCTGCTAGGGTCATTGCCCTCTTCTCTCATCCTGACCTAGCATTAGAGTCTGAACAAAGTCTGACAGATTCTGAAACTTCCCTGTGGAGGGTTAGCCTCAGGTATTGGCGATATCAAGGGCATGAAGCTGCCAGCTGTGGATAGGCAGGAAATGATTAACTGTAAAAGGGGTATTTACAAGCAATATCAACACCACTCCCCGCAGTCCCATCCCGGATCCTGGTAACCTTGGTGGCAGGGTGGCAAAATGGGAGGAGCCAGAATTTGGAGCTGTATAACTTGTATAACCACAATGCATGCTCCATCACTAAGTGATTTTGTGACCTTTGGGCAAATTGCTTAAGCTTGCCTGAACCTCAGTTATCTCATTAGTGATACAGGGATACTCATATTTTTCTATACCAAGAGTTGTGGTAAGGGTCAACCACAAGAACACAGGGCAGTACCTTGGCAACTGAAGAGCGCTATACAAGTGTGAGTTCTAGAAAAATCAAGGCGCAAGGTTGACGTTCTTCACAGAACATCCAATTAATCGTAACATGTAGAAGGATGAGTGATGACACTTTTAAAGGCTGTTGAAAGCTTTTGTGGTTTTCTGCCTTTTGAGGGACCTGCTTATGGGCATAGATACACTTTAGCTTTCTTGAGGAGGCACTACATTGCCCTACATGCTGCCATTTTTCTTTATAAAAGGTTTCCTAGGGGAGTGGATGTAGCTCAAGTAGTTGAGCACCTGCTTCCCATGTACGAGGTCCTGGGTTCAATCTCTAGTACCTCCTAAAAACAAACAAACAAACAAATGAAAGAAAAAAAAACCAACTATTGGGAAGCAGATGTAGCTCAGTGGTTGAGCCCTGGTATCTCCTAAGAAAAAAAAAAAGCTTCCCAGACCTTCTTCTTTATGTATTTCATGGTGACCCTATCCCATGTAAGGAGAGTGGGGGCTTTACTTAGCAGGTCCCCTTAATCTCCCCAACAATTGACATTTTATAATTAGTTCCATCAACGGCACCTTGTTATCACCATGAGGGAGAAAGTAGTGGTTTCCACCAAGAACCGGCAAATATCATAATTCCCAAGCCCTGTGTTTTACAAATTCTGTAAATCAGTTTTCTTAAAACAAACAGGCAGAAGAAAAATAATCATATCAGCTTGGAACTATTTTGGCTTAAGCTGAAATAATCCAAAGGCAGTTAGGTTTGTTTCTGCCTTCATCCCACCCCACCACATAAGACTTAATTTCCTTTTGCCCTTGCATCCAGACTGGAGGCCGTGTTGTCAGGAGGAAGTGGGTGCCAGGGAGAAAGATCCATCTATTTTATATTCACACAAATCTCTTCTTCAACTTTTATTGCAGGCCTGTGAGCTCCCCAGGCAGGAGGAAATTTTGAATGAACTCAGCTTTTAGTGACCAGGAGTGGAAACATGAAAAGAGCTATTCAGCCTCTCTGGTTACAGAGATAAGTACAAAGGGTAACTGGCATTAAGTCTGTAGTAATAGCAGCTCTAAGTACTGACCATGATTAGAATCTCCCGATAACTGATGCTGGGGAGACTAGAATATTTATCAAACCATTAGGAGAGGCTGTTCCTTGCTGATAAGATGCCTACGACTCATGAGGTCCCACCTGAAGATGTGGATGAGGCCGGGCTGGATTTACAGCCATTTGCAGCTAGGGCAAAAAAGTGTTCTCCTTAAGAGCAGCGTGAGGCATTCATCAGCAAAATTATGCAACCTGTCGCCTGGGGCAAACCTATGAAATCTTAATAAAACAGAGTTGGTGAACACCCTGATATATAAGGTGATTGAATACTATGGTCAGACTTGGTCAGCAAGTCACAATATCACTGATTTGGAGGCTGAGGAAGTGGGGTGTGGGATAAATGAGATGGAAAAGTTACTAATCTGTGGTTCTCATTTTTCCAAAGATCTCATACCAAATTGTAAATGTGCCAGATTTGAGATTATCCTAAATTTTAAAAAAATGACATCACCCATTTTACACAGCTTCAGGACCTCATTTTGTGTTGTTACTACAGCAGCAGAAGTTGTTGTAGTTCAGACAATATTAAAGTTAAAAACAAACAGCAATAAAGCAGTCATGAGCATTTTATTTTCCCTCTCCGTGAAGTTTTGCATCCACGCCTAACCCTCAGTACCAGCTATCACTCTTTGTTTTTTTTTTTTTTTCAAATACTGATTGACTATCTCACACATAAATATATGAACTTAATTGGTTTTTAAAATTAAAACTTGTTTTCTAGATTGATTCTATTTTTTATTTTTTATTTATTTTTATTTTTTTTAAAAGATTTTATTTATTTATTCATTTATCCCCCCCTTGCTGCTTGTGCTCGCTGGGTCAGCTAACCACGCCGCACGGGCGGGCTTGCCTTCACCAGGAGGCCCCGGGAACCGAACCCAGGGCCTCCCATATAGTAAACGGGAACCCTACTGATTGAGCCACAGCCGCTTCCCGATTCTATTTTTTAAAATAAAATCTGTGATGGGAGGAAAATATGCTGACCATGTAGGGTAGTTGGGTGGCCTCCTTGGACAAGCCTCTGGGAAATAGCTCTTCAGGCCGTTATGGAACACTTTCCTACTTTCCCTTTGTTGATTTTTCTAAAGCATGTAGATTTGTTCTTAATTAGCAACACAAAACTTCCCCCTCTCTAGACTCAAACTATGTGCTGCCCAACATTTGCCTAAAGCTTGCTTATGAGAAATAATATTTATGGAGGATTGCCTGAAAGATATGCAGTTATTTTATTCTGCTTGACATGCTAGATTTTAATCTCTGGATTGAATCAGA
The DNA here is from genome assembly GCA_026826555.1 of Tolypeutes matacus. Taxonomy (NCBI): domain Eukaryota; kingdom Metazoa; phylum Chordata; class Mammalia; order Cingulata; family Chlamyphoridae; genus Tolypeutes; species Tolypeutes matacus. The sequence goes on along the minus strand of JAKSZT010053770.1, from coordinate 43,504,666 downwards.
CCATAAGAGAAATGACTATTTGGATAATTGGTCTTCCCCTCCCCTTGAAGAATCACTTTTCCCCAGCTACGCTTTGGTGTTATACCTTCGGCCTACTTAGAAGAATTATTTAATAAGTAGTCCAATACACTTTGCTACTGTCAGTTTGGCTTAGTGTCGATCTCCCACCCCTCCCCTCTGCCCACCTAAACCCTGCTCTAGGAGAAAGAGAACTCACTCCTCAGCACCAGGAATAGTATGTGCTTGTGTGTGTGTGCGCGCGCGCGTGTGGGTGTGTGTCTTCCAATGATCTGATGTAGTCTTCTTTCATAAGCACTCGTGGCTTCTCTGGCTTCTCTTTTGGCTTTGGCCATGAGTATCCACAGCCCCTGTTGGGAGCCACCTCTGCTACCTGCCTATAACCATCCAAGGTTTTCATCTTGCTCTCTCCTCAGCTGCAGTACAGCATGGCTGTTCGGAGCGCAGGCTCTGGAGCCAGACTGCCTGGGTGTGAATTCTGCTGTTTTACTTTGAGCAAGTTTCTTAACCTCTTGTGCTTCAGTTTTCTCATCTGTAAAACAGAGACAGTGATGGTGCCTGCGTCCTAGAGTCATTGTGAGGAATTTAGGATGATGCCTGACACAGAGTAAGCTCTACTTAAGTGTTAGCTATTCTTTTTATTACCCTGATTTGCTTTTTAAAAAAATTATACTTTACTGTACAGATTTTACTAAGTCACCTCAAATTATTTTGGGAAGGAATGGGAAATAAACAATTCTAAATGTAAAAATCTAAATGGAGAATTGAGGTGACTACCATTTACCTCAGCCAACATCCTAATTTTTGCTTTAGTTATCTGAATATTTTAGGTAAAAGTGTTATGTTGCCTGAATTGTTCAGGATAATTACTTCAGTTTCTCTACTTTACTCCATGTGCACAGAGAGTCTCCTTATTGCTTTCTTAAACTTAACCTCAGTGGTGAAGCAGTTGAAGCCAACTGTGGCTTAAATGACTATTAGGAGTAATATGAGCAATAATCCCAAACTCAGTTGCCACCACTGAAGCCCTTTCATCTCCCATCCTATTGTGAACATTACCGGAGTGTCTCTCATGTCTTCAAAACCATAGTGGGATCCGTGACAAAACCACACCCTAAGTTCAAAACTTGCTTCTAGCTATTCTGCCATTGACTTGGCAGTGTGTGTACAAAGGACCTTGGGCATGGGACTGGGAATCTGCTTCCGACAGCCTGAGTCCCCACCCTGGGGCCCCACTCCCAGCCCCCAGCTGGGAGGCTGCTGTGCACCTGGAGAATGAACTCACTCCCAAAGGCTTGGGCTTTACTTGAGAAGCAGCAGGGGCCAAAGAGAAAAATAATTCTACTTTTCCAATGTGCTTCACTCCCACCCAGTTCACTGTCTTCCAGAACACAAGTTTCAGACACTGGATTCTCAGTGTGGTGCTGGCTTTAGAGCCTGGCCCTTATATCGGCGCTAAACAGATAAAACATTAAGCACCAGGGCGCTCCCAATCATTACTGCGGAATCCACAGGTAATGAATTCAGCTCTAGGCTGTTTGGGGCCAGTTGTTTTTATTTCCCACCCACGGCAAACACTTTTCAGTGATGAACTCTCCCTGTGCAAGACGAGGGTACTCACATGGTATCCCCAGAAGACTTGGAATGCCTCATTTCTGCCAGAAACACTAGCCCTGGGGGCTCTGAACCCCCTATCAAGGGCAGGGAGAAAGAAAAGACAATCAAATAGCTGTCTATTCACTAACTGGCTAGATGAGAGAACTCTATTTCTGTAAAATCTTTTCTTAAACCAAATTACTGACACAATTTGGAAAATTTTTCAAATCTATAAAAATTAATTGAAAGTTAAATGGTTCATTTTTCATCCCTTTCCATAATTATTTTAAATTGCTTCAGTATTTGACCAACATTTTCTTTAATTCTGACACTGACCCTGGGAGGCTGGTGGTTTGGGCCTTGTTATCTCTGAGCTCCGAGTGGAGAAGGCAAGTCTCAGAGAAGTTAAGTGGGTTTCCAGAGATTTCCAGACAAGCCAGTAGAGACAGAATTTGAAGGTGGTACCAGCTGCCTGGTTAGGTATGGAAGCTTCCATGTATTCTGGGTAGTCTAAACTTAGCAGTCCCCTGAGGGAAAGATTAAGTAGGAAATACAAAATCACTTTGTACAGAGAGTTACCCAGACATTTTTAGTAAAAGGGAGATGCATGTACCCAGTTTAGACAAGGTATCAGCTAGATGGATAAATTATGCAGCCTGAAGTGGGCTCTGAGCTGCAAGACTTTAGAACGGAGTAAATTCCATTCATTAATGTGTCAAAGAAACTTTGTTTCATGTACATTTGTAATCCTGTGTGTGTGTGTGTGTGCACGCGCGCATGCATGTGTGTGCGGGGTGGGTGGGGGATAGTTATATCAGACTCTTACTGATTGCCCTTTGGAATATAAAAATCATACAGTTTAAATACGAGGTATTATTTGAAATTTGTTTCTCTGCATCAAATGACTGTAGTGGACTCATGAAGTCAGCTACTAGTTATTTCCTGCCTAGCATTACAAAGGCTGTATTGGTCTCTTAGTTCAATGCTCTGAATCATAGTGAGGGATTGTAGCAATTGTGTTTAAGAAATTATCTTGAAATATGCAAAGCAGTTAGGGTGGAATGAGCTTAGCTATTTGATCTTAAAATCCAGAAGAATACTGCAAACAAATGGAATAAGGAGTGAGAATAGGAAGAGTAAATAATTCTACTCTAATATAATGTGCTGATAAATTCATCTGAGGAGGAATACATTATAGCAAAAGGCTGAGCAGAGGGTAGTATAATGTGGCCAAAATACTTAGCAAGTTTGTGAATGAATTTCTCTTCAGTGATTATTATGTACCAGTTAGGTCTATTTCTGTTTTGATAGAATACCCAACCCAAACTAGATTAAGTCAAGAGGGAATTTATTTCTGACATAACAACACATTACAGCCTTCTCTGGTTTCAGGCAAGGCTTTACTTAGCAGGGACATCAGGACACAATTTATCTCTTGGCTTGACTCTGTTCTCTGTCAGGAGTTGGATTCATTCTTAGGCTTGGTGAGGTGGCAAGGTGGTTATAGCAACTACTGATTCTCATTACTCTCAAATTAAGGTCCAGAAGTTTCTTTGAGTTTCATGGCATATCATCATCTCTGATGACTTTCCCTGAGCCAATCATTATGGCCCAGCAGAACCTGAAGCTCTGATTGGCTAGGCTTCAGATACAGGAGCTGAGTTGGGAGTCAATTCCGCCATTACTAGGAATGGGGTAAAGTAGATACTCAAAGCAGAATGGGGAGCTGGTAAAGGAAGTAGGGTGAATGGATGCCAGAGGGCCAAAACCCAGTATCTGCTACACAGAACATAGTCACTATGGTAGTAATAAAAGAGAAATACATTAATACAAAAAGTCTAAAATGACATTAGAAATAAAACAGTACCCCAATGAATGATTATTAGTCTTCTGTGTTAAAGGTATCTTTGTATCTTTTTGTATCATATCATGCTTCAGAGAAGATACATTAACTAACTACCATGAAGTCCTGGTCCTAATCCTGTGGTAGAAGTCCTAGTGTTTTCAGAAGTTGTTACCAACTGGGTACCTAGGACTTTTATATTGAAATGGTCTGGGGATGTGTGTAGTGAGAAAAGTAATCTGAGTTGAATTAGGAGAGTCTTCAGGTAATACTTAGGATGATCATCCTGTACCTCAGCCTTTCTAAGGCATTTGTGGGAGTTGCACAAAAGAACTATAAATTCTTTGATTCCTGTCTTACATGGGGCAAGAGTCATGAAGAAAACAAGTAGTAAGAGCAACATAAATGAAGTTGATGAACTCGGGAACACGAAAGCAGGAGGTGAGCACTTGCAAACCAAGGGAGAAACAACTTTCTGCACTTAGTTTATCAGCACCGTGACCAGAATACGACCAGTCTACTAACAGGAGTTTTGTATTTGCCCTTTCCTCTGCCTGAAGACGTTTCCCTCAATTTCTGCAATGCTTGACACTTTCTCATGTTCAGGCCTCAGCTCTTTGGAGAGACCTACTTGGACCCCCTCATTCAGTCCTATTTCGTTAAAATTCTGTTTTATTTCCTTCATGGCACTTTTCACAATTTGAAATTACCATGTTTGTTTTCTTGTCCATTGCCTGTGCTTTCCCCCTAAATTTATGCTCCTTGAAGGCAAGGGCCTTGTTTATATTATTCATTTCTGAGTTCCCAACATCTAAAAAAATCTAGAACAAATGGAGTATCAATAAATTTTAAATGAAAGTTTGGTACAATGAAATAAAGACTTGGATATAAAATAACCTTACTTTGCCAAAGAAAGACAACAATCATTGTCACTTCTGGCAGGAGTTCTGAAGTTTTTTGTGCAGTAGACCCTTCTGGCAATCTGGTGAAGACTGTGGGCCCTTCTAAGAATATTTTTAAATGCACTAAAAATAATCCAGAGGTTTTTTTTTTTATTGAAATCAATTATATGGATAAATAGTTAACAAAATACTTAAACATTTGTGATATAGTAATATGTACTTCTTTATTCATATAGCAAACAACAAGATCGCACAGTGGATCTCATAAATAATAGGATTTTAAAGTAATTATGAGAGTAAACAATATTTTGAGATATTTGTAGCAGCTCTAATATGGTATGAAAATGTGTGTGATTTCTATTGTTTACAAAGTCACAGGTCTTGCTAATACTACTATAGCTTGTTGCCTACAACCAGAATGGAAAGAAATGCTAAATTTCATTAGAGGTTAATGTAAATAAGGAGGTAAAATTTCCCCCAACCAAGTTCATGGACCCCCTCAATTTTAGCTACAGACCTTTTAGGAGGACTGTGAATGATAGTTAAGAATCCCTAGGCTAAGGGATCTGATGGGATTTAGAGTTAATTTTAGAGCAATCAATAGTTATACCTAAATCTCATCTGTAAAATTTTCTGGCTTTGAGAGTATTATATATACGCACATGCTAATCAGAGAAAACTGTATATATCTCATCCATAGAGGTGGTTTCGTTCTTATATATATACATTTTCTTGCCCTAATAGAGTACTGAGTTAAAGGACACCTTAAGTCTTGCTAGGGGAAAATAATCCGACCCTGGTGGCCCCGGACATGTTGCTGTTTCTATTATGGTTCTTTGATTAGATGAATGAGGTAACAAAATTTATAGAACAGATGGTCTTACAGGGATTAACTCTGTTTTGCTTAGGAGGTCAAGACCCTTAACATACACAGGGAAGAGTTAGGACACCAGATAATTCCCTTCCACAACATGCTCACACATCTCATCTTCCTTTACATGGGAAAAGACTCATGTGTGTTCCCCTTTCTGGTAAATAATGAAATAAAAATCTCAGTGGCCATGTTGCACTTATCTCCCTGGCATTAGGTTTTATGATAATTTCTTTATTCCTTTTTTAATAGCTTGCAATTAATTTCATGGGGGAAGATATTCACTCACCCACTACTAGTCTGAAGAGGTAAAAGGAGGATGGGAATTACAGATTTCATTATTTTTTCTCACTCTTGATCAGAAAAACATCATACTACAAAGGAGAGTCTCAAAAGTGAAGCAAGAACTCAGAGTAGTCTGTAGTCTACTGAAGTAAGACTTCAGCTTACTGGGAGATCATTTGGTGCACCTTAGCAGACACATAGAAAACTGCCTGTGATGCTCCTCAAACTAGAATGCAAGGCTATGTGAGTAGGCACAATCATTTTAATAAGACTACCAAAGAAATGTTTAAGAATTTACTTTCCAAGAAAAACTGGATTCCTCAAACAAACCTTTTTTGATTCTTATAAGATATCATTAAGAATTTAGGAACATAGCTATAACTTTGAAATTTTTCAAACATTGTGAGTTATAGTCATCTTTAAAGTGAGCTTCTCTTTTTTCAAGTGTTCTCAATAACACCTGTATATCAGCAAGGGCAGGAGTTTCCAATTCAGATTGACATGTGCATAGGTCAGTAAATAGTGAGTTTTGTCATGTAACAAACAACCCCCAAATCTCTATATTTAAACCCAAGAATAGTCAATCTCATACATTTTTTTGTGTGTGGGCCATTATACGGGATTTTGCTCATCATAGTCACTTGGGGACCCAGAATGAGAGAAGCTCTGTCTTGACACATGCTTCCAAGATCATTATACCAAAGGAAAGGAATATGGAAATCATGGAGTGGCTCCTAGAGCTGCACATGCCTTCTTCTCACATTTTGTTGTCTAAAGAAAGTAGCATGGCCACACCAAACTTCAAAGAGTGGGGAAAGTGCAACTCTACCATGTGCCTGGGATGCAGATAGCAGGAAATATCTGTGAAAAGCCTTATGACTACCACAGTCCACCCTCTGGTCACTATATATGTTGTCCACTGTCTGTGGAAATCCCATACAGTGAGAGCATCAAGCTCAAAGGCCAAGAACTCTCAGGGATATGTGGTAGTCTCTATGTCAGGTCCACATGTGACTCTTCTTAATCCAGTGATCTGTGAATTAAAAAGATGTATATACCTAATATATAATGGTGGATCAGGGAAAGGATAAACTCAATAAATTTTAACATTCAGAGGAGGTATGAAAGGGACAAACACAATTCTGAAATCCATCTGGGAAGAAGTAACAGGAGCCTCCTCCTCTGGGGTTAGGGAATGTTTCTTCATAGACCTGATTCTGCCCTTACTTCCTCCTCTGAGAGCCTCTCCCTTCCCCATTATCTCCTTGACCACACCTGATGGGAGCACTGGAAACTGTGCTCTCCTCAGGCTGCTTCTAGCCTCTTTTGGTTGGAAGCCCAAGGGTCTTTTTGAAGCTCAATCACAATCTGCTTTAACCCAAGCCAGTGGTTCTTTTGGCAGCACAGCTCTTGCAAAAACTTGGTTAGATTCTTATGTATTTGATTCTAGTCAGCCCCATATGCCAAGAGCTGCACCCACAATTTTTTTTCTAGATTTGCTATATATCTTTGCTTCCTCTCCTCCATGTCCCTTTCATTCTCACTCTGATTTTGGGTTCTGTGGGTTTATCAGGCTTCAAAGAGAGAGCCATATACTTAGTCACTTCCTGAACCATTTTGTTGAATTGAAAGGATTATTGTACCTTGTTTCTCCAGTTGGAATCATACTCTGAGACACCGTAATCCATTCAGAGTTTTTAAAAAAAATTCTGTGTGATTTTTTTCCTGCCCAAAACTGAAATTTAATTACCTTTTTACTTGAGGACAAACCTTTTTTTCAATTATTTGCTTATGTATGTGTGTTTTTGTTTTCAGTTATAATTCATATTGAAACCTAGTCCTTCCAGGATTATTTCTTTCTCCCTGAAGTACATCTATAGATCAGTTCTTTTCATGGTAAATGCTCTCAGTCTTTGTTTGCCAGTTCATTTGTTTGTCCATATTAATTTTTAAGCAGCGTTATTGAGATAGCATTCACATGCTATACAATTTACCTATTTAAAGCATAAAGTTTGGTGGTTTTTCGTATATTGACAGAGCTGTGCCACTGTCACTACAGTATAATTTTAGAACATTTTTATCACTCCAAAATGAACCTCATACCCAATAGCAATCATTCCTCATTCTCCCTGCCCCTGCCCCTTAGTCCAAGGCAATCACGAATCAACTCTCTGTTTCTATAGATTTGCTAATTCTGAATATTCCATATAAATAGAATTACAATATATAGTCTTTTGTGACTGGCTTTTTCTTACTTAGCATGTTTTCAAGTTTCATCCATGTTATAGCATTTAGTACTTCACTCTTTTTTATTGCTGAATAATATTCCATTGTGATTTATCCATGATATATCACATTCATCAGTTGATAGACATTTGGGTTTTTTCTACTTTTTGGCTTCTATGAATAGGGCTGCTATGAACCTTTGTGTACAGGTTTATGTGTGGACATATGTTTTCAGTTTTCTTGAGTATGTATCTAGGAGTAGGATTGCTGGGTTATAGAGTAACTACTTGTTTAACATTTTGAGGATGTGTCAAACAGTTTTCCTAAGTCGCTGTACCATTTTACACTCCCATCAGCAATGTAAGAGGGCTCTAATTTCTCCACATTCTCCCAACATGTGCTATTGTCTGTCTTTTGATTATAACTATGCTAATGGCTGTGAAATGGGATCTTATTATGGCTTTGGTTTGCATTTACCTAATGATTAATGCTGTTGACATTCTTTCTTGTGCTTATTGGACATTAATTTAGCTTTTCTGGAGAAATGACTATTCAAATCCTTTGCCCATTTGTTATTTTATTGTTGAGTTGTAGCAGTTCCTTGTATAGTTTAGATAAAAGTCCCTTGTCAGATACATGATTTGTAAAAATTTCCTCCCATTCTGTGGATAGCCTTTATAGTTTTTTTATAATGTCCTTTAAAGCATAGAAGTTTTTAATTTTGATGAAGTCCAATTTATCTATCTTTTTTTCCTTTCTTTTTGCTTGTGCTTTTGGTGTTGTATCTAAGAAGTCATTGCCTAATGCAAATCTATGAAGATTTGCTTCTATATTTTCTTCTAGGAACATTAGAGTTTTAGCTCTTACATTTATGTCTTCAATCTAATGTGGTTTAATTTTGTGTATGATGTGATGTAGAGGTCCAAATTAATTGTTTTGTATGTGGGTATCCAATTTCCTAGCACCATTTGTTGAAAAGACCTTTCTTTTCCCATTGAATTGTTTTGGCATCCTTGTTGAAATTACTCACATTCTTTTTTTTTATTTTATTATTTTTTTTTATTGTGGGTAAAAATCAAAATTTTCACAATACATACCAACATTTGCAAAATGATATATAAATGTATATGCATATATGTGCATTTGCTTACAATGGTGGTCATGGGGAAGGTTTTTCATTCCCTTACAGTAACGGACACAGGACATGGTAAATATCATCAAAATTATTAAACTGTATCATCTAAATTGTAAAATATACTGTAAATCATTGACAATGTTTAGTTGCTATATTTTGCTATCTGTATAACAGTTATAACAATGCTAACATTCAAAAAAAAGGGGGGGTTAATATGGGGTGGGGAAGGGGGTATGGTTTGGTATCTGGCAGTCTCCGGCACTCCGTATGTGACTTTGCTGTGACCTAAAACTTCTTTGAATATCAAATGAAAAATTGGGAGACAATGGGGATTGAGAGGGGGAAGGTGTCACGGCACACCAGACATCCGATAACACAGCGATAAAAGGAAGGAAAGAAGGAAGGAAGGAGAAAAACTCACATTCTTGAACCATAGTTTTTCTAGACTCACATTTATTCTTTCTTTACTTTGAAGATATCTTACTGCCCTTTATTTCTCATTTTTGATATTGAGAAATCTGTTATCTTTCCAGCTGTATTTCCTTTGTAATCTGCTCCTTCTTTCTGGCAGGAAAGGAAATTCCTTTCCTCTTGTTTTTAGAGTTCTACAGTTTTATTGCAATGCATTAGGCATGGATTTCTTTACAGTTAAGCTGCTTGGTAGTCATTGTGTTTTCTGCATCTGTGTACTCAAGTTCTAGAAAATTCTCGACCATTTTCACTTCAAATATTGTCTTTCCTCTTTTCTTTCCAGTATCTTTTTCTAGAATTCGAATTAGATTGTTTTAGGTCTATTGATTATTCAGTCTATCCTTCATATCTCTAAATTTTTCTTTCATGTTTCATGCACATGCCATATTATGTAGCATTTTATGTAATTTCTTTATATCTTCAGTTCACTCTATTCTGTATTCAATGGTGTCTAACTGCTTTTTAAACCATTCCTTGATTTTTTTTTTAAGTTTCCATAATTTCTTTTTCATTATAGAAGTTATAACCTTTCCTCCTAAATCTGCCTCCTCACATTTGATAATCTTTTGGTGCTTGCTTAGCTTTGTGATTGCCTCTTTCTCTTTGAAACTTAATACACAGTTTTTCTACATTTTGTTCCTCACAATCCCAATATCTATAATCTTTGGGGATTCTATATCTATTGTTTGTCTATTCTGCTGACTCTCACTCATGCTAATGATCTTTCTCATACATGTCCTTGTTGATCTGCGGGCATCTTGCAAACCTAAACTGGGAACATTTTCCTACAGAGATGATTTGCTTCTATTTCTGCAGAAGCCAGGAAGTGCCACTATCTTAGACCCACTTGAGGCCCTTATGTGGGAGTCTTAGGTTAGTTCACTCCCTTGCCATTGGCCCAAGGCTCAAAATCCCAATAGCAGTGCTACTCTAAATACCGACCCTCAGGGCAATACCTCCTAGTTGTCCACCTTGCAGAGGCTCCAGCACCAACTTTGCTCATATTTTTGAGTGGGACGAGTTTCTTTGGAGAATTCTCCTCTCTTTCAATATCAACAATGTCTCAAGAGAGTGCCTTAACTATTATCTATTTGTTATCCACTGAGACAGTCCCTCAGAGCACCCTGTGGGCAATAATGCCTAAAGCAGTAATGCCTCCTCCTCCTCCTTTTTTTTTTTCTTGTTCTTGTTGTTTTTGTCATCTTTCTCTTCTTTTTCTTCCTCTTTCTTCTTATTTTTCTTCCCCCTCCACTTTTTTCCTACTTTTAAAAGTTCAGTTGTCTCTCACCCAGTAGCTCTATTTTTCTGCAAACGTGTTTTTGTTCCGACTGAACTTCCTTTCAAATAAGTTCCTCTTTTTGTTGACTGATTTGGACTCAGATTCAGTACTTTAAGAGTAGCCATCCCTCAAGCAGGGGAAGGTGACATTATTTCTCCCTACTGGGTCAGTGGTAAAGTGAGCAGGTTGCAATTCCCCTAACAACCACTGAGAAGGAGGCTCCCAGCAACCTGGCCTCCTTATGCTTCCCCTGCCTGAGGCATAAGAAAGACACAGCCCACCTGTTCATCTCCTCTGGGGCTTTTAAGAGAGAAGAGCCTCACATTCACAGGAGAACACACTTGATCTTCCTCTCTGAGAAACATGTTTCCGGGCCAAGCTCTTCCCAGTATCCTCTACTTTGTGGTAAACAGCTAAGTGCCTGCTTATCTCCACTCATTGGTGTCATACACAGGCAAAGTCTCTCCACAAAATCTGAGGCTTCCTTTGTCCATGGATGATAGCAGACTTCTCTCTCAAGAGAGGCAGATGGAATAAAGCTGGTTATGAATTTCCATCAAACCTTAAACAAATGTGAAGAGGAAATAACCTGAAATGGCAAAATATGATTTCAGTGATGGTCATGTTTGTGATGAAAATTAACAAGTTTATGACCACCAAAGCAATATCACATTTTTATTTTGTGCAATTATGCGCAGATGTCTGCATATTTGTATAATCTTGTTCTAAAACTATTTATTCGGATTTCAGATTTTTTTGGTCCTAAGTCAGTCAAAAGTATCAATTATTGGTTTGATGATATCTCTTAGTATATTACTAATTTTAAAAAGATAATTCAATAGGTTGCTGAAAATACAGGAATTGAATAAATGTCTTAAGTGTTACTTTTATCATGATTAAGTAATAATAACGAAGCTTTCATATTCACAGTATCAGAATTTATTGAAGTGCTTTTGAGCCTTATAATGACTAAAATGTGTTTGAACTCAGATGCCAATAAAATATTTTCAATTTTAAAATACATTGAAAAGTTGAAAACAGTAAAGAGTTTCTCAATGTGATTCAGTTTATATTGTATAAAGACAGAATGGCATATCACTGTATACTAACATCTTTAAAGGCTACCATAGAAAATGAAATTAAAGCAAATATTCATAAATTCAGATGAGCTAAGAGGATCTAGTAGAAGGGAAGAGGCAACCAAATTTGGGAAACAATTGGAACATTAAATTTTTTGATATCCAATTTAATATCCTATAAAAATCTTAGTTATCTCATGAATTCAGTTAATTAATACATTTTTTTCCTTTGATTGCTGCTGAGTTGTCGAGCAGACAGTCTTTCATTGCTGAAAAAACCAACTCCATCTTATTATTACTGCAGAATGCCTCTGTAGGAACTGAATAGGACCCAAAACAATGACACTGAGGCACAGTACTCTGGACACGAAAAATACTTGCTCAGCTATTTCTACCCCCTGGTTAACCCAGTATTTGAATGTGCAAGGGGCATCCTTTTGTGAGATCCCAGCATCATATTTATGGGAACAGAGTATACATCATCAGTTGCTATGACCAGGAAAGAAATATTGGTTTTTACACTTTGTGTCTCTTGGGAATCATCTTATCAGAAACGTGTAACAAAAACACCAATGAATACACACATATTTACATACATACATAAAATAAAGTGGTGCCGGCTTGTTAAGTTTCTCTTCCCTAGGTTGCTAGGAGGTGTTTCCATTTTTCCATTGTCCAGTCATAAGTACTGATTGATAATTGATTGACCTGGCAACACTACTCTTCATTTTCTGCAATCCTAGTTTTGAGGACACAGGCCCAGAATGGCAAAGGCTTGACTGTAGGCTCTCCCTTTTCTTTCCTGTTCTTGGTTCTAGAAAGAACAGAAAGGATGAGAGTGACTGCATTCATTTATCAACCACTCCCTGAGCACCTTGTTAATGCTTGACATTGTATTTTTAACTTTGTGGGAGAGAAGTATAAAGCACATCTCCCTTCTCAAGGAGTTTGCAGCATAGTGAAGAGGATCAATAGCTAAACCTTGAGAACTAGAAAGATAGAGCATGGTTATTTGTATCTTTGATAAGTTCCACAGTTGAGTGAGATTCATGCCAAAATTTAATGATCATTACTTCAGAATAAATTTATAAACTTCACAAGGTTTTGTCTTACCAATAACTTTCTGGTGTAGAGCACTGGTTTGAGATCATTTATACTCAAGAGTTCTGCCATTCCTTTCCCATAGAGCAAAATAAACACTTTCTGCTTAAAGTAATTTTGATATAATCTCTCCCTCTTGTAAGCATCTAATTTCTTAGTGTATACAATAGACAGTTGGACAATTTTTATTAAGACAGGAATGCTTGGGGACACTGATTTCTATTGGTTTCATTCAGTTAGTTCTTAAGATACAAAAGAGACATTGTACAACATTGAATGGGAAGTTCTGTCAGTAAGGAGTTTATTCTCATAATGTAGGGCATCACTATTCTCACAGAAATCTTAAAGAACACATTATGGCCTCAACATCCTAGACAAAGAGCTCTGAGAAAATTTACTATAGATATTTCATCATGACAAAATTATTCAAACACCACAAATTCCATTTTCCACTCATAGTCATAGATGGGCACTGTTGTAAATACTGAAGCATTCAGAAAATATTCAGGATTGTCTTACCCTAGGATCTAGGGTCTAGATCAATGGTTCACAACCCTGGTTTTGTCCAATCTCTAGACCATCCCAGGCCAATTAAACCAGTATGTGGGAGCAGGGTAAGGAACAAGGCATCAGTATTGCATTCCATTGTCCACCTAGGTTGAGACACACAGTCCTGGACCATTTAAATGTGATACTAGTCTCTGAGTCTCACTGAGCATAATCAAAGACTGGAGTCAGGTGATGTGACTTGCTATAGTTTTTCATGGTCTTCTTTATGCTAGCTTTTCAATGAGCTATCTCTTCCGGGATTCCTTTTTTTTCTTTTTTCAGATTACTCACTTTTCCTTCTGAAATCTGTACGCTGAGAAGAAGGATGAACATATAAACTGACCTGTGGGTGTGAGGCAGAAATTCCCTGACACTGCTGACTCTGGGTCAACAGAGCCCTCTGCCTACATTGTGTGACTTCTTTGGTTTTGCTCATGAAAGGTTGGCCTCCCACTACCCAGGGCCTCTTCCTAGGCCAAAATAATGATCAAAGTTGCATCACTCATGAACTTCACAGACTAAAGTATTTGTAAATAACTTTTTGCATCCTCATAGTCATAAAATGTTTACAAAAGGCAGAACATACATCATTATATTATAGGCCCTCAGGAAATGGCATTTGACTTTGGCCTTCAAAAAGAAATGGGAAATGGTGAAAACACATCATACGATTTGTAATTAGTAGGGCTAACATACGGGTATGACAGTGATTTTGTTGTTGTTGCTGATTTTCTTTTCTTTATTTCTTTGAGTAATGAAAATGCTCTAATGTTGATTGAAGTGATGACTGCACAGTTTAGGGATTATACCAAATTCCATTGATTATACACATTAGATAAATTATATGGTTTATGAACGGAAAAAAAAAAAAATAAGGAAGGATGGGGAAAAATACACCAAATGTAAGACACAGACTACAGTTAGTAGTAATACATTGATGGTGCTCTTTCATAATTTGTTACAACAGTTTTACTACAATGCACGGTATTTGTGTTTGTGGGGGGGTGATATATGGAAGCCTTGTATGATTTTATGCCTGTTTGTATTATAAGTTCACAACTTTTACTATATACTTTTTGTTTATGTATGTTCATGTATGAAGGATATACATCAATAAATTGTTTTTAAAATGAAAAAATAAAATGGGAGTTTAGTAGGCAAAGAAAAGGGGGAAAGGAGGACATTGCAGGAACAGAATTCTACGCCAAGGGCACAACAGAGAAATGAGGGCAAATGGTGTAGAATGTAGCCCAGAAACAGAATAATAAAGTTCATTTGTAGTGTAAACGTCAGTGCAGGGGAGCAATGAGAGAAGATACTATGGAGTTAGGTAATTGTCATGTTGGCAAGGGCCTTGACTACCTACTGGTCAGAGGATTTTGTGCTCGGACTGCCATGTAGCAGGCCATGGGGAAACGAAGGCTCTTGAGCAGGGATGTTAGAAGTCAGAGGTGTGTTTGAAGAGGCACTTCTGCGAGCATGTGATAGGGTGTATTGGTTGGGGAAAGTCTGGAAGCAGAGACCCTGGTTGAGAAGCTATTGTAATAGCCCAAGCAAGAGGCAATGGGGCTGATGACCCTGGGGGTGGAAAGGACAAGTTAAGTTTGGGAGGTATTACCACAAAGGAAGAGAGATTTGCGGGACCTTCAGACATGTGGCAGGCTGATATGGAAATCTTTTCAGGCAGCTTTGATTTTCCGGCCTGTTAAATCAAACCTCTATGTGTCAGGGCATAAGGCTGACCTGCAGGGACTCTATAATTAGAGATGGAATCTGGATGCTGACTCACCAGGATCCAAGAGGGAAACTCCAAACTGTAGCAAGTAAGTGGACAAAGGATGTGGCTGTGACCCCAGTCAAGCAGCTCTTTAAAATCCTGTATCAGGGGGTCTCACTGACTGCCACAGTAAACACTGCCTGAAGCAAGGGTGCTCCTGAGGGCTCTAGAGACATCTGGACACTATAAGCAAGGCAGACAACCCCAGGAAATCGGTACTCCATCAGTGGGCCTTACCTTGGAATATGTGATAACCTATGCCCCCAATGTATCAGAGTCAGACTCATAATTTTTCCACACATGGTTCTTCTGCCCCTTTTATTTGAACCTATAATCGGCACTAAACCCAAATATATATGTCCCAGAGACTTAAATCTTCCAAATGTTCATACACCAGTTGAGCCTTGAAGCTCAGCAGAGTTGCAGCCAATACCTCTTCTCCGGTTAATCAGACTTAACCAGGACAACTAACGAAAGGATGATGATGGAAAATATCCATCCCAAAAAACAGAGTATCTACAACTGTAAGCAAGACAGTTTCATCCATCTGCCCCATGTGATCTAAGCCCCCTTTCAAGTGGAAGCAGAGTGGGCATCATCATCCCCAAATCGTTAAGACTGAAGAAGGAACAAACATAAGGGGGGATTGCAACTATGGACTAAAGTAGACTTATTATTAGTCTAGTAATGGAAGAACTTGTAACAATGATATAAAGGCAGTGGTCATTAGAGGTTCTGATGGGAGGGAGAGGGAAGAATAAGTGTAACACGGGGGTATTTTTGGGACATTGGAATTGTCCTGCATGACATTGCAATGATGGATACAGGCCATTATACATTATTGTAAGGCCTATAAATTTGTGCAACATGGGGCATTTTGGCAATATTGGAATTGTTCTGTATGATATTGCAATGATGGATACATACCATTATACATTTTGTCAAAACCTATAAAAATTATGCAGTGCAAAGTGTAAACCATAGTGTAAACAATAGACCATGGTTGATAGCAATGTTTCAATCGTGTTCATCAATTGTAACAAATGTATCATATTAATGAAAGATGTTGTTAATGGGAGAAAGTGTGGGAGGGGGAGGGGGTGGGTAATATGGGAATAACCTATATTTTTGATGTAACATTTATGTAATCTAAAGCCTCTTTGAAAATAAAGAAAAGAAAACAAACAAAAAATCCTGTATTATGGGGCAAATAGACACATGAGCAAAAGCATCTAGAAACTTTCAGTTCTATCCAAAGGCATATGCTATATTTGACCAACCACAAAAACTAGTCAAGTCACCTGACTAGAGTCATTTCCCTTCTGTATAAAACAGCCATTAGTGAATTCTCACACTTTGATGCTCTCTTCATCAGCCACAATGAACTCCTAGCAAAGCAAGGCAACCTCTTTGGGAAGTATGAAAAAGTCATGAAGACATCATGTCGAGTGACATAGCAAGAAACAAAAGGACTAATATTGCATTGTCTCACTGATATAAAATAATTAGAATAAGCAAATTCATAGAGTCAGTCACTAGAATTCAGGTTACCAAGAGAGGGTGGGTGTAGGGAATAGGAAGTTAATGCTTAATTCATACAGAGTTTTTTTTTTTTTTAGCCGGGAGGTACCGGGGATTGAACCCCGGTCTCTCCATATGGTAGACGGACGCCGAACCTCTTGAGCCCCATCCTTTTCCCGATACAGAGTTTTTATTTGGGTAACAGAAAAGCTTTGGTACGGGATGGTGATGATAGTATAACATTGTGAATGTAATTATCACCACTGAATTATATATTTGAGTGTGATTAAAAGGGGAAGGTTTAGGTTGTATATATGTTAATAAAATAAATTAAAAGTGGGAAGATGGTGTCTGATTTGGCAGGCCCTGCACAACTCTCTCACAAAAACAACAGAGGAAGAACCAAAAGCTGTCCAAGGGAACTTCTTTGGGGGTCAGCAGACCTGGATTGTGCTACACAACTCCCAGGAAGGTGAGGGACAGAGAGATAAAGAACCTGAAACAACAAACATGAGTTACAAAATCCCCGCAGCTGCCGGGATGAGCTACCCTCCCCTACCCCTAAGATATTAGGCTGGGGTAAAACCCCTGGCTCACTGCAGCTGACTGAGAGGGGAACAGACATCTTCCTCCCTGTCAACTGTTCCAAGAGAAAAAGAAGGGGCAGTTGGGGAGGCTTTTCCTCAGTGAATTCAGCCAGCAGAGCTGGCTTTGAATCTTGTCTCTGGCCAGACCAAAACACAGATTAAAAGAGACTGAAACACCTCCATGGAAAGGTGGGCCAACGTGCACCATCCACTGGCCAGTCTGAAAATTGCATAGACAAAAACTACTTTTGTTACTCTCTGTACCCTAACTCCTGGGAGAAAAATTGAACTCCATTAGTCAGTCCCTGGCCAGATTTTGATAACTTAAGCTGGACAATTTTAAGTATTTAGAATAAGTTGAACCAAATATAAAAGAAAAGCTGTGAAAAAAATTAGGCAAGAGAGAGAAATTGGCCATCAGAGTAAATTCACCAACATATTTAGATGTCTAGATATCAGCAAAAAAATTACAAGCCATATTTGGAAACAGGAAGAAATGGCCTAGTCAAAGGAACAAAACAAATATCTTGAATATATACAGGATTTAAGATAATTAATCAAGGATAATCACACAACTTTCCTAAATGAATTCAAAGAATTAAAAGAAAATATGACTAAAGAGATAAAGGATATTAAGAAGACACTGGGTGAGTATAAAGAACAATTTGAATGCCTGGAAAGAAAAGTAACAGAGCTTATAGGAATGAAAGACATGACGGATGAGATTAAAAATAATTAGAGGCACATAAGATCAGATTTGAATTGCTCAAAGACAAAATCAGTGATTTCAAAGAGGAAAACATCTGAACTGGAAAAGAAAGTAGAACATAAAGGAAGTAGAATCGAAAAAATGGAAGAGGGTCTTAGGGAATTGAATGACAACACAAAACACTCAAACATACACATTATCGGTGTTCAGAAGGAGAAGAGCATGGAAAAGGGGCAGAAAGAATATTTAAGAAAATAATAACTGAAAACTTTCCAACCCTTATGAAGGACAATGTATCCCAAACAAAATAAATCCAAATAGGCCTATCCCAAGACACCTACTATTCAGAATGACATATATCAGAGATAAAAGAGAGATTTCTGAAAGCAGCAAGAGAAAAGCAAAGCATCACATACAAGGAGCCTCAAAGAGATTAAGTGCTGACCTCTTGTTAGAAACTATAGGGGAAAGAAGAAAGTGGTATGATGTATTTAAGGTAATGAAAGAGAAAAATTGCTAGTCAAGAGTTCTGTATCCAGCAAAACTGTCCTTCAAAAATTAGGTGAGTTCGAAGTCTTCATAGACAAGCAAAAACTGATAGAATATGTTACCAAAAGACCAGACTACAAGAGATAATAAAGAGAGTGCTGCAGTCTGAAAGGAAAATACAAGGGCAAAAGATTTGGAGAAGAGTGTAGAAATGAAAATTATTAGGAAGTGTAAATTAAAGGGTTAAAAAACAGACAATAGAACGAGATGACAACAGAAAACCAAAGGACAAAATGGATGAAGTAAATAATGCCTTTTCAGTAATAACATTGAATGTTAACGGTTTGAAACCCCCCAATCAAAAGACATAGATTGATAGAATGGATAAAAAAATATGAGCCATCTATATGTTGTCTACAAGAGACTCACCTCAGATATAAGGACACAACAAGGTTAAAAGTGAAAGCTTGGAAAAAGATATTCCAAGCAAATAGTAATAATAATAATAATAAAAAAGAGCTGGAACAGTGATACTAATCTTGGACAAAATAGATTTCAACAGCAAAACTGTTATAAGGGATGAAGAAGGTCATTATATGTAAATAAAAGGACCAATTCAGCAAGAAGAGATAAGTATACTAAATATTTATGTATCTTTCCTGAGTGCCCCAAGATACATGAGGTACACACTGGCAAAGCTGAAAGGAGAAATAGATGTCTCTACAATAATAGTTGGAAGCTTCAATACACCACTCTCAGTATTGGATAGAACATCTGGACAGAGGACAAATAAAGAAACAGAGAGCTTGAATAATATGATAAATAAACTAGAACTAACAGACATCTATAGAGCTTTGTACCCCCAAACAGCAGGATATGCATTTTCAAGTGATCATAGATCCTTCTCCAAGATAGACTATATGTTGGATCACAAGACAAGTCTCAATAAATTTAAAAAGACTGAACTTATACAAAACACCTTCTCTGATCATAATAGAATGAAGCTAGAAATCAATAATGGATGGAAAAAGGGAAAATTCGTTAATACATGGAGATTAAACAACACCTTCTTATGTAATCAGTGGGTCAAAGAAGAAATTGCCAGAGAATTCAGCAAATACCTTGAGACAAATGAAAATGAGAACACAACATATCAAAACCTATGGGACACCACAAAGGCAGTGCTGAGAGGGAAATTTATAGCCCTTAATACTTACATTAAAAAAGAAGAAAGAGCTAAACTTGAATATCTAACTGCACACCTGGAGGAACTAGAAAAAGAACAGCAAATTAATCCCAAAACAAGTCACAGGAAAGAAATAATAAAGATCAGAACAGAAATAAATGAAATCAATAACAACAACAACAACAAAAAACCAATAGAGAACATCAACCAAACCAAATGCTGGTTCTTTGAGAAGATATGCAAAATTGGCAAATCCTTAGCTAGACTGACATAAAAAGAGAGAAAATGCAAATAAATAAAATCAGAAATGAGAAGGGGACCATTACCACTGACCCCACAGAAATAAGAGAGATCATAAGAGGCTACTATGAACAACTATATGCCAAAAAAAGTAGACAATGTAGACAAGATGGACCAATTCCTAGAAACACATGAACCACCTATACTGACCCTAGAAGAAACAGAAGACCTCAACAAACCAATCAAAAATAAAGAGATTGAAACAGTCATCAAAAACCTCCCAAAGATGAAAAGCCTGGGACCAGATGTCTTTACAGGTGAATTCTACCAACCATTCAAAGATGATCTAATACCAATCTTGCTCAAGCTCTTCCAAAAAAATTGAACATGAAAGAATGTTACCAAACTCATTCTATGAAGTCAGCATCACCCTAATACCAAAACCGGATAAAAATATTATGAAAAAAGAAATTTACAGACCAATGTCTCTAATGAATATAAATGCAAAAATCCTCAACAAAATACCAGCAAACTGAATCCAAGATCATATTAAAAGAATGATACACCATGATCAGGTGGGTTTATGCAAGGGTGGTTCAACACAAGAAAATCAACTACTGTAATAAACTACATTGATAAATTGAAGAAGAAAAATCACATGGTCCTCTCAATTGATGCAGAAAATGCATTTGACAAAATACAGCATGCTTTCTTGATAAAAAGCAAACATAGGACTGAGCAACATATACAGTGAACCCTAAAAGAAAACCATGGACTATAGTTAATAGTACAATACTAAAAATTTTCTCTCATCAGTTGCAGCAAACGTACCACACTGATGCATAATATTAATAATGGGATGGTATATGGGAACTCTGTTATTATTTTTCTGTAATCTTACAATTTCTCTAATAAATAAAGAAAGTGTATTCTGCATTTTGGTGGAGTATCTATAAATGTCAACTAGGTCAAGTAGTTGATAGCTTTCAAATTATACTAATTTCCTATATACTTGTTCTATTAATTACTGAGTGAGAAGTATAAAATTTCTGCTATCATTAATCACTGGGTTCCCTTGCTGAGACCTGGTAAACGTCTCATCTTCTTTCATTGCATTGGTAATGAAGTACCTATATTAAGTTCCTTCTGTTTAAATACACAAAATAGTTTCTGTTTTTCAGATAGGGTTGATTATATCTTGGGTAGGATTATAAGTGACTCAGTGTATGCATCACATTTATCCTTCTGAGTTTTGAAAATTTTGTAATGACTGGTAATAATTGCAAACAGAATAAAATAATTTTTAATGGAAATTAAAATGATTGCAGTGAATTAAAAAACAAACGACCCAATTAAAAATGGGCAAATGATCTGAACAGACCCCTCACCACAGAAGAGATACAAATAAAAATTAGTATATGAAAAGATGACCAACATCACATATCATTAGGGAATTGCAAATCAAAACAACAATGAGATACTAATGCACATCTATTAGAATGGCTGAAATCTAAAACATTGACACCACCAAATACTGGTGAGGATGTGAAGCAAACAGGTACTCTCATTCATTGCTGATGGGATTGCAAAGTGGAACAACCACTGTGAAAGATAATTTGGCAAATTCTTACAATGCTAAACACAGCCTTACCATATGATCTAGCAATTGTGTTCTGTGACAGTTTGAAATTCTTTTTTGAATCGCAAAAGATTATGTTCTTAAACTAGTCTGTTCCCGTGGGTGTGGTACCCTTTGATTGCATTAGATTCACTTTAGATCACTTGATTAGATTGCTTTTGATTGGGCTACATCAGTGAGGCATTACTCAGGTTGAGTCTCTGCCCTCTTTTTGGGTCTTATGCAAATTAAGAACACACAGAAAGACACAGAAAAAGGAAGCTGTCATTTTGATCCTGCCAGAGAGGAAGGAGAAAGTACAGAGAGGACTCTAGATCCCCCTACAGCTGCAGAAAGGCAGAGAAGCCCTGAGAGGCTGAGAGAGTTCCCAGAGTCTGGAGTCAGCAGAGCATAGCGGCACAGAAAGAGGTCCCTGAAGGGCTGGGCTCAAGGTACAGCTCACGGCTCAGGAGGTGAGTCCTGCCATGTGCCTGATAACCATGAGGCAGAATGCCAGGATCACTAGTAGCTGACGGTGAGAAAGCATCTCAGATGGTGCCTGGATTTGGACATTTCATGGTCTTAGAACTGAAAGTATTTACAACAAATAAAATTCCCATATAAAAGCAAACCCATTTTTTTAGTACTTTACATCAGCAGCCCTGTGGGCTCCTGTTTAGGCAAATGAGTTGAACACTATGTCCACACAAAAACCTACACGTGAATGTTTATAGCAGCTTTATTCATAATTGTCAGAAACTATATACTATGTCATTCCAATTATATGACATTCTGGAAAAGGCAAAACTATAAAGACTGTAAAAAGATCAATGGTTGCCAGGCGTTCAGGGGGAGGGAGGGAGGGAAGGAGGGAGGCACGAATAGGTGAAACTCAGGGGATTTTTAGGGCAGTGAAACTATCCTGTATGATGCTGCAGTGGTGGATACAGGACATTATGCATTTGGCAAAATCCATAAAATGTGCAACACAAAGAGTGAACTCTAATGTAAACTATGGATTTCAGTTTAATAACAATGTACTGATATTGTTTCATAAATCTTAACCAATTTACTATACTAATGCAAGATGTATTCATAGAGAAAACAGCATGGGCGGTGTGGGGGGAGGAGAAGAGAGGGGTTGATATATGGGAACTGCTCAGTTTTTCTGTAAGCCTAAAACTGCTCTAAAAAATAAAGTCTATTAATAAAACATGAAAAAAAAAATAAGAAGAGGGACTCGATTTGGAGCAATGTGATTCTGGAAACCACAAAAACAATGAGTAAGATCCAATAGACAACCCAGCATTTTAAATGGCAAATTAGAATGAATAAATAAATGAACTTCCCAAGGGAAATCTGGCTCCTTTGAAATTTCAGCAATTAGAGTTATAATTGCCAGATTTCCTTATTTATGGAAAACTAAGCTTCATTAACATTGAACTTGCCAGTTATGTACATGAGTAACAGAGATCTTTGTCAAGGGGAAAATTCAATAATTTAGCATTTAACTTAGTCATTAAAACATGAATAGCAAGGAAAAAAATCAACTCAGTCTTGAATTTTACAAACAAAAATTATTATTTATCATCAGAACACCATTCATTGGTAGTTCAATAACCATTTTATGAAAAGCATCTAACAAGTGAGCCCCAGGTTTAATCGATGTGAAAAGTTTTATTATATGTAATAAGATACTCCTGTCCCCACCCACAGACCTAACTTTAAAATTACCGGACTCCCTAAATTAGACAAAGACACAGTCTGAGGAGTAGGTGTGCTCCAGAGGAACTGACCCAGGGCTGAACACACTTCCACCATGAAATCCACTCCTCTCACCGTTCTGGCACCCCAGCTCCAGGGCCATTGCGGGGGAACAGCTCCCCTCCCTAACTAAACTTACCAAGGCTCTGCCCCTTGGTGCTAAAGAAGCCCTGTGCCTGTGCAGAGCCCCTGGGGGTTGTAAGGAAGCTCCCATTGTGAGAGGTTAGAATTTGGACCCAGAGGGGATAAAACAGTGGTGGGAGAGATAGATGGGGGTCCATGTGGCTCTGCAGTGCCTGCCAGAGCTGAGAATGAAGAAAACAGGAGATTTAAGTTAATCTAAGGCAGTGATCCCCAAACTTTTACATGCCAAAACCCCTATTGGTCTGTTTAATTCTAGCATATAAACTAGGATATGTTTTACCAGAAGAAAATATGACTATCTTATATAGATGTACATGTTTATGTGTGTATAAATATACATGTGTATATACACAGACACATAATACAGAATTCTTACCATATGTCTAACAAAATGAGTTGTGCATTAATACAAGGGGCTACTTCTCAGTTTTCCTATTAGTTTCTCAGTTAGTTCATTTTGTCATCTTGCTAGTGTTCACAACCAGACAAGTGGGTCTCAAGTTTCAATGGTTTAAGAAATATTTATGGGAGAAAAACATAAAATCAAGGAGATCATTCACTAACTTATGTTTTTCTGAGAAATGAAAAAAGACAGCTAGAATTGTATTTTAGCAGAAATTAGCTTGGCCCTTCATAAGAAATACCTATAATTTAAGATACTTAGATTGTAACTGAAACCATTTGTGCTAGCTTAAATGAGAAAGGGAGAGATTACTATAAGAATAAAGGATATCTCTTGGAATGTAAGGGCAGACATGGAATAAAGATTCACAAAGTATTGGAACCCTAAACTATAAAGCCAGGACTCTCTCCATCTGTTTTTCACTCTCTCTTTCTCTCTGTCTCTCTGTCTCTCTCTTTGCAAACTAGTTCTCTCTGCCTCTCTATTCATAAAATATTAGTACATGGTTAAAGTCACAACTCCCAAGGTTATCAGAAATAAAATCTGTTGTTTGCTGCAAGGGAAATGTCTGCCCGGTCACGTTGCATTGTAGATCATTTTCCAAACTCTTTTCTTTGGGACTGCCTTCCATGCTTCTGAGGAACTCAGCAGAGTGGGTGTCATCTTCTTTGTGATCATCAAATCCTTAATCCTTTGTGCAAAGGAATTTTATTAAAAAATGTTTCAGCTACGCTTGTTTTCAGGTTATGACAGTGGCATGGCAGCAGACTAACGTCCTGTTCTTAGGAAGTTACTGACCAGATGAAGAATACAGCTGTGTAAAACACTAGGCTTCCAGACTGCCTTCCAGTGCAGCTGGGGGAGCTGCACTCCCCACAGGGGTGGTGAATGCACGGAATAGCAGCTCCTAGCCCCTAAATCATCTAATACCGTCCTCCACACACTAGGGCTTTCCTAACAACAGCGAATATATCCTCAGGACAGGACTAGGAAGCCACAATGAGTGATGCCCAATGCCTGGAAGAGGGAGCCAGGCAGACACAGAGCTGGCTCAGTCTGCGGAGCCTGGGGTGGAGAATTACACTGCTTTTGTGGCTCCAAACTTGTCCATATTAACAAAGAATTTCAAGTGAAAGAGTGACTTTATGTTAAACACTGTAATCCATCCAGTTTGCACAGTCACATCCAACTTACCTGTAAGCACTGAGCTGGCTAAGCAGATTAGGCAGCCATCATGCACCTCAGAGGAGGAAAACTCTTGTTGTCTGTCAGGCCCATGACTGTTTCATACTTTCCAAAGTGTTCCACCTTGCTTTGCTGGGGGTTTATCATGGCTGGTGAAAAGAGCATCAAAGCAGCCATTCACAAATAGCTGTATTATGCAGACATTTTTCGGCCTTTGGGAAGAACTGAAAGTTTCTAGATGCTCTTGCTCATGTGTTTATTTGCCCCATGATACAGGATTTTAAATAGTTGCTTGACTGGGGTCACAGCCATATCTCTTGTCCACCCACTGAATGCCAGGTTACTTGTTACAATTTGGGGGTTCCCTCTTGGATTCTGATGAGCCAGGATCCAGATTCCATCTCTAACTTCAGAGTCCCTACAGGTCAGCCTTATGCCCTGACACATAGAAGTTTGATTTAACAGGCCGGAAAATCAAAGTTGCCTGAAAAGATTTCCATATCAGCCTGCCACATGTCTGAAGGTCCCGCAAATCTCTCTTCCTTTGTGGTAATACCTCCCAAACTTACTTGTCCTTTCCACCCCCAGGGTCATCAGCCCCATTGCCTCTTGCTTGGGCTATTACAATAGCTTCTCAACCAGGGTCTCTGCTTCCAGACTTTCCCCAACCAATACACCCTATCACATGCTCGCAGAAGTGCCTCTTCAAACACACCTCTGACTTCTAACATCCCTGCTCAAGAGCCTTCGTTTCCCCATGGCCTGCTACATGGCAGTCCGAGCACAAAATCCTCTGACCAGTAGGTAGTCAAGGCCCTTGCCAACATGACAATTACCTAACTCCATAGTATCTTCTCTCATTGCTCCCCTGCACTGACGTTTACACTACAAATAAACTTTATTATTCTGTTTCTGGGCTACATTCTACACCATTTGCCCTCATTTCTCTGTTGTGCCCTTGGCGTAGAATTCTGTTCCTGCAATGTCTTTCTTCTCCCCTCTTCTCTGCCTATTGAGCAACCATTTATTTTTGAAGGCCAAACTCAAATGCCATTTCCTGAGGGCCTATAATATGATGATGTATGTTCTGCCTTTTGTAAACCAGTAAACATTTTATGACTATGAGGATGCAAAAAGTTATTTACAAATACTTTAGTCTGTGAAGTTCATGAATGATGAAACTTTGATCATTGTTTTGGCCTAGGAAGAGGCCCTGGGTAGTGGGAGGCCAACCTTTCATGAGCAAAACCAAAGAAATCACAAAATGCAGGCAGAAGGCTCTGTTGACCCAGAGTCAGCAGTGTCAGGGAATTTCTGCCTCACACCCACAGATCAGTTTAGCCTACATCTCAGCCTGCAGATTCCAGAAGAAAAAGTCAGTATTTTGTAAAAAATCAAACAAACAAAACAAAACAAAAGGAATACTGCAGGAGAATAGGTCATTGAAAAGCTATCCTAAAGAAGATCAAGAAAATCTATAGCAGGTCATATCACCTGACTCCAGACTTTGATTATACTCAGTGAGACTCTGATATTTGTTTGGTTTCTTTTGGAAATTTCTATCTATTTATTGAGATTCTCATATTGTTCACTCATTGTTTTCTTGATATCTTTTCATTCTTTCTTTGTATTTTCTTTCATCTCCTTAAACATAATAAAGATTGTCTTTTTTTTTTATTATCTTTGTTGATATGTCCACTGTCTAGTCTTCATTGTTGCTTTCTGGATTTTTATCCTTTTCCTTTGAATGGGCCATCATTTTCTGTTTCTTTGTTTGTCTTCTAATCTTTTGTTGCACACTGTACATTTTCATATTTTAAAATTTGGACTCTGGATTTTAGTCTCTAAACTGTGTGTTTCTTGAGTTTGTATCCAGCTAGTGATATGACAGAGATTTTGTTGAATGTTAGGAGCTGACAAAATCAAGCCAATCAATGCAAACTAATGACTTTCATATTCTTTGCAAATTGGCTTTATGTTGACTAGTGCTCTCTTTCAGAGTTCAGTCCTCCTATCATGAAAGTCTTCCGAAGGCAAATGCAAGTGCAGGGACCTCCTTGTCTTTTCTGGGCCTGTGTCTTCTCCTGGGCTTGTGCTTGCTAGTGGCCTTAGGATTTCCCCTGTTTAAGGGCATTTGAATGCCCCTCTTCTCCCTAGGGAACAGAACTTCTTCCTCTTCCATGTGCCTCATCACTGGACTTCAAGGACATAAGTCTTTGTTCTACACCACTTGACTCAATTGTTTCTTACTTGGCTTTCACTGTCTCTAGCTGCTTTTGCCTGGAGGGCAAATCCTGGGAGTATTGTGAGCCAGAAGAAGTTTTCCTGGTCAATCTTTCACAGCCAGAAGAAGACTAGGAATCCACAAAGGAAGTGCTGGCTGGCTCCACACTGCCCTGAGGAGAGGGTAAGGGAGTGCCAGAAGCTTCTTCTATGGCTCCTTGAAGTTGCATTTTTTAGCCATTGCCCAGTAAACACAGCCCTTTAGCTGTGTTCTTAGTTTTAAGGAAGGGTACTGTTTTTAAGTCTCATCTGCTGCTTTTGCCTGTGGTTGATTGGAACAGTGACTACCCTCAGAGCTGGTCCCCCAGTGATCTGAAGTAGCTAATTAAAAGCAGTGATCAGTGATTGGACTACACACCCCTGGATCTTGGGGTACTAGTTCTTTGTATCCCACCCTAGCACCAGCAAGCTGCACCAGGGACTGGGGTTGAGTATCTCTCTGCTGCCTGCCATGAGGCTAGGGGATGGGTAATGATAACCTTTGCATGGAAAGTGCAATTCACTGGTATTTACTGCAGCTTACCAGCCTCTTCCGTCTGCTATTCCCTGGGTGTGGCACAGTGATCTCCTAGACTGTGGAGTTTCAAAATCGTTGATTCACACAGTTCCTGCATGTTTAATATCTGTTATGGTGGAGGGACTGATTCCTGGCACTTCCTAATCTGCCATCATCCTACAACCCATTGAATACACTTTCTTTTTAGGTATACATGAACATTCATCCAGATAAACCATAACCTGGGCTATAGAACCAGTCCCATCAAATCTCAAAAGATGAAAATCTTAAAGAGTTTACTTTTTGACAATAACACAATTAATTTATAAATCATTAACAATAAGTTATATAGAAAATCCCTAAATATTTGGAGATTAAGCACCACATGTGCATATTAAATAAGAAATCATAAGAGAAATTAGAAAACAGTTCTAACCAAAAGATCATAAAACATACTACATATCAAGATGTGTGAGATTTCAGCTAAGGCAGAGCTTTGAGAGAAATCTATAGCTCTAAATGCTTATATTAGGGGAAAAAAGCTTCATAAACTACTAGGATAAGGGACGTGTAAGATTAAGAAGCTGGGAAGGTTAATCTTAAGAAGGTAGAAAAGAATCAATTAAACTCAAAAAATAAAATGCAGATAATAACATTAAAAGGAGAAATCAATAGAATAGGAAATATACAAATAATAGACAACTTTAACAAAGCCAAATTTGTGCTTTTAAAAGATTCAACAAATTGATAAACCTTTAGCAATACAGATCAAGGAAGAAATAGAGAAGACACAAGTTATCAATATTAGAAATGATGGGATAGTCTACAGGCATTAAAAGGCTAATAAAGGAATATTATTAACAACTTCATGCCAGTAAATGGACATGGGCAAATTCCTTGAAACACACATTTACCAAAATTCACACAGAAGAAATAGGAAATCAGAATAACTATTTATGTTAAATAAAATGAATTTGTGACCGAAAACCATCTCACAAAGAAAATTCCAGGCCTAGATGTTTTCACTGGTGTATTTTACTAAACATTTAAAGAAGTAATATCAATTTTATATAAACTCTTTCAGAAAATAGAGGAGAAAACACTTTCCAGCTTATATTAAATGTCCAGAATTCCTCTGATACCAAAGCTTAACATGGATATACTATAAGAGAAGAGAGTTGTAGACCACTATCTGTCATGACCATAGACTCAAAAGTCCTTAAAACAATATCAGCAAATGAAATCGAGTGAACTATTAAAAAGTTAATGTAACAAGACCAAGTGAAATGAAAGGTTGGGTTAATATTGTAAAATAAACATTGTAATTCACCACTGTAAGAGATTAGTTAACAGTAATATTGTAATATTTTTGCAGCAATGGCAAAGAAGATATATCAATTCTAAGGCACAACAATAGGGGGTATAAGGAAGTATGGGATTTTTCCTTTGGGAGTAATGAAATGTTCTCAGCTTGAGTGAGGTGATGATAGCACAATTCTGTGATGACTATGAGAGCCACAATGAATGGATTGTGCAAAGCATGGGATTGTATAACTCAATAAATCCTGTGGTAGAAGATGGACTGTGGTTAACAGATCAAATATGAGAACATTCTGTCATTAACTATAACAAATATATAATAGTAATACAGGGTGCTAATAATCAGGTGGGTTTCAGGAAAATACACCAAATATTAGATATAGGCTATAGCTAGCAGTAATATTTTGACGATGCTCTTTCATAGTTTGTAACAAATGTTTCACAACAATGCAAGGTGTTGGTGGTGGGATGATGTATAGGAGCCCTGTAGGATGATATACATGTTTATTTTGTAAGTTCACAACTTTTACTATACATTTATTGTTTATGAATGTTCATTGTATGAATAATATACTTCAATAAAATTTTAAAAAGAGAGAATAAAAGAGAAAACCCATATGATTTTCTCAATAGATAGAAAAAAAACTAACAAAATTAAACACATATTCATGATAAAATACACACCTAATGCACACAAACCCTTTCCAGAAACTAATAAAAGAAGGAAATTTCCTCAATTCAAGAAAGGATATTCATGAAGATACGATAGCTAGCATAATAATTAGTGGTGCAATATTGACTACTTTGCCCTTAATGTCAGGAAGGAAGCCAGGAGGTTCTCGCCAGAGCAATAAAGCAAGCAAGAAAAAGACATAAAATTTGAAAGGAAAAAAAGTTACTCTGTTTTATTTGTAAACAACATGATTGTTTATATAGAAAATTCTAAGAAATCTTCAAAACACTGCTAGAACCAATTTGTGAATTTAGCAAGGTTGAAAAATACAAGGTCAGTACACAAAAATCAATTGTATTTCTATTATTAGCAATGAACAATTAGAAAATAAAAGAACAATAGCAATTATAATAACATCAAAACACAAAATATTTGGGAATACATTTAATAAAAATTGTACAAGGTCTCTACCCTAAAAATATAAAACAGTGTCTAGAGGACTTAAAGAAGACACCCAAAGTAGAAAGTTATATTGGATTAAAAGACTCAATATTGTTAGGATATCCTTTCAAAATCCCAGTGGATTATTTTTCTTTTTAGTAGAAATCGACTGGCTGAGCTTAATATTTATATGGAAATTCAAAGGAACTGGAATAACCAAAGCAATTTTTGAGAAGAACAAAGTTAGAGGGCTTACACTATCAGATTTTAAGATTTATTACAAAGCTACAGTTATCAAGAGAGTGCGGTAATGGTGGAAGAATAGAAAACAAATCAGTGGAACAGGATAGAGAGTACCTTAATAGACCCACATGTATACTTTCTTTTGATTTTTGATAAAGTAGCCAAGGCAATTCAAGGAGGCAAAGAAAACTCATTTGAGCAAAAGGTGCTGGAACACCTGGATAACCATCTGGGGAAATAAGCCTTGTCTCCTATGTACAATAATCACAAAGTTAGAGATGGATCATAGACCTAAAGGCATAAGCTAAAGTTATAAAGCTACTAGTATATTCATGACTTTGAGCTTGGTAAGGATTGTTTAGACTGGATACTAAAAGAATAACATGAATGAAAACACTAATAGATTGGACTTCATCAAAATTTAAGATTAGTGCTTATGGAAAGACACCGTTAATGAAATGAATAAGTGGGCCACAGGCTCGTAGAAAGTATTTGTAATATATATATTTATATATCTGACAAGCACTTGACTATATAAAGAATGTTTACAACTTTACAATAAAATGACAAACAATCCAATAGAAAAATAGGCCAAAGTCTTGAACAGACTCTTCACAAAAGAAGATACAATAAAAAGGCCAATATGCACATGAAAAAGTGCTCAACATCAGTAAGTCCTCAGGGAAATGCAAATTAAAACCATAATGCAAAGATGCTTCACACCCACCAGAATTACTAAAATAAAAAAATTGAAAATGCAAATCATTGAGGAGGATGTGAAACAACTAGGACTCTCATACATTGTTGGCGGGAATACAAAATGGTATAGCCACTTTGGGAAATTTTTGGCAACTGTTCATAAGCTTAAACATACACTTACCACATAACTCAGCAATCCTACTGCGGAAAACATGACTATGCGAAGACCTATATGCAAATGCCCATCATAGCCAAAACTGGAAACAATTTAAAAATCCACGAACAGTTGAATGGTTAAACAAACTGGTCTATGCACATAAAGAATACTATCAACAATAAAAAGAGCTAGATTACTGAATTCTTTGTGTGTGTGCGTGTATGTGTAGGGGCTGATGGGTAACTGGGAAGGGACACAAGGGTCACACTTCTGGGGTGGTGGCAAAGCTCTGTGCCTTGATTGGGGTGATAACATTTGCCAAAAGACATTGATGGTACACTTAAGACCTGTGCATTTTACTGTGTATATGTTTTATCTTAACAAAGAAAAGGCAATAAAAACAACAACAACTACGACCCTCCCCTGGTAATTTTGATGTACTCCTAGATTGGGAGCACTATTCTATAGAGATTTTCTGTTTTAAATATTCTTATAACTGATGAAATAGGGACACACACTTACTGCGTGCCTTCATATAGTAGACTCCGGTATGCAAAAGCAAATCATTACATTATTAACCAAGCAATTATGGGGATAGGAACCATATTTCTAGTTTCCGTGTTTAGACTACTTCATATTAAAGAAAAAAAATAGTACAGCATATCAAGTGGGTAATGTAAAGGGGTTCAGGATGCTAGAGCTTGCTGACTCCCAGGATGTAATTCTAAACCTTCATTTGAGCAATTAAGGAGCAGACAGATTTTCTGTGGTGCTGAAAAAGGCCCCTGCTGACCACACAGAGGCAGGGAATGTGACCTCAGCAGGAAGTGTCTCTAGTCTCCAGCACCCCTCCTCACTCTTGTAATTTACCCAAGTGCTTCCCTCAGTCCTTCAAGTCCTTTCTTCCAGGGACCTGCTTTTTAAGGTTAACCTCTGAGGCACCAGTCCATCCATTCTGACTTTCCTTTCTAAGGCATTTTCAGCTGACGTTTCACCATTCTTTGAATTCCCTGAGGGCAGGAGAGTGCTCACATATCTAACATAATGGAGAAGGCCAATTGTTATGGATTAACAACAAAGAGGCAGCCATCCTCATTTCCAGCAGTGACAGCTTGCAGTGTTACGCAAGCACGCACTTTGACGTAGCTTCATGAACTACAGAATTAAATCTGCAACCACAAAAGAAAGAAACTGATTTCTCATGGCCCTTTTGTAATTTCAGAAAGGTTTTGGGAAGTCTCTAAATTGAATTTTACTGTGGAGCACAGGCTGAACTTAAAACCCTCATCTGTTTTGAGTCACCCCTCCCTCCCATACACTGTACACTCACACGGGGTCTGGATCCCAAGTGCTTTGGCTCTGGACATATGCTCTTGGGCCAACCCAAGAGGGCTGAGATTACTTTACTGCCTGCATCACCACATTCCTTTTGTTTGAATTCACTGAGATGAAAACCACTGAGTGGTGGTAGAATGCACTACACATCAGGCCACAAAAGTGGGTGGAATGGGTACTGCCCCACAAGGAATGTCACATTATTATTTAGGAAGATAAACAGGAAGATGGGAAAAAGTGGCTATTTCTCAACAACAATATGCATAAAATTTCTTATTTCAAAATGAGGGTGTAATTGGCACCTACCTCTAAGCCATACCCCATGGTTATTTATTATTTTTATTTGTGTAATTGGCATTGACGGTGCCAATTATCTCACTGGCACTCAGTGAACCTTGATGAGCAAAAGGGAAGTATATTTACTAATCAAAGGAGGCTAATTGTTGTAACAAAACACTGATATATGGAGGATGTTTTTCATCTCAGTCCAATGAAGGTCAGCAGGGGAGGGGTGGGTGGGGTATGTTCTTCTCTACATAGTCATGCAGGGATGGAGGGGTTTTGCCATCTTCTAGTGTTTATTATTTGCTGCATTCGGCTTGTGAAGAGGGAAAGAGAAAGCTCATGGAGGACCAAGCAGGTTTTAGGGGCCAGGTCTAGAAATTCACACATTCCATGAGCCAGTCACTTGGCTTCAACCAGTTTCAAAAGAAGCTGGAAAATGTCGTCTACTTTTAGGCCTAGAAGGAGAAAGAAAAGAGGTTTGATGATCACGTAGCCTTGGGCCTGTTGTACTATATAACAATAGGAGGTAACAGTATAAATTCTATCTATACTAAGATACTTCAACATCTCCTGACAAGTGGGGAAAAGACTATGCTCCAACCTAATCTTTCCAGGAGGTGTTGGTGTGGCCTCTGGGATGTTATTTGTGGACAGTGGCCTATTCTTTTTGTACCATCTCTGTGACCAACACCCATTTCTTAAACTACAATTTGATGACTGGCATTACTTATATAAATGGTCCCACAAAAATATTTTAGCAGCAGTGCTGAAATCATACATATTTTGAGGGCTATGCAAAGCTTTTAGCTGATCATGACACAGCCTCAGAAATGATAAAGAGACTTCCAAACTATTGTTTTAGTCCTCCATTTCTCTAATATTATAAAACTAAGCAGACTTATCAGTTAATATATCCTATTGTAATTAAAATCAAAGATAGAAAAGATCAGAGATCTGTAGCTTACAACCATGGTTAAAGAAGCATCATTCTTTGGAGTTAATTTATTTGCCACTTTTAAAGGCAAGTACCTAAAAAGTATGACCTATTAAGCTAGAGATCATCTTAACATGGGTTCATTTATTATTTCCTTTATTAAGTGAAAACTAACACCTAGAACTAAGTCCAAAGCACCTTTTGGGTATCAGGCCCTCAATAGGTGGAGGTGCTAGGAGGCAGAGAAAAGTAGGTCTAGGCATGGCTGGGAGGCTTTGGTGGCATGAGCTTGCATGTGCGAAGGCCTTTGCAAAAGGTGGAAGGGGGAAGAATAGTTTCCAAAGGAATGCCCTTAGGTGCTCTGTTAGGTGCTTTGGGGCAGGCAGCACAGGCCTGTCCAACTGGACTGACCTCCCTTGGTCTCAATACCATGTCTAGGTTAAGGACTAATGGATTCTTTACCCCCAACTGGGTTTGCATGGCTGATAAGACACCTAAATTCTATAGGCACAGTTTTAGGTCATGCCTTAGTCAAACCATCTTGAAGTTTTCTTGAAGATTCTTAATCAAAGACCTGACATGGAGTTGGATGATGAAAAGAGTAGTTACATTGGTGGCAACTAGAAATCTTAGGCACCATCCCTTCCTGACAGAGCTGCTACTCCCAGGAAAGTGACAATTTTATTTCTTAATAAGATATAGTATTCTGGTCCAAGGGCATTTTTAATTCTCACTGTTCTGCATATTGTACTATGTCACTATTGTCACAGGTTCTGGCCTGGGCATTCCTATGTGATTAATTGCAACAGCATGAGGCAGAATCTTTATTGAATGTGTAATCTGATGCCATTAATGTGATGGTGTCAGGTGCATAAAATGTTTCAGATAGTTGGACTTTTTTCCCCTTTAGAATACATTACTTCATTGGGAGTTTAGAAACATGCCCAATAATTTTTTTGAGCTTAGGGGGAATTTCTCCCATTGCTATAAGTGCCCTTATGACTTCTTGCAAATAAAAGCCCCTCTTAAACAGGCTTATTATTGGAGAGCACCCCTCTGCACCCAAGTCTTTTTGTTAGTCCCAGACAGTGTTTCTTGATGACTTGGAGATCTGGGTGGAGGAGTGTTGGAATAACAGAGGAGGGTTCCCTAACTGTGCAGAGGAATAGCTGGGCTCGGGGACAGGTATAAGAGAGGAGAAGGGCAGAAGGAAAGGTGTCTAGAAACCCCATACATGGGAGTGGTAAGGATGTAAGTGAGACAGAGGGGAGAGAGCAAGGAAGAGTGAGAAGATAGGAGGCTTCAAGAGCAGAGGGAAGAGACTAGAATAGAGACTTTGAGAGTAAAGGGCTCAGTGTGTTTCTACTTAAAATGAATGCAAGAAATGCAGAAATCACTCCATAAATATGAGGCCCCATGTCATAAAATGATGCCTTATGTTAGAGCAAAATGGGTATTCTCACTATTAGTGAGCAAGTCACATAATATTTCTCAGGCTCAGTTTCCTTATATGCAATGGGACACCAATAGTATCTGCTAAATAGAGTTGTCATGAGGATTATGAGATGATACATGTAAAGCACTTAGCGCCGAACCTGCTATGATGTGACAGTGATGATAATGGTGATGATGATGAAGCTGTAAGATATTGAAGAGAATGCTAAAAGAATCAAGTCAATGAAATGCATTTAAGTGAAGCAAGAGCTAATCAGATTTAAAAGTCACTGGGAAATTTCCAGTCCCATGGAAGAGCTACATGATAGCTACAGTTTATTTGCAGGTTTCCCACCTCCCTTCCTTTCCCACAATTTCTGAACACACAGACATAAAAAGAAATAAAAGCTAGGAGAAATACCAGCACCTGTGTGTTCTGGATATACAGTTACAGTGTTGGAGGGACATCAAGAAATACTCTTTTATGGAAAATTGTACTTAAACATCTAAGACAGGTAAGTGTCTATCTTATTCTTAAGGACTTATAAGGTTGTGGCTTTTCTCAACAGTTTGGTTCAGGGTTTAATTATTTAAATATTGAACTTCAACACCATTTCAATCTGGTTCTGATCTCCCTGGCTACGTACAACATCTGGAGTTCTGTAAAATAACCCATGGCCTATAGGGTTGGAAAATAGGAATAACATCCATGCTGTGAACTAGCTGTGCTAAACCAGGCATTTACTGTCTGTGGGAATAATACAAAGATTCCTAAAGGTGAGCTTAAGGTCCTGTGTCATCTGACTTCAATCAGAGATGTTTGTGGGGAAAATGAGAAGTATGTCATGCCACAATGCAGTCCAGCTGTCTGAAGAACTTCCAGGGAAGAGAACTGAGACAATAATGTAAAGCAGGTGGCATTCAAGGTGACTCATGCGGAGAGCTCTGGATTGGTCCATCCTTGCATCAAAATAGCCAGGAAATAGTTGAAATTCCATAGTAGAAGTTCAGTCTGTACAGTCTCTTTGGGACTGCTGGATTCGGGGGAACACTCTTTGACCAGAGTAGATCTGAATGTGAATCCAGCTATAATGGGAGCCTACTGCTGCTTCTGTCAACAATTCCAGGCCTTCAGCAACTCTGTGGAGGTCCACTGGACACCCACCTCTTAAGTCAAGGACTCAAATCGGAACCCAGGGCTATAATGGGAGCCTGATTCATGACTGTAGGCAACCCAAATATGTTTCTCCAGATATTACATGCTACATTTCATATTCCTGATAATCCACTCCAGGGCAATCCTCCCCCAAACAAACAAATAAGAGAAGAGCACACCTCTGCTGACTCATTTGCATCATGTGTTCTGACATGTGGATCTTAATTGGTTCTGAATCTCTCACGCTTGATGTTTAAATTGTATAGTTTGTTTTGGATCCTTAAGCATTTAAGTTGCACCTGGTTAGGGAGGCAGACGTCATATGTCTTTTATCTTTATTTCTCCAATGCCTTAAACAGTGCTCCCACTATAGGTGAATGACCAATGCTTGTTAAAGAAGGTAAATAAATAGGACATTTTTTTAAAAAGCATTCATCTTTTTGTATATGCTGATTTTATTTCAGATCGTAGACTATGGGCTTCAATTCACCAATCTGCTTACAAACAGCTGGATATAATACCCTTGGCTTTCCTGATACCATCTGCTGGTTAAGTCATCTCCTGAAGGCCACAAAACACAAAGGGAGCATTGGGAAAAGGGGAAGGGAGGTGTGGAAACTGGACAGGGAGAGGTGTTTAAAGGAAATGGTGTACATTAGTAGATGTCATAGAGATTTATTTCTTTTTCTTTGAGGATTTACTCTAGTAACCAAGCTCTGCTTTCAGGGTTTTGGTTTTTTTTTTTCCCAAAAAGCACATGGAACATTCATCATTTGCTGTAGGGGCTGCTTTGTTGGCAGAGTTTTCCCTCTCTTCAGATTTTGGATTTGATTTTAGACTTGAAATATTAAAAGGGACAACACCTTGAATTTGAGGGTAGAAAAAAGTGCAAAGCTTAGGTTGAGGAGGGAGTTGTCAACATAATTTCTCCAAAGCAATCTTTCCCTGACTTCTCACTCCTGGAGTAACCACCTCAAGGAAGTGTGAGGAGTGAAGTTCTCAAGCTCTCTGCGTGCATGGTGGGGAAAGGCAAAAGACCTGAGCTCTTGGCATGCTGGTGTTCCTGATTCATTGATGCTCCAGTCCACAGGCGGAGAGGTGGAGGGGGTATCCTCAGTGTTAAGGCTTTGGATGTTACCACCTAGCAGGGAGACCCAATATGAGCTACACATGTAGGAGACTCACTGATTAATTCCAGACTGCCACTGCCCTTCCCAGTCAGAGATGTAAATCTTTCTCAAAAATAGTTTTGGAGATGGGGAATGTTTGGAAGTGTTTAAAAAGAGGGAAGTCTGTTTTTTGGGGGGCTGGTAGGAGAGATCTATTAATTTTACAATTAACTGTTCCATAAAGGCGCTTTTATGACACTTTTGTTAGGATACCTCAAATAGAAATATAAGATACTTATTATCATTTTCATTAGTGGAAAAGCAAGGGACAGAAAGAGAAGTCACTGGGAAATGACTCTGGTAAAATTTAAGTCAATGAATTAGTGAACAAGTGTTTATGGAGATTCTATAGGGAATAATAGAAAGTTGTATTCTGTTCTCCAGAAAAGGCATATTCATTTTAGTTGGGATACTGCTAGCTTCTGTAACAGACAAACTCCACAATTTCATTGGCTTTCACAAGAAACTTTTCTATTTGCTCCTGTAATAGTCCAATGTGTGTATCACCGGTTAACAGAGCAAAGGCAGTAGAAGGCACTGCTCCACTGTCATTTGGGGGCTGAGGCTGTCAGTGACTCTGCCATCTTCAACATGTGCCTTCCAAGGACATCTAGGACATCAACAGAGTCAATGGGTGAGGACAGAGAGAGGATGGAGAAGGCATATCTGCTTCTGACACATGACATTTCTGCTCTTATTCCGCCAGTGGGTGCTCATCACACAGCCCCACCCATGTGGGAGCCGGCTGAGAATGTAGTCTCTGGTGTGGCAGCCACTTCCTGGCCAAGACTCTCCACTCTGAAAGGGGGAGCTTGAACCCATTGGAGGCCAGTTAGGCAACTCTATCATGAGAAGAATTAGGAAATATGTTAAAATGGAGGGTGTATTAGCCAGCCAAAGGGGTGCTGAAGCAAAGTACCAGAAATCTGTTGGCTTTTATAAAGGGTACTTATTTGGAGGTAAAAGCTTAGTTACAAGTCCTTAAAGAGTCCAGCTCATGGTACCGTAAGAGGTACTTTCTCACCCAAGTCAGTTACCACATGTTGGAGCAGGATGGCGGGTGTCTCTGTGAGGGTTTAGCCACCTGTCTCTCAGCTACAGGCTGGCATAGGGCTTGTTTCTTTCCCAGCTCAGCTGTAAACTATCAGGCGAATGGCTCATCTCTCTTCCCAGGGCCACAGGATCAAAGTTCTCTCCTCTGCTGTGTCTATGGAGCTCTCTCTCTTCCTGTGTCTTCTTCTGTGTGTCTTCTTGAGTACTTGTCTGTTTCTATCAGCCCGCCAAGGGGACAGAGACAACACTGAGTCACACCCTACTGACAGGGTCGAATTAAAGTCCTAATCTTAACATAATTTAATCAAAGACATCTCAGCTGAATCTAATACAATCAAAGGGTTCACAACCAGAGGAACAAACCAGTTTACAAACATAATCCTTTCTTTTTGGAATTCATAAATAATATCAAACTGCTACAGAGGGTGTAATGAAGTTGAGTTTAAAAAGCCATTTTAAGAGTTCTGGCCCTGCCACCCACTAATTGGATGATTTAATCTCTTTGAACCACAGTTTCCCCATCTATAAAGTCAGGGTCATAGTTACAGCTCACAGGATTGCATTAAAGACTAAATATAATGCTAACTGTGAGGTTTTTTGTAAACAAGAGGATACCTGGTGTTTCTGCTGCTGTGTATAAGGGGAGTTAATTTTTTTTCTTTAATTAGATTTATCAAATATTTTTGAAGACTTACCCTTTAAAGTCACTGGTTAATACATGACTAAAGAAAAACATGTTTTTCTTAAGTTTACATTACATTTCTTAATTATTATATTAGAAAAGAATAGTATATTTTTAAAAGTAAAATTTGGAAATTTGGAATTGGGGTAATGGAAAAAAACCTGGTTTCTTATTCCGGCTCTGGCTGTGGCCAGCTGGCTGACTACAACCTGGTCACTTTATCTGTCTGGGCTTTAATTTCTTAATAGGCAAAAAAAAAGTGACCCTTTCCCAGTTGTAACTGAGATATTATGATGAGGAAAATCATCTAAATGACTCATTCACTTTATCAGATTACTAATCATGAGGTCATCAGTGGAGAATTAGCACAAAACATATGAATTTAGGGGTAACACATTTTCACAGTTTGAGGATAAAATGATTCAATTTCTAATCTCTTAGTGAAATGACTACTATATTTACACAAGTCAAATGTTTAAAAATTATATCATTTGCCCACAAATTCTCTCCCTGGTGTTGCTTTTACATTTTTTCTTTTGAGTTTATGTAGGTGCAAATAGTGTATAAAATATAGCTATGACTAGGTAGGCATGATTTCAATGGCAAGTGAGCATGAGAATTTTGATGAAATAAATTTCCCCCTCCATAAGTTGGATATAAATATTTGGAAAGAGTTATTTAGACTAGACAAACATCTTACATGATCGAACTGATTTACATTTTAAGAAACAAACATATTCTGAATTTCTTCTCTAGATCCTACTGATTTATAGGCAAAGCTTTGGGTTCAGAGGCTAAGTAACCACCCAAGGCAGCTACAGAATCCTAGCAGACACTGAATAAATAGTTGATGAGGACAGTGAAATATGTCAGCAAATAACAATCAGTAGTAATACTTAATTTTAGTTTTTGGTTTTCTAAACTGGTAATGGTAAGCATCTAATTATTTAAAACATATTTTACTCGTTTAAATCCATAATCATCATGGTGGTTTGAAGCTGTATGTACCCCAGAAAAACATATTCTTAGATTTAATCCATTCCTGTGGGTGTGAACTCATCGTAAGTAGGACCTTTTGTTCAGTTTACTTCAGTTAAGGTGTATGTGACCCAGCCCAATCAGGATGGGTCTTACTCCTATTTCCGGAGTCTTTTATAAGTAGGACAGAGAGAGAGAGAAAGCCACAGGAAGCAAGAAATCAAAATGGGTCCCAGAAGAGAAGGAAGAAACCGGGAGATGCCACCATGTGCTTTTGCAAACATCACCTGCAGCCAGCCCCAGAACTCCACAGACTTCGGGGAGAAAGCATTGCCTTGATGACTCCTTGATTAGGGCACTATTCAGGGCTCAAAACTGTGAGCAAATAAATTCCTATTGTTTAACCTGACCCATTTCATGGTATGTGCTTCAGCAGCCTAGGAAACTAAAACAATCATTCTCACTAAACTAGCATGTGACCTTGGCTAAGTCTCATAGTATCTCCGACTCTCAGTTTCTTACTTGTAAAAGGGTGATTGTATTTTTCTTGGGATTGTACTAATTAGAGATAGCGTATGTAAAATGGATGGCACAGGGTTCAGCCCATGGAAGGGGATCAATAAATGACAGTTTTAACTACTTATATTATATAGTCAGTGATTGTCCATCTTGTGCTTTCTTTACCATGCTAAGTAATGAAGATTAAAAGAATGAAGAAATGGCCCTGACTTTGTAGGGAATACACAGACTAGTTGAAAAGACAGGCCAGCCTAATAAAAAGTCAAGCAGGCATTCACCAGGTGCAAAGCCACTGTTAATGATGATGGCCCTGCTGTAGAGACAGCCAGTAAGAATGGTATGTGTTTCATAATGTATACATCCTATTTAAATAAAAAGCCATATGCAACTTTGCATGTCTGGATGGTCCTTTTATTTGTGAAAAGTTTTGTAGGCACTTTGAAAATAGGTACTATGGTATGAATGGGGGGCACTACATGTTAATACACAGATGTCTCCAGAAATTTCTGCACTTCAAAGTGAATCCTTTATTCACCTGAGTCTTTAACTGTGTCAGTGTGTTCTCATTATCAGCTTTAATTGAATAATTCAACAAGGAATGTGCCCGGTACACACTTTATACAGATGTAGTTGCCAAAGTTATACTGGCCTGTGGGAGACAGCAACTCTCTGGTGCCCTAAGTTATTTAGAAAGGCCATCACAGATGTCAACATAAAATGGAGGAGATAGATACCCATGGTAAGATGAACATACCAAAATTCATCCTTAATTTATTCTCCCATCATATTGATAGGATGATTCCCTTGTGCTGGAGTTGTGTAAATGAACAGCTGCTCATGAGGAAGTTGTTGTACATATCCTAACACTGGGCAGTATGCTATTCTTGGCCAACATAAAGATGTCAAGAATGGCTGTACTATAAGGTAAATTAGGAGGCCCTGCATGTGTGAAAAACTTGCCAGGTTCCTGACATCCTGGTAGAAAACAATTGAACTATTTCTGATCTAATGGGAAGATGCAAATACATTTCCATTGCATCCACCGATGTATGGCTACAAAAACAATATATTACAATTTTTTTGCTGACTCATAGTGAGACTTGATAAAACTGGACAATCAGATATAGCTAAAAAATTTATATTAAAACTACCATAAACCATGTAAAATATAGATCATGCAATAATAACTTACTACAAGGCTACTGCATTCATCAGTTTCTTTCTTTCTTTTTTTTTTTTTCTTCCAGTAATGCTGTATAAAAAAACCCCAAAATCTCAGTTAGCCAACAACATAAAACATTTATTTCTTGCTCACAGGTCTGTGGAATGGATATGTCTCAGCTGTACTTAGCTGGGCTGGCTTTTCCTGGGCTTGGCACAAGGAGATGAGTTGGATTCAGATTTGCTCCATATGTCACCTCATTCTGGAACTCAAGATGAAGAAGCCTTGGCTCCCTGGAGCAATATCTCCTCATGGTGGATTGCAGGAATGAAAAGGCAAACCAAACCTCATATATACATTTAAAGACTCTGGTTTAATGTAGTACACCTTATGTCCTCTCATATTCCATTGGTCAAAACAATTCACCTGGCCAAGTTCACAGTCAGTGACACTGGGAAATATATTTGCTAAAAACATGGCTGGGCTGAGAAGGGAAGGAACAATGGTAAATAAATAATACAATTTACCACATTTGGTTGCTGTAAGCTCACAAATGAAGGTCAGGCCAATTGGACCACAAGGAAATTCCATCAATCAGAGCCAAATGGGTATTTTTAAAAATATTAAATGAAGGTAAAAGTCCCCTTAAATCACAATACCATATGGTTGCCTTTCCACTGAATCAATGGATTTCAGTGCTTTAGAGACAGATTATATATCTGCTAGAACAATAAAGAGGCCCCTGAAAGGCCCCACAAGAGGCTGAAAGAGACAAGGCCTGGAGGAGAGAGGAGAGATGAGCCATATACCTACAGATGAGCTTGGGAAGAAAGTCAGCATGGAGAAGGCCAGTATGCCCTGCCATGTGCCTGTTTGCCCACAGCTGCAACTTGGTAGGACAGCATCTCTTGAAGATGCCTTGATTTGGACAGCCTCAGATCTGTAAGCTTTTAACCTAATAAATTTCCATTATAAAAGCCAACCAATTTCTGGTGTATTTCTCCAGCAACTTATAGCAAACTAAAACAGAAATTGGCACCAGAAAAGTGGATGCTGCTGCTATGTAAATACCAAAAAAAAAAAAAAAAAAAATGCGGAAATGGCTTATTGACTGTATATGTGGGAAGAATTGTGAGATGCTTGATAGAACATGCTTAGATTGCCTTAAAGAAATTGTTGGTAGGAATATGAACATTAAAG
Organism: Tolypeutes matacus; assembly: GCA_026826555.1. NCBI lineage: Eukaryota > Metazoa > Chordata > Mammalia > Cingulata > Chlamyphoridae > Tolypeutes > Tolypeutes matacus. The sequence continues at coordinate 43,461,469 of JAKSZT010053770.1, read as the reverse complement.
ATACTTCTGATGAAACCTTAGACAGAAACGATGAATGTGTCATTGCAAATCAGAAGGAAAGTGATCCGTGCTTTAACATGGCAGAGAACTTGGCAAAATTGACTCCTGATGTTAGATGGATGGCAGAATTTCAAAGTGACAAGCTTGGATATTTAGGTGAGGAGATTTCCAAACTAAATGTGAAAAGTGCAGCTTGGCTTCTCCTTGCAACTTACAATAAAATGTGAGAGGAAAGGGATAAGCTGTGAACTGAACTCCTGAGCACAAAGAAACCAGAGATTGATGGTTCTGGAAATTCTGAGCTTCCAGAAAATGAGTATCCAGAGAATAGAGCCTCATTTGAGGATTTAACTGAATATGAAACCAGCCAGTCTTTTCAATGTAACTCAGGATTGGAAAGATAGCTACTATCCAGAAAGGATTTGTGGAAAGCCTATTGTCACTGGTTGGGACCCCTGTGAACTGCATGTGAAACCAGCAAGCTTTTTGTGAGATCTGTATGAATGAAACCACTGCCAGCCTGGACTGAAAGGACAGAAAAAGGAGAGATTGAAGGGAAAACAATTTCAAAGGCAGAACCATGGAATTAAGGTCTGGACTTCAGGCATCTTTTCAGGCCAAGAGAGGGACCCCACCCATGTGTTTGGAAAGGGTGTTTCCCTGGCACTTGAAGAGGGTAGGCCTTTTGCCCTGCTGTTTAGGGAGAGTGCTGCTGCCTCATGCTTCAGAGATGGTGGAACATATTCCCTGGAGTTTGGGGTAAGTTTGGCCACCACCTCACTGTTCTGAGGGAGTTGGTCCTGTGCCCTGGAGATTGGGAAGAGTGTGGTCATCACCCCAGTGTTCTTAGAGGGTGAGACCTAGAGCTCAACTGCCACCCAGATGCTTGATGAGGATGGAGTTGAGAAGATGGCCGCTGGGCAAACCCTTGGAAGGAGTGGGGCTGCTGCTCCATGAGGCCCCTAGGAAAAGAAGACATCATTCTACAAATGACTATCATACTTTGAAATACATTGGAGTATGCCCTGCAGGTTTTCTGAACTGTTTGGCACCTGTGACTCCTGTTTTCCTTCCAGTTTCTCTCTATGGCAATGGAAGTGTTTACCTGTGACTGCCCCTCCTTTGTATACTGGAAACAGATAACTTGTTTTCTAAGTATCACAGGTCTATAACTGGAGGGGAATTTTGCCCAAATATAGACTGCATTCCTATAACTGATTTGATGAGATTTTATACTTAGCATTGTTACTGAAATTATTTAAGCTTTTAAAATATTATGATAGAATGAATATATTTTGCATATGGAAAGAGCATGTCATTTTGGTATCCAGAGGGTGGAGTGTGACAATTTGAAGCTTTTTGTGGATCCCAGAAAAGATCATATTCTTGAAGCTATTCCATTCCTGTAGGTATGGGCCCCTTTGATTGGATTAGTTTCAGCTGCTGGATGTTTGATTGGATTACTTTAGTGAGGCATGACCCCAGGTGGGTCTTGGTCCTCTTTCTGTAGAACTTTATCATTGAAGGACTGAAAGAAACAGAGACACACAAAAAAGTGGCAGAGACAGAGAAACCCCAATAGGCTGAGAGAGACTCCTGAAGGAGAGAGGAGAGATAAGTGGCTGATTGCCTACAACTGACCTTGGGGAGAAAGTAAACCTGGAGATCCAGACAGGTAGAACCACTATTGTGCCTTTCCACATGGAAGGAGTTCAGGATCACCAGCAACTGACCTTCGGTTATACAATAACTCTGATGATGTCTTGATTAGGACATTTTCACAGCCTCAGAAATGTAAGCTTTTAGCCTAATAAATTCCTATTATAAAAGTCAACCCATTTCCAGTATATTGCTCCCAGAGGCTTTTAGCAAACTAAAACAAGAATTATATCATAATAAAAGATAAATTAATTAAAATTGGTAGAACTTACAAGAATAAATTGACAAATTCATAATTGTAAAGAGAAACTATTTCACTTTCTTCTGAATTGACAAATTAAGAAGGCAAATAATAAGGAAGAAGAAAGAGGATTACAACCACAAAAGCAACAAGATTGAGCTGATAGAACTTTGTCCCCCTCAGAACAGAGATTGTATATTGTTTTTACACACACACAGAATCATTCACAATGATTAGCCATGCATTGGCACAAATAAGAAACACTTACAAACTTAAATAGTTTACCACCAATAACTACATTCAGTGTCAACAATGCAGTAAGATTAGAAACTAATTACAAAATAATATGAAAAAAATTATCTATTCCCTGGAAATGAAAAAAAAAAAAAACCTAATCTGAATAATATGTGAGTTCAAGAGAAAATAAAAATTAATTTGCAAAATATTTAGAACTAAACAACAGCAGAAACATTGTATATCAAATCTTATGGGATGCAGCCAAAGAGAGAGTCAGGGGTGAAATTTAAAACCTTAAATATGTATTTTAGGAAATAAGAAATAATGAAACAAAATAAATTACACTTTAAGCTAAGAAAAAAGAAAAACCTGAAAGAAAGGAGTTCTTAATGGAACAGGAAATAAATGAAAGTAGTAAAGATGATCATAAAATAAAACCTCATTATTTGTAAATAATAATAGACAAAAACCAAAAGATAGTTGTTTTAGTTTGCTAAGCTGCCAAAAGCAGATACTATAACATTGGGAATTTATTAGCTTATAAGCTTACAGTTTTTCAGCCATGAAAATGTCCAAATCAAGGCATCATAAAGGTGATGTTTTCTTCCCAAAGACTGGATGCCAGTGATTCTGTATCCTCTGCCACATGGTAAGAAACATGGTGGCATATGCTAGTCTTTCCCTTCTCTTTTGCGTTTCACTGCTTTCAGCTTCTTACTTCTGTGACTTTCTTTCTTTCTGTCTGAATTTCATTCTCTTATAAATGAGTCCAGTTAGAGGATTAAGACCCACCCTAAAAGAGGTGGGTCACATCTTAGGTTAAGATCCTACTCACCCAAAGATCCTACTTACAATGTTTCCACACCCATAGGATTGGATTAACTTTAAGAACATACTTTTCTAGGGTACATACAGCTTCAAACCACCACAATAGTCTTTTGGCAAATATCAAGATAAAAGAGATGTTCCCAAATAACAAGATTAGGTATAAAAATGGATTATAACTACAGTTAGAGTGGAAAATAAAATATTTTAAAAAGGCACATCAATAAATGTGAATATCAAGATGAAATGGATTCATCTTGAAAAGATGATTATAACTACAAAAATGGATTATAACTACAGTTAGAGTGGAAAATAAAATATTTTAAGAAGGAACACCAATAAATGTGAATATCAAGATGAAATAGACATTTCTAACAAAAGCTAAATTACTAAGATTGGCTCAGGAATAAGTAGTATACCTGAAAGACCAAGACCATAAGGTAAATTGAAATGGTAATCATTTATTTGTCTCTACAAAAGGCAAAGGCACTGGAGTAACTGCTGTCAGATCTTAAATGAAGAGATAATTTTTAATACATCAAACTTCTCCAAGACCTAGAAAAACACGAAGGATTATGCTACTCAGCTTAATCCTAATGCCAAATTCAGTTGAGGACCACACAAGAAAAGAAAATTATGGGTCCATTGCAGTTATGAGGAAAGAATCCAAAATATTATATAATATATTAGCAAATTGAATCCATTAGGAGATTAAAAGAATAAAATATTAAGAATATGTTTACCTGTGGAATTCTAGGAAGGTTCAAAATTAGAATATACATTGTACTTTAATGGAAAAAACACTGTCAACTCAATAGGTGCATAAGGAGTATTTGATAATATTTGACATTTAATCATGATGAAAAACTTTCTACAATTTTTTTTTAGCAAACCAGGACTTTCTGCAGCCATTTGGTACCAACCTAACAATAAAACCAGCACAAAAGAATAACAAAGCAGAGATGCACAGATGGCACTTCACATGCTATACTTTGAGCCACTCTATATTGGAACTTCCAGTTATGTAAAGTAATACATTCTTGTATTATTTAAGCTAATTTGAGTCATGTGTTTCAGTTACCTCTTAATTAATATGAAAAACAAAACCCAAAGACAGTCAAGATTTTCAGATTATATGCTTACCAAGTATTTCAATTGTACAGGGCGCTATGACAAATACCACACAATAGATTGGCTTAAAAAATAGGAATTTATTGTTTCTCTATTTTGGAAATTAGAAGTCCAAAATTAAGGTCTCAATATGCTATCTTTTCTCCCAGAGCCTGCGGCATTTTGATGCTGGTTTGCCACTATCCTTAGGGTTCCTTGGCTTGTATCTCTGCCTTTGTCACATGGGTTCTTCTTGCTTCTACTCTCTTGCTAAGTTGTCTGTGTAGATTTCCTCTCCTTATAAGGACTTCAGCCATATGGATTAGGGTCCAACCTGATTCAATCTGGTCTCATGAAGATCCTATTCACAAATGAGTCCACACCTTAACCCATAGTAACATCTTCAAGGGTACTATCTACAGGGACATGTATTAAGACTTAAAAATATCTTTTGTGGGGGACATGATTCAGTCTGCAACACCTACCTAAAAAGAACAAAACAAGGAACTCAACTCATGAACACCTGGGCCAAATGAGAAATTTTAGTATAGTGGCCAGATGTAAAGATGACTTATAAACATCAATAGCTTGAACATCACATCATCATGAGCTTGGAGTAGACAAAGATTTGTTAAACCAAACACATAAAGCAAAAACAATAAAGAAAATATAAATTAGATTATATCAAAATATATCATATTTTCAATGCAGACATCTGACAAAGGACTTATCCAGGATATAAAAAGAACTCCTACAAAGCAGTAAGAAAATGATAGACAATGCAATAAAGTAAATGAGCCAAAGACTTGAAAAGGCACCTTATAAATGATATTCAAATGGCTGAATCACATTTGGAAAGGTGCCAAATTTCATTAGTCATCAGGGAAATGCAAAATTAGAGTCACAGTGTGTTACTACAACATACTACACACTACTACACTAACTGGCTAAAATGAAAAAAGGTAGAGAACACTAAGTGTTGGCAAGGATTCAGAATAATTGGAACGCTCATACTTTGCTGGTGGAAATATAAATTGGTTCAACCACTGTGGAAATCTGTTTGACAGTATCTACTAAAGCAATTCAATAGTGCAGTCATGCCTGTTGAAACTTGGCTGCACAGGTGAACATGCCTTCTGTTGGTCACCCTGTCATGAGAGAGCTCTGAGACTCAGAACAGCTCCAGTTGTTGAAGAATCTCACATTCAGCCAAGTGTTGAAAGAAGAGCAGGAAACATATTGGTATTATCTGGCATTCCACTTAATAAGAAATAAAGGGAAAATGAAAATCTTTGACTAGTGCCTGTCTTTTAGTATTGTAGAATTTCCATCTTAGCAAATTTATAAAAAAGAATCAATGTGTATATAATTCAGAAAGGAGAAACAGTTCTAATTTTGGCATCTCCCAAAGATAACACAAAGTCCATGCCCTGCTAGATACCAAGTCACAAAATAAAACTCTAGTAGTTAAAACAGTGAGTAATTATCATTGGAATGTGCACATAGATCAATGGAATGGAATAGAGAGTTAAGAAACTGGTCCACAAGAAAAATACAGTTAATGTAACTTATGGATTGTATTAATCAGCCAAAGGGGTGCTGATGCAAAATACCAGAAATCTATTGGGTTTTTATAAAGGGCATTTATTTGGGGTAGAAGCTTACAGTTACCTGGCCATAAAGCGTAAGTTACTTCTCTCACCAAAGTCTGTTGACATGTGTTACAGCAAGATGGCTGCCAATGTCTGCAAGGGTTCAGGCTTTCTCTTCCTCTTAAGGCTTCATGGTCCCTGCTTCTTCCAATATCAGCTGTAGGCTGGGATAAGTCTTGTCTCTCTCCTGGGGCTTGTTTCTCTCCAGGCTCAGCTGCTTTGCTCTCTCCACAAGGCCAGCTGTAGACTATCAGGTGAACATCTTGTCTCTCTTCCTGGGACCTCTGCCGTGTCTAATGGAGCCTTCTCTCCTTCCTCAAGTATCTGATTCTCTGTGTGTTTACTTCCTGGAGCTCCAATATTAAAAAAAACTCAAACTAACCCCTCTGCCTTGTCGCCCTCAAGGGGGCAGGGTCTCAACGTCCTACTGATGTGGCCTAGTCAAAGCCTTAATCATAATTTAATCAAGCAAAAGTGAAATCTCTGAATCCAATATAATCTGATATGCCCAGAGGAACAGACCAATCCACAAACATAATCCAATATCTATTTTTGGAATTCATAAATAATGCCAAACTGCTACATAGACTATAGTTAACAGCAATATTGGAATAGTCTTGCATGAATGTCAAAGAAGGTACTATATCAATGCTAAGGGTCAATAATAGGGGGATGGGATTTTTTTCTTTTGGACTAAGAAAAATGTTCAAATATTTACTGAGGCAATGACTGCACAACTCTGTGATGAAAGTAAGAGCCACTGAGTGTACACTTTGGATAGATTGTACCTGCAAGAAACTGTATAACATTGTGAACCATGTGGTGGAAATACAACTGTGAATAACAGAACAAATATGAGAGTGTTCTCTCATGAACTATAACAAATGTATAATACTGATACAAGGTGTTACTAATAGGGGATATGGAAAAAATATGCCAAATGTATGCTATGGACCATAGTTAGTGGTAATATTCTGATAATGTTCTTTCATAATCTATAACAAATGTTCCACAACAATGCAAGGTGTTGGTGGAGAGGTGTTGTATGGGAACTCTACACCTTACACATGATTGTTTTGTAAACTCACAACTTCTCTAATAAAAATATGTATATTAAAAAAAGGAAACAGACCCACATAATGGCACTTCACCCTATATAGTAGAATTATTTACTTATTAATTTATCATGAATTCAACACTATTGACAATATTATTATGTGTCATGCACATTGTTTCTAGTACTTGCTTTATCTATGAATTCTAGTATTAGAATAATAGATTAAACAGAAATACATTGAATACTACACTCCCTCATAACTGTTCAACTCATTGTTGAATAAAATATTTATTATTGTGCAAAAGCTCTGTCTTTTTCAATATTTTGATTTTCCTTTTTTGGTTTATGTTACTTAAAAATGAAAAAAAATTAAATAATATTACTTATGATTTCTAAGAAAGATAATAGAAGCCAATCTTATTACAAAAATGTATTTGCAGTAGGAACTGAGATGAGAGAGTATTTGATGGATGAAGTACTAAAGAGTTGTTGACCTGTAGGTAATGAAACACCAGCACCAGGGAGAAAACCCTACGTTTCTGCTATTTGTCTTGTCAGCTGATACCACACTGACAATCAGAGGACCTACACTTTTGCCTGATGGGTAGGTTCTATCCCTAGTGTTTATTTGTATTTACAACTCTTGAGGGAATCATAAGAAGCATTAATTCACAAAGTTAATTGCATCTAAAAAAATTGAGTTTAATAAGTATTGGGATATGTTTGAGGAAATGTTTCTGACTAAGAATATCTACAGTCTAATGAGAGGAGAGAAAGACAAGCAAAAAATTGCAATTGGATAGCTAATGCTTCTTCCTACAGTATAAGTCAGAAGTATCCCCTGGGATTCTGAGAAAGTCAGGTCACTTTTCTCTGGATTTTCAGTGCCCCACCTGTGGGATTAAGTTAGAAATTTCTCTCTAGGTAACTCTGACACTATAAATTGTTATTTTCTTCCTCTCTGAATTCAATATGCAATGTCATGTTAGTGTTTGTCATAAAATTCACCTGAATTGCAGTTGAAATACATAAAAGTTTCCTTCCTACTTGTGAACAAAGAGTGAGATATAATTCATATACAAAGCAGAGAAGGTCCACCACTTGGTTAAATGCTCACAAAAACTAGAGAAGACAGCATAGTGGGTAAGGACTTAGAGAAAAAGGAGGTCCTATTCTCTGAGAATAAGTCTAGTGAGAAACAGGATGCAGAACTTAGAAATGTCAAGGGTCACCCAGAACTGGATTTCTTCTGAGAAATGTAAGGTGTTTTGAAACACAGATTAATCATCACATTATTCTTGTATTTTTTTAATCTGGAAATTTCTTAAACTTAATATAAGAGTAGCATCTTATATTACAGAAAATTATGAAAAGAGGATTGTCAGTTCTGCTGTTTTCGCTTCCGTGTTGTGGCAGAACAATTCTCAAGCTTAATTATTTCATAAAGAAGATCCATATTTGGTATTAAAGCCAGAAATGTAAAAAACCCACCAAAAACAAAACAAAAGATGCCTCTCTTTGCTTTTCCATTATCATTTAAGTCTGTACTTTATGCTTTAATCTACAGTTTATGACTTGAGTTTTCATTACCAAATTTACAGATGACTATGAGACAATAAAGGTTTCCTCATATCAGGATAAAGCCAAGGCTCCAGAGAGAAAATATAATTGGATGTTTCATTTCCATAATATTTTAATCCTTGAAGCTAATCTAATGCAACTGGATTTCCAGCCATGTGAAAACAAAGCAAGCACTTCTGAGAGCTCTAAAGAGCCCCAGGTTGTCAAAGAGGGGAAATTCCTTTCTTTTTCCCAGAGGATCAATCATACTGAAATGCCTGCTCCAAATACTGTTAGCAGTGAAATAAATAATCGTTTGCCTGAAACAGTGCTTCTTAATGCAAGGGTATGTTTACTTTCTCCTTGAAGCCTAAGTTATCCAACTGTAAATCACATCAAAGAGAAATCAGGGCAGTAGCTAAATATTCTGATTTTGAAATGATTCAAAAGCCTACATCATATAATAATTTTCTTGAAGTTTGCCTGTTATATGCATACAATATTTTACTGGTTTTAATAGTCTCTATTTCCTTTTATTCATCTGCTTGTGTCAGTGACTTTTATGTTTTACAAAATAGTAGCAGAACAAATAATTCTATCTTAAGCCACATGCCCAATTATTTTCTTATAATAGCACTTATTTATTTTTTTTATTTTAAATAAATTTAAAATGTACTCAAGTAATACATACCCATTTGAGAAAAATTAGTATATACCAATAAACAGAAAGAAGAAAATTAAAATAATAACATTATGGTTATCAACTAAAGATAACCATAATGAAAATTTTCCATGTATCTGTTCAGATGCTTTTCTGTTTGTGTGTATGAGTGTGTATGAGAAATTTTAATGAGATCCTCCTGTACACACCTACATTTTGTAGCCATTTTCTTTTTAAATTGAATATAATATGAATATCTTTCTATGCCAATACATACATTTGCACATCAATTTTAAATGGTTGCATCTAGTCCTTTAGAATTCTTTGGTTATATGTTTTGTTTTCATTCATTCCAAAGTACTTTCTAATTTACCTAGTAATTTCTTCTTTGACCCAGTGTTTGTTTAGCAGTGTGTTTTTGTATTTCCACATATTTGTTTAATTTCCACACATTTTCCACTGGAAAACTTCCATTTTCCCTTCTGTTATCGATTCATAGTTTCATTCCATTGTAGTCAGAAAAGATACTTTGTATGATTTCAATTTTTAAAAATTAATGGAGACTTGTTTTGTGCCTAACATATGTTCTATCCTGGAGAATGTTCCACATGCATTTGAGAAGAATATGGATTCTGCTATTGTGGGGTGGAATATTTTGAATATGTCTGTTATAGTTGGCTAATAGTTGGCTTAAAGTGTTCTAATCCTCCATTTCCCTATTGATCTTCTGTCTAGTTGTCATCTGTCTCTATCCATTCGCAAAAGTGGATTATTAAAGTCTCCAACTATTATTCTAGAACTATCTAGTTCTCCCTTCAATTCTGTCAAATTTGTTACATATTTTTGGTGCTCAATTGTTAGGTGCATATATGTTTATATTTGTAATATCTTTTTGCTTTATTGACCCTTTTGCCAACATATATTGTCCTTTTTTGTCTCTTGTAACAATTTTTTTACTTAAAGTGTATTTTGTTTGATGTTAGTATAGTTATCCTAGCTCTCTTTTGGTTACTATTTGCATGGAATATATTTTTACATCCTTTCACTTTTAACCTATGGATAATGTTTTTTTTATCAATTCCACCAATATCTCTCTTTTAATTGGAGAATTTAAAGTAATTATTGATAAGAAAGGACATACCTCTGCAATTTTGCTATTTGTTTTATATAGGTCTTTTATTCTTTTTGTTCCTCAATTCCTCCATTATCACCTATTTTTGTTTTTACATTGTTTTTTTCTAGTATATCATTTGGATTCCCTTCTCATTTCCCTTTTTGCATTGCTGCTGATGTTGCTGTCACTACTGCTATTTCTTACTGGCTAGCCTAGTGATTACAATTATTATCTTAAATTTATAACAATCTAGTTGAATTAAAAGACCAACTTACCTTCAATGGTATACAAAATCTGCTAATATACAGCTCTGACCTTCCTCTCTTGTGTTGTTATTGTCACAAATTACATCTTTATTCATTGTGTGCCGTTTAATGTAGACTTATAATTGTTTTCAGCACTTTATATCATCCCACTGTCTTTTGGCCTCCATAATTTCTGATGAGGTATTGGCTCTTAATTTTATTGAGGATTCCTTGTAGGTGACAAATCACTTCTCTCTTGTTTTGTCTTTGGCCTTCTAGTTTAATTATAATGTGTCTCGGCAAATTTTTTTTTTTTTTTTGAGTTTATCTTACTTGGAGTTTGATGAGTTTCTTGGATGTGTACATTCATGTTTTTCATCCAATTTGTGAAGTTTTCATTTATAAATTCTTCAAATATTCTTTCTGACCCCTTCTGTCTCTCTCTTCTCTGCTTCTGGAACTCCTGTTATGCATAAATTGGTTATCTTGATGGTGTTTCACAGGTCTCTGAGGCTCTGTTAGTTTTTCTTTGCTAATTTTTCTTTCTGCTATCCAGACTGAATAGTTTCAATTAACCTATTATCAAGTTTGCTGATTAATTCTTCTGCCTGCTGAAATGTGCTATTGAATGCCTCTAGTCAAATTTTCATCCCAGTTATTGTCCATTTCAGCTCCCAAATTTCTATTTGGTTCCTTTTAAAATTATTTCTATTTCTTAATTAATATTCTTTATTTGTTGATATATCAGTTTCCTGGTTTCCTGCTGTTCTTTGTCTATGTTTTTTTTTTTTTTTAGGTCTTTGGGCATTTTTAAGACTATTGATTTAAAGTCTTTTTCTAGTAAGTCCAATGTCTGGGCTTCCTTGGGGAGTTTCTGTAGAGTTCTTATTTTTTCTTTGTTTCTTTGTAAGACTCATAATTTTTTTGTTTAAAACTGGACACTGAATATTATAGTGTGGTAACTATTCTCTCCCACTCCCCAGGGTTGGTTCTTGCTATTTGTTGTGAGCTGCAGTTATTTATTAGTTTAGAGACTTTTCTAAACTATTTTTGTAAATATTTTTTGTGGTTACTGAAGCCTCTGTGCTGTTAGTTTAGTGGTCAGTTACTGACTTGATGGAGATTTCCTTAAATGCCTGGGAACAAAAAGGAAAAGAAAACACCCAGTCTTTATAGCTGGGCTCTGTGTATGTATTGGGTTATGCCTTTACCACTCAGCCAGGCAATTTACAACTCTGCCTTTTTCTTCACTTCCTGCTTGTGTAGGGCTTGAAGGTAAGCCAAAAGTGAGAGATTAGGGCCTTCTCAGATCTTTTCTGAGCATGCTCCTTGCCCTGGGCATATGCATGGCCTTCTAAATTCCCAGGAATATGTGGAAACTTTCAAAGCCTTTATTTCCCCAAAGTATCTCATTCCTCTGCTTTTCTTTTCAGGCTTTATGGTGTGTCTACTGTTTGCTCTAATTGATATTATTTGTCTCAGGTGGCAGTAGATGGTTCTTTTGCCTGTAAACATTTTTGACAAATGCTCTCCATGTAGTCTTTTTTTTTTTTTTTTTAAAGATTTATTTATTTATCCCCGCCCCCATTGTTTTGTGCTCGCTGTCTGCTCTCTGTGTGTTCTTCTGTGTCTGATTGTCTTCTCTTTAGGCGGCATCAGAAACTGATCCTGGGACCTTCCCAAGTAAGAGAGAGGGACTTCAGCTCTCTGGTCTGCTGCATTTCTTATTGTCCCTTTTTTGTGTCTCTTTTTGTTGTGTTATATTTTTGTGCAAGCTATCTGCATGGGCCAACACTCCATGCAGGCCAACACTTTGCATGGACCAGCTCTCCACTCAGGCCAGCTCACCATGCGGGCCAGCTTGCCTTTCACCAGGAGGCCCCAGGAGTCAAACCCTGGACCTGCTATATGGTAGACAGGAGCCCAATCGCTTGAGCCACATCCGTTTCCCTCCCGAGATAATCTTGTAACTGCTTCTTTGTCCTGAGAGAGTTCCAAGTTAGGGAAAATAAAGGCAAGCCCTTTATGTTAGTCCTTCAGGGAGCCACTCAACATGCCCAAACAGACAAGCACAATTCATTGAGGATATACTTTACTCTGATCCCACTGGCACCAGGAACCCACCCTGGATTGTGGGCTGATGTCTTCAAGACTATTGTCATACTGGGAAGGGAGAGGATGGGGCAAGAGTAAGTTAAAACACCACAAAGATCTTCTATAAGGTTTCAGTTTCTTCTTCTTGTCCCATGTTTTGGGACTTTTAGGCTATTTCAAATTTGGAGCTATTAGAAATAATGCTCTGGAAATATCTTTTACAGCCAGAATTTATATAGATTATTTCCTCAAGATAGTTCCCACATAAGGAATATTGCATTTTAGGAATAAAAGTATATTAATTTAAAGTTTTATTAGATAGATGACAACTGACTTTAGAAGAGAGGGAAAAAAATCCAAGAGCCCTGCTACTAGTATATCAGGAGTTAAATCTTATACCTGTTAGGGTTTTATGATGAGGCATTTGACTCTTCCCACAAAATATCTAGGTTCCAAACCAAGTTGGTGTGCATGCATCAGGCTCTTTGCTCTGATCAGCCAGTTAGGATGAAGATGTACACTAAACACCAAGGATCCTACAGTACATTAAAGTGATGACAGGGAAGGGAACCCAATTCCTTTGACTTGGAGCAATTTCCATTAACTCCAGTTTCTAATCTAAAGGTGATCCCCAGCCATCCAGAGGCAAATAGCCTGAATGATGAGATTCCTCCATCTACAAGGATGAGCCATTCAAAAAAAATTAAAATTGTATGAAGTTTAAAGTGAACTTAGTTTGTAAAAAATTATGCATCTGTATAATTTGTATTTGAACTATTAACACTTTTCCTATAGTTGACCTATAGTAAGTTATCAATAAATTCAATAAGTCTCTCTTTCTGTCCTGGTAACCTTTCTACCAGTCCCTCCAACCCTTACTTCCTAATTGTAATGACAAGTTCCATACTTAAATCTGTCTATAAAGTAAAACCATTGCTATCAGTCATATATTATCCTATAATTAATACCCCTAGTCATACAGTATTCTGTTTACTTTTATTATATTGCAACTACTTGTATTTTAATCCCCTTATTTGTCCTTGATTGACAAAAACCAACCACAAGCACAATTTGGATCAGAGGGCTCATTCTTATGGATGACCTTGCTTGAATTTTGACACTCAAGATACATTAGATTCTTATATTTTATTATTTTAACATGATGTAATTTATATTTAACAAGATGGATAATATTTTTAATAGGAAGCCAAAGTGGAAGAGTAGTATATTCCTTTCCTCTAATTGTTGGCTGGGATCTGAGATTGTATGTACTACTTTTAGTCAAAATCCCTTTGGAGTAAGTGGGAATTTCTGCATATGGAGAGAGATCTGATGGCCTGGCAAACATACAAGAGAGACTTTCATCTGTTTGTGCTGTAGAAAGCTTTTGCAACTCCAGAAAAGTCTTTCTACTCCAGGAGCCCGTATAGTGCTGCTTTAACTCCAAAATGCAATGGACCAAAGTGTTTCAAGACCAACATTCAAATTTCAGATCAAGTATAAGGCCTAATGTTTTTTTAAAAGAATATGAATGAAAGCACTTGTGTTTTCCATGAATTTCCTGTTATTTTTTTTTTAAAGAGTATTGATGTGGTGAAAAATTGTGAAGTGGGAATAAGAAATGGCCATTGGTTTAGTTAAGGTCTGACTAAAACTGGTATACATCCCTCCCTCCACTTTTTCTAACTCACGCTTGACTATTAGCATCAAGCTCAAATTATCTTTTCTCAAGGACATTCTATATGAGAATGAATAGCTGTATCTCTCAAGAGAAGGAAGGTTTCATTTACTGAACAGCCAACACACTGTTCTATTTTTCTATCCATTCATTATTTTTGAATTGTCCTGTATACATCAGGAACTGGGCTGCATGATACAGGAAGAGGTGTGTGTTATTTTTAGAGACTGAATGTCATATCAGAATTTCAGGGTCAGTATGCTGCTTCTGTCAGATATTGTCTTAGTTTCCCACTAAAATAAATACCACACAATGGGTGGGCTTAAACAACAGAAATTAATTAGCTTATAGTTTTGAGGCTGGGAGAAGTCCAAAACCAAGGTATCTGTAAGGCAATGCTTTCTTCTTGAAGACTGTGGCACTCTGGGGCTGGCTCAGGTGATCCTTGGGTCTTTGGCTTTTCTGTCACATGGCAATGCACATGGCAATGTCTTCTTTCTCCACCAGGTTCCATTGACTTCCGGCTTCTTCCTTTGGCTTTCTCCTCTGTCTGAATTTCATTCTGCTTATAAAGGGCTCCAATAATCTGGAATAAAGCCCAATTTGATTCAGTTGAGATATACCTTATCTGAAGTAAAATTTTCAGGAAATCCTATTTACAGTGGGACCAAACCCAATGGAATGGATTAAGATTAAGAACATGTTTTTCTGGGATGCATAATTCAACCTACCACAGATACTATGGAAATATTCAAGGCTATGTCTAACCTTACAAACTGCTACAAGTGAATTCAAAGAAAATTGAAATGCACAAATCTTTTATATTCATTCAGACTATGTTCTGTGTAACTTTTAAAACTTGTTTTAATTTTTTGCTTTTCATCCAATTATTTGGGAGCCAATTATTTCCACTGTCTTAAATGAGGAAGCTGAGTGACTTAGTTATGCTGGTTGAGAGTGAAAGCTTCTTATTCTTGCATAAAAATATATCTCATAGATTGGGTGTTCCAACAAATAATTGCTCAATGACATATATACTTAATGACAATTTTTCTAGATAGCAATTAAGAAAGGCTTCTTATTTTTATTCTCCAATTTCTGGCACGGGTACCAGAAGTTTCAAGGAGGGTAGGTAGAATCAGAGCTCAATCAGAAAAAGGAAGTACTATTAAATCCTCCGAGGAAAGGATATTCTTGCTGATCCAGGAAAATTGAAATTGGGTTCTCTGCATTTGTGGCAAAAGATGACAGATTTTTGAAATAAAGTTTCTAAAATCTTGGGTGGTTCATTCATCTTGAATAGTAACATTAAAATGTACTGAATGGACTAGCCAGAAGTGGTGGGAAGGGTTGCCCACAATTCTGCTCAGCATTTTTGGAATGGACAAAATGTCAAGTTTGAAAAATTGTCAGTTATGAAGTTAAAGCATGCTTGTCCTTCACAAATAAAGCCTAGTGTGACATTTTATATAAGCTGCATTTCAGAAAATAAAGAAATGACATCTTTTATCTCTAACTAGGTCCTGGAATTAATTTGCTCTTTTCTACTTGCATCAATATATTTGCCCTCCAATGGCATATGCTTCATCAAGGCAACCATGTGGAAAACTCAGACACAAAGAAGTATTTGTTTCTTGCAAGAGCATTGTGAGCAGGGCATTAATGTAATTTTGATGCCAGATAAGTACTCTGTTAGAGCAGAAAGCATGATTGAGAAGAGACTTATAGAGAGCCTGTCTTTGGATTTCTTCCATGGTAGAGTACTAAAGTCATCTCAATAATTTCATAAAACTGGGTATAGTGAGAATTTTTAATTATTTACCTTCTTTGGAATGGGATGGCTAAAAGAAATTTCAGAAAGTTTAAGGACTGTATAAATGCTTTTGTCATGCAGACCTGGTCCAATAGGTTAACAATAATGGCTTGCCTTTCCTTTTATCTTGAATGGATTTTAGTATGAAGAGATACACTCCACAATGAAGTCCATCAGCCTTTGGGATGGAAAATAAATCTATTGAATAATTTATAGGCACATTAAGTAGACATCATGCCTAGAAATGGGGATTTATGTGGATGATTCACTTCTTATGGAATGAGTATGTGAAAATAAAGATGACAATAATGGAAGTATTTTAATAGAAATGATTTAAGTTATGAGGGCTAATCCACACATATTTAGAGAATTGTAAGAAAATCAGAATGATAGAAAGGGCAAGTCTTGCTCTAGGAGTATTATACAGACTTTGAGAAGTCTGACTTCTGAGTCTGGATGCAGAAAAATTTATCATCCACTGTGTGTTAATCATTAGGATAGATCTTGTGGAGATACAAGAGAAACACTAGACCCATATTTCGACTTATGAAAAGTTGGGTATTTTAAACAATGCTTAGAAAACAGTATTTGATTAATTGCCAAGGTGTTTAGTAAAGGTTCTGGAAGATGAGAAACCACTGAAGAGTCAGTTGAAGAACTGAAGAATTCATGAGGGTGGTAGGAATCTCAATCTTAAAGTCTTGAATACAGGTTTTGAACAAGCAGAGGAGGGAAAAAATTACTTAAACCCTGGGTTTCATCCAAATCAGCCAGACTGAGACTCTTCAGTTGGGTATGAGAAGCCAAAGGATAATTCACAAATACAGTACTGACATTCATTCTTCTTTCCAGACATCATTGGGGGAGGCAGGAAGGTGGGAAGAAGAGACAAGTGCCATATTGCCAACACGATTTGAATGAAGAACATGATTTGGAGTTGAATGGGTCTATAAGCAGACAGAATGGATACCTTTCAAGAACTCCCTGCCTCACAATTTTTCCTTTCTACAATGCCCCACATTTTTTCAATTGTACTTATATTAAAGGAAATCTCCTAACAGGTTTATTATATTTACTAAAATAAATAAGTTATGTTTTCAACTATAATGGCATAACTGGTACCAAACTAGCTTTCCCATTGTAAGCAACCAAATAATTACACAAAATATATGCCCCAAATGTGCGGTGTAAGACTGTAATCCCTGTCAAAGAGGACATACATGAGGTGAGTCTCCAAATCACCCCAGCTCTTGGGACAATTTTCTACCCAACATACAGCAAGTATCATTCACATTTTCCAGTAGACATGCAAAAAATACAGGACATGCAAAAATTTAAAAAATACACAAGAAAATATGACCCAGATTCAAGGAAAAAGAATCATTTAATGGAAACCAACCCTAAGATCATTAAAATGTTAAATTTAGTGGATAAAGGCTAAATTAAAGGAGCTATTAAAACTAGAGTTAAAGAAAAATACATATGAATATTAGGAGAGAAATGAAAATAATAAAAAAAAACTATAAAATCATTAAAAAGAATGAAATGGAAATGCTAGAAATAAAAATTACAATAAATGAAGTGAAAAAAGAGAAAAAATACAAATTATCAATATCAGAAATAAAGGAGAGGTTTACTACATATACTAATGAAAGCTAATAGGTGAATATTATGACTAATTTTATAACTTTATGCCAATAAATTAGCCAACTTAAATGAAATGATAAAATTCCTTGAAAAATACATCTAACCAAAACTGATTAAAAAATAGACAAAAATCTGAATAGCCCTAGATCTATCAAAGTATTAAATTCCTAATTAAAATGATGACATTATATTAAAAGTCATAATTAAAAATCTTGCTAATTGTGATTTCTATCAATAAAGTTAATTTCATACCAATTCTTTCAGAGCACCTAACATTAGTTGCTCAGCATTCCTCTGAATGCAAATTACAGCTTCAATCAAATACCAGAGCAAATACCATAGCTCTTATACTGGCTAAAATAAAAAAGATTTCTAATTCCAAGTGCTGGTAAAAACATGGAGCAAGTGGAAATCACATATAGTCTGGTGGGAGCATAAAATGGTACAACCACATTGGAAAACTGTGACAATTTCTTATATAGTTAATATAAACTTACCATTTGACTCAGCAATTCTACCCTTAGCATTTACTGAGAAAAGAAAACATATGACCACAGAAAGACTTTTTACATGAATGCTCTCAATAGTTTCATTTATAATCACCCCAAACTGAAACAACTTAAATATCCATTAGCAGATATATGGATAAACACATTTTGGTATATTCAAACAAAAGAATATGACTCAGCAATAAAAAGGAAGAAATATTGATCCAAGCAACAACACAGATGAATCTCAAAAACATTATGCTTAGTAAATTAAGCCAGACTCAAAAGCATGCTTCCTGTGTTTTTTTCCATTTATATGGAGATATAAAACAACCAAAACTAATCTGTATCAGTAGGAATCAGATCAGTGGTTGTCTGAGGTAGGAGGTAGAGTGGAATTGACTCCAAAGGGGAATGAGGGAACTTTCTTTGTGGGATAATGAAAATGTTCTGTCTTGATTAGGGTGTGGATACATAATTATGTACATTTGTCAAAATACATCAAACTGCATATTAAAATGCATACTTTTTGTTGTATATAGATTATACCTGAAACAGTTGATTTTTAAAAAATTAACTATTCTAGGTGACATTGTACATGACATTAAAAACTTGGCTGCATGCAGGCAGACAGACATAGGTGCTTGTCCTAACTCTGGCATTAACTGGGCTGTATTACCGGGCACAAGACACTTTACTTCTTGAAACTCCCATATCCTCATCTGTAAGGTAATGGGTTAGACCAAATCAGAGGTTCTCAATCTTGGTTGCACACCAAGAATCACCTGGAAAGCTTGTTAAAAATACTGATGTTCAGGGCAAGATGGCGTTGGTGTAGGAGGGCGCACACTGCAAGCTCCCAGAGCGAGGCGGATTGTGGACGGGGTCCTGCCCGGGGGTCTGTGCTGTGCACGCGTGGAGTGAGAAGCTTGGGACATCTATCTGCGCGGATCGGTGGCGTGGACCGAACGGTGGAGATTCGTGAGTTTTGAGGCTGCCGGTGGAGGTTGGCACAAGTGGCTGGGCCCCGCGGTTAGGGAAAAAAAAATAAAACGGCCATTTGGAGCCACGGGCAGGGCGAAAAAGTTTTATTTTCTGGGGAGCTGGCTGCCTGGCGCCCCTTGGACCTTGTGTGAACAGAGCAAACAAGCTAGTCAGCACCCGGTGAACCAGAGGGGGGATTTTGGTCGGGCAACGGAGCTGATCTCCCTAGCCACCCAGGGATAAGACCTGGGCCACTGCGGAGCCAGGAGGAAGGGACACTTCCCAAAGAAGGGAGGGTTCGGTTGGAAGACAGGGAAGGGTATTTTATATTTTTAGACATTGATCTGGCTGCCTGCACCGCCCCGTGGCTTTGGGGAGCAGATAAGCCGAACTGAAGCAGCACCAGGCTGAGAGCAGACGCGAATCTGCACTCAAACTGACTTACTGAGCAGCCTGGTGACGCTGGAGCTCGGCGTCAGAAGGGGCGGAATCCGCCGCCTTTAGCACTCCTCACTGACCAACATCAGAGTTTCAGCTAACCTGGGGAGTCCGGAAAGTGGGACGTGCTTGATTAATTTCCACGGGCCCAGCTAGGGTCCCTTCCGTAAGGGGGTTGATCTAGAAGAGGAATTATTTTGGGTCCTGCATTTGGCTAAAAAAAAAAAAAAAGTGAGGTCACCTCAACAAATGAAAAATAAATTCTTTTTAATTTAGTTTAATAGCTAAAAGCTGCTTCAGGACCTGCATATAGAACCCTGTGGGGAAATTCATTGATAAACACAAGTAGGCAGGAAGGATCCACGTGGACCCTAGGGGAATCATTGACCCCCCTTAGCTCTGTTTGACTGCTTGCCTGTGTGGATCTTTGGTTTCTCTCTGTTACTTTCTGGTCTATTGCTATTATTCCCATTTTCCTCCCCCCTTCCTTTTTCCTTCTATTTTTTTTTTTAAATAGGTGCTGCCAGCTGGTCGCTTCTTTGCTGGGCTTCTTATTCAGTAATTTCCCACTCGCTGTATATATTGATTCTGTATTACAAACTATCGCTTATCCTTCCTGCATGTTTCTGCCTTCTGTTTTCTGTTGTGGCTCTTAGAGACAACATTTTTTCATAGGCCCACAACTTAAGGGTGTCAATTTCTATCCCATCTATTTTGTTTTCTTCTTCTTCTTTTTTCTTTTTTTTTTTATTAGTATTAACTTTTTCCTTTCAGACCTTTCTCTACTATTTCTCTCCCTCCTCATAATTCTAGCCTTCTAAATCACTATATATATATATTCCTCCATTTGTTTTCCCAGTCCATTGTAGGAACTCCATATTTTTTCCTAGTACTCTACACTGCCTACACAAGTTAAATATTCATCTCATTAAGTCTCATTTTGCCCCTCTTCTAACTTTTATCAATATTTCTATTATCCTTCTGCCTTCCTTACATCTTTTGATTCCTCTGGCCCTAACCTTTTGCCTTCAAGGGAACATAGAAAGAAGCAAGGAAATAAAATAGGAAGAAAAACTGCGAAAGAGAAAACTTAACTCACACGCAGAACCAACAGCTAAATAAAATTCTAGAGCATAGAGAAAAGCTAATCAACTGAACAAACCCATCAAGATAATATGATGACCAGAGGGCAACAGAAAAATACAAATGACTCTGAAAAACTGGAAAACATGGACCAGTCCAGTGCACAAAATAAAAACCAGGAAGCAATGCAGTACATCGAACAACTAATCAAAGCTATCCAAACAAATATCATGGACCAACTTAAAGAACTGAAGGAAGAGATTAAGGATATAAAGAAGACACTGGGAGAACATACTGAAGAAATAGCTAACACACCTAAAAAGGTAATGGATATGATGGCGAACAAAGACACAAGTCAAGAAATGAAAAAGACGCTGGACTCACATGGCAGCAGAATTGAACAGGCAGAGGAAAGAATTAGTGATATGGAAGACAATACAGTTGAAATCAAAGAGATTGTAGAAAAGATAGACAAAAAGATAGAAAAAGTCCAGTATGGTCTCAGGGAATTAACCGATAATGCAAGATGCACAAACATACGCATTATGGGCATCCCAGAAGGAGAAGAGAAGGGAAAGGGAACAGAAGGAGTGTTGAAGGAAGTTATGGCTGAAAACTTCCCAACTCTATTGAGAGAGATGGATGTGCAGATCCAGGAAGCACAGCGCATCCCAAATAGTATAAATCCCAACAGGCCAACTCCAAGACATATACTTGTCAAACTGTCCAATGCTCAAGACAAAGAGAAAATACTCAAGGCAGCAAGAGAAAAGAGAACCATCACATACAAGGGAAGCACAATAAGATTAAGTGCTGATTTTTCAGCTGAAACCATGGAGGCAAGAAGACAGTGGTATGACATAGTCAAAATACTAAAAGAAAAAAACTTCCAGCCACGAATTCTCTATCCAGCAAAATTGGCATTCAAAAATGATGGAGAGTTCAAAATATTCACAGATAAACAGCAATTAAGAGAGTATGTCAAGAAGAAACCAGCACTTCAAGAAATACTAAAGGAATCTCTACAAGTTGAAAGGAAAAAACAAAGGAGAGAGAGTTGGAGGAGAGTTTAAAAACAACTGAAAACTCAAAAAGAGAAACAAAACAACATATGACATACATTAACCCAAAGAAAAAATGACTGAAGTAAGAAATTCGTTACGAGTAATAACACTGAATGTTAATGGATTAAATTCACCAATCAAAAGACACAGATTGGCAGAATGGATAAGAAAATATGATCCATCTATATGCTGTCTACAAGAAACCAACCTTCGGCCCAGGGATTCAAGGAGGCTGAAAGTGAATGGCTGGAAAACCATTTTACAAGCTAACAATAGCCAAAAAAGGGCAGGAGTAGCTATTCTAATATCAGACAAAATAGACTTTAAATGCAAAACTATTGTAAGAGACAAAGATGGACACTACATATTAGTAAAAGGAGTAATCTCTCAAGAGGAGAGAACAATCATCAACATTTACGCACCTAATCGAGGTGCCTCAAAATACGTGCGGCAAACTCTGGAAAAACTAAGAGGAGAAATAAATTCCTCTACAATTATAGCAGGGGACTTCAACACACCACTATCATCATTAGACAGAACATCTAGGCAGAGAATCAATAAAGAAACGAAGGCACTCAACAATACATTAGAAGATTTGGACTTAATAGACATATACAGAACACTACACCCAAATACAGCGGGATTTACATTCTTCTCCAGTGCACATGGAACATACTCCAAAATAGACCACATGCTAGGCCCCAAAACAACACTCAATGAATTCAGAAAGATTGAGATTATACAAAGTAATTTCTCTGACCACAACGGAATGAAGTTGGAAATCAATAAGGGCCAGAGAAACAGGTTAGGCACAAGGATATGGAAGTTAAACAACACACTCTTAGACAAACAGTGGGTCAAAGAGGAAATTTCAAAAGAAATCAGTAACTACCTTGAAACTAATGAAAACAACAACACAACATATCAAAACCTATGGGATGCAGCGAAAGCAGTCCTGAGAGGGAAGTTCATAGCCATAAATTCATATATTAAAAAAGAAGAAAGAGCTAAAATTGAAGACCTAACTGCACACTGGGAGGAATTGGAAAAACAACAACAAACTAAACCTAAAGGAAGTAGAAAACAGGAAATAACCAAGATTAGAGCAGAACTAAATGAAATAGAGAATAAGAAAGCACTGGATGCGAATATTCTCACTGTCCTGATTCTGTGATAATCAGGGTGGGCTAAACATTCGCTATATTAGAAACCATGCATGTGTCCCCAGACCTCGTTTTCCTCCCTAGGTCTGGTTTTTAGAATGCTGGTGATAAACTAAGCCTGATTTATTATATGTCCATCCTGTATGGGAAAAGACTGTAACTCTAGGTATCTCTGGTCAACCTTAAGAGATATAGCAGGGGGCTATATCTGGTTGGCATCCATCTCCCATATGGAGGGACCTGGGTTCGATCCCTGGGACCTCCTGGTAAAAATTTAAAAAATATATAGAAGGTGCGTGGGCCGCCAGGCCTTGTGCGCGGGCGCACCACCAGTTCCCGCGAGCCACACAGCAAGATGATGACATAATAGGAGAGTGACACAAGGGAGAGGCAAGATGAGACGCACCGAAAAACCAGCAACTAAGGTTGCGTGGGCAGGATGCCTCTCTCCTACATCAGAGATTCCAAGGATTGAATCCCAGTGAAGACAGGAGGAGAAGGATGAGAAGAGAGGGCAGAAAATGGACACAGAGTTGCCCAGCGAATGGACACAGAAAAAGCAAAAACGGGGGGGGGAGGGGGAAGGGGTGTAAAAATGGATAAAAGTAAATAAATAAATAAATCCTTAAAAAAAAATAAAAAAAATTAAAAAAAAAAAAAAAAAAAAAAAAAAAAAAAAGAAAGCACTGGAAACAATAAACAAAACCAAAAGCTGGTTCTTCGAGAATATCAACAAAATTGACAAACCCTTAGCCAGACTAACAAAGAAAAAGAGAGAACAGATGCAAATACATAAAATAAGGAATGAGCAAGGTGATATCACTACTGACCCCACAGAAATAAAGAGTATCATAAGAGAATACTTTGAAAAATTATATGCCAACAAGAATGACAATTTAGAGGAAATGGACAAGTTTCTAGAAACTCACAATCAGCCGACATTGACGAAAGAAGAAATAGATGAACTCAACAGCCCAATTACAAGTAAAGAGATAGACTCAGTCATTAAAAACCTCCCAACTAAGAAGAGTCCAGGACCAGATGGCTTCACAGCTGAATTCTACCAAACATTCCGGAAGGAGCTAACACCAATTCTACTTAAGCTCTTCCAAAAAATAGAAGTAGAAGGAATATTACCTAACTCATTCTATGATGCCAACATTACCCTAATACCAAAACCAAATAAAGATACCACAAGAAAGGAAAATTACAGACCAATTTCTCTAATGAACCTAGATGCTAAAATCCTTAACAAAATACTTGCTAATCGCATTCAACAACATATCAAAAGGATTATACACCATGACCAAGTGGGTTTCATCCCAGGTATGCAAGGATGGTTCAATATAAGAAAATCAATCAATGTAATACACCACATAAACAAACTGAAAGAAAAAAATCACATGATCATCTCTATAGATGCCGAAAAAGCATTCGACAAAATACAGCACTCTTTCCTCATAAAAACACTACAAAAGATAGGAATAGATGGAAACTTTCTGAAAATGATAAAGGGTATATATGAAAAACCCAAAGCTAACATCATTTTCAACGGTGAAATCCTAAAAGCCTTCCCTCTGAGATCGGGAACAAGACAAGGATGCCCACTATCACCACTCCTATTTAACATTGTCTTAGAAGTACTTGCACGAGCACTGAGACAAGAAAAGGACATAAAAGGCATCCAGATTGGAAAAGAAGAAGTAAAAATTTCATTATTTGCAGATGACATGATCCTATACATAGAAAGCCCTGAGAAATCGACAACAAGGCTTCTAAAACTTATAAAGGAGTTCAGTAATGTTGCAGGCTATGAGATCAACGCTCAAAAATCAGTAGCATTTCTGTACACCAATAACCAGCAAACTGAGGAGGAAATCAGGAAAAAAATACCATTTACAATAGTAAACAAAAGAATCAAATACCTAGGAATAAATTTAACTAAAGATGTAAAGGACTTATATA
>JAKSZT010053770.1:43368364-43431691 GCA_026826555.1 Tolypeutes matacus | reverse complement strand
GCAAGGCTCCAGGATGTGTAAGTTCATTGAGGGTGGTGGGCCACACTGTGGGAGATGTTTGTGTGGGATGTGGTGGGAGGTGTGGGAGGTGGGCAACATGGGAATCCCAGTGGGTTCCTTGTAATATTTTGGGTAATCTAAGCACCTCTTAAAATATATGTGTATATATACATATATATATAAATAACATTTTTGTAAGCAAATACACATATATGCATATATATTTATATATCATTTTGCAAATGTTTGCATGTATTTTGAGAATTTTGATTTTTACCCATAATAATAATAAAAAAAAAATACTGATGTTCAGATTACACCCCTAAAGATAGTCGTTTTAAATGTCCCTGAGGTTGGACCCAAGCACTGGCATTTTTTTTGTTTTTCAGAAGCCTAACTGATTATAACGGGTAGTTAGAGTGAAAACCAGAGCTTTGGAAAATTTATTGAAGGGGAAGTCTGCAATTCTGTCTCCATGGAAATTGGCCTTGGCTCTCTAAGAATGGAATCATTGATTATTGGTCTATAGCCTAAAATTGTGAAAATATTGGAAGAGGTGTCTAGAAAGATATAATAAATGACTTATATTTTGCCAAGTCATTAGATGGAGAGGCATTTTCAATGGAGAATTAATATACAACAACCAGTTCCAGCTTTCCCCACCATTATCTTTGACTAGATGGACATAAAAGATATATTACGTATTTTATAGAAATCACCTGGAATAAAAATTATTTCATAATATACTTGATTTTTTAAACATTTGAATCCATTTTGAATTCATACTGTGCAAATTCCATTTTTACATAGTAGAGCTAATTGATTAGAAAGCTGACGGTTTTTTCCCTTGGTGAACTACCCAAAAGGCAATTTGTTTTAATTTCTAGTCTTTTAAAATGATTGAGGAGATTATAGAAAAAGCTTCCTTGATAGTTTTCCGTGAATTATCAGGAAGACTCACAAGGTTCTTTAAGATTTTTGAAGCCAGGCAAATGTGCAATCAAATTTGATAATTCAAAAAGTGATTATTCTTGGTGCTTAAAGAACTGGATATCCATATCCAAAAGAATGAGAGAGGATCATCACCTCACACCTTATGTGAAAATTAACTCAAGATAGATCAAAGATATAAATATAAAAGCCAAGACCATAAAGCTTCTAGAAGATAATGTAGGGAAGCATCTACAGGATCTTGAATCAGGAAATGGTTTCATGAACTTTATACCCAAAGCACAAGCAATGAAAGAAAAAAATAGATAAGTGCGACTTCCTCAAAGTTAAAAACTTTTGCACCTCAAAGGAATTTGTCAAGAAAGTGAAAAGGCAGCTTACTCAATGGAAGAAAATATTTGGTAAACATTTATCTGATGGGAAACTAATATCCAGCATATATAAAGAAATCCTACACCTTGAAAATAAAAAGACAAACAACCCATTTAAAAAATGAGCAAGTGATTTGAATAGACACTTCTCCAAAGAAGAAATACAAATGGCTAAAAAGCACATGAAAAGATGCTCAGTGTCACTAGCTATTAGGGAAATGCAAACCAAAACCACAATGAGATATCATCTTACACCCATTAGACTGGCAGCTATTGAAAAAACAGACGACTACAAGTGTCGGAGAGGATGTAGAGGAATAGGAACTCTTATCCACTGCTAGTGGGAATGTAGAATGATACAGCAATTGTGGAGGACAGTTTAGCAGTTCCTCAGGAAGCTAACTATAGAACTGCCATATAATCCAGCAATCCCACTGCCAGGTATATACCCAGAAGAATTGAAAGTAGGAACATGAACACCAATGTTCATAGCGGCATTATTCACTATTGCCAAAAGGTGGAAACAATTCAAATGTCCATCAACAGATGAATGTATAAACAAATTGTGTTATATACATACAATAGAAAATTACTCAGCTGTAAGAAGGAATGCGGTATTAACACATAGGATAACATGGATGAATCTTGAAGACCTTATATTGAGTGAAGCAAGCCAGGCACTGAAGGACAAATATTACACAACCTCACTGATATGAATTAAGCAAATTGAGCACGTTCACAGAGCTAGAGTCTGGAAGATGGGTTTACAGGAGACATAAAGGAAGAAGAAGGTTGTGAGTCAATGCCCATATGGGCAAAATCTATGATAAGGTGGAAGGGTGTAGTTGTGCAGTGGATGGGCATGACAGTGGTGCAGTGATGCTATTGGGCTCAGTGGTGTTGGTCTGTGAAGGGGGTAGGGTGGGGAGGGTGGGTTAGATTGTCCATAGAACAGGGGTGAGGGTTAGGGGAGGAAGCAGGTGAACGCTGGGATTTGCGGGTATGTGGTTGAACCTACAATGCTGGGAATGTTCATTTGGCAAATATGGCAGGGAAGGGTTACTGGTTTAAGGTGTTGGATTTGGGGGGCAGGTGGCACAGGTCATACCTGGGGCAGGCTTCTAGGGAGTGTGTAGTATTCATCTTGTCATAGTGTGTTGTATCAGGGGATGGTGACTCACATAATGAGTGGGAAGATGTTGGACTCCCATCCAGGGGAGTCCTGCTATGATCTCAAATAGAGGGGCAGGAGACTCTTGAGATCATAGGCAGTGCCTAATAGGGGAGGACAGGCCAGTATGTTAAGCCCTCAATATTGTTGCAAATAACTATGAATCTGGTCCTTCAAGGAGTTAATCTTGGTAGTTACCATGGGTCTCTAGGGGAGAGGGAGAGAGGAATAGAATAGATGGAACACAGGATATTTTTGGGGAGATGGAATTGTTCTACATGATCCTGCAAGGATGGATATAGACCATGTCAAACTTCAACAAAATCTATAAAAGTGTACAGTCCAAAATGTAAACCACAATGTATATTATTGACCATGGTTAATAGCAGTTTCAATATTTGTACATCAATTGTAACAAATGCTCTATCCACATGTAAAATGTTATTAATAGGGGAAAAGGGAAAAGGGAAAAGGGAGAGGACATTGAGTATATGAAAATCCCCTATATTCTGTACATGACTTTTCTGGAACCTAAAGCTTCTTTGAAGACAAAATGAAAAATATAAGACATTGGGTGAATAAATGGAAGCAAATGTCACTGTACATACAAGACAACAGATCTTACAGTGATGAACAGCATATGTTAAAATTTTTTTTGTAATTTCATATTTTTATATTATTTCAAACTTTTAAAAAAAGTTTTTGTATTTTATTCATTATTTTTAAAATCATCATCATTATATCATTTTCCTATTAATTGTATTTGGTTATTTTTTTGGCTTCAATTTTGAAGAAGTTTTGAATCACAGAAGGGTTACAATGGTGGCAGGGGAGGATCATTGGTGTGGGGTGTCAGAGATGGGGGATGCATGGGAGGAGGTTCACCTGGGGGCATACCTATAAGACATATGAATGTGTTCAAGTGTTCATGGGGCATTGTCACAGTGGGTGGAGAACCACATAATAACCAAAGAAATATCAAGTTCCCATCCAGGAGAGCTCTGCCACATTCTCTAATGGGTCAGCAAGAATCTCCTGAGTACAGGAGCAATGTGGCCTCTCTCTAAGCCAAAACTCAGCGTATATATGCATTACCTTCCCCCAAGCATGGGGCATGACTCCTGGGGATGAGCCTCCCTGGCACTGAAGGATTACTACCAAGAAC
This sequence comes from Tolypeutes matacus, assembly GCA_026826555.1. NCBI lineage: Eukaryota > Metazoa > Chordata > Mammalia > Cingulata > Chlamyphoridae > Tolypeutes > Tolypeutes matacus. The sequence continues at coordinate 43,428,033 of JAKSZT010053770.1, read as the reverse complement.
CAACTAGCAATGCAACTGGAAAAAGACCTTGCCAAAAGGGGGAAAAGGTAAAGACAAATGAGTTTATATGGCTAAGAGACTTCAAAGTGAGTCGGGAGGTCATTTCAGAGGATAGGTTATGCACATCTCAGCAGGAATTCATTGACTGTCAAAGTAAATATTACCTCAAATAGTGGGGCTCCTAAGGGCTCTGGAGACATCCAGACATTACAGGCAGGGCAGGAAGCTCAGGAGTATGGTGCCCTGCCAGTAGGCCCTACTTTGGAATTTACACCCCCCAGTGTGATAGAGTTGGGCTCAGTTGTGTTTTCCCTACATATGGCTCTTCTGTCCCTCTATTTAAACCTATAGTTAATACTAGAGTTGATAGTTGTATGTCCAAGAGACTTAAATCTTTGGGCTGTCCATGTGCCAGTTGGGTCCTGAATCTCCACAGACTTGCAACACATACTCTCCAGTTCATTGGACTCGCCCTCCACAAGGAGATGATGACTGACAATGACCATCCCAAGGAACAGAGAGAGTCTGCAACTGCAAGCAAGAAAGTCCAATTCATCTGCTCCATGGGATCTAAGCCCCCTCTCAATTTAGAGGTAGAGTGGGCATCACCATCACAGAATCCTCAGGATTGGGAAATGGATGATGGACTAACATAAACTTACAGTTGTTCTACTGTAGACTTGTGATCCTGGCAATGGAAGAACTTTTATCATGGATGTGGAGGCAGTGGCCACTGGATGTTCTGAGGGGAGACAGAGGGAAAAATAGGGGGGGAAATTGGGGGCATTTTAGAGACTTAGGAATTATCCTGAATGATATTACAATGACAGGTATAGGCCATTGTATATCTTTTTTTTTTTTTTTTTTAACAGTCAATGTGGAATTTATTGTTCTGGCCCTAAATATGTATTATATCATTTTTTTTTTTTTATTATGGGTAAAAATCAAAATTCTCACAGTACATACAAACATTTGCAAAATGATATATAAACATATATGCATATATGTGTATTTGCTTACAAAAATGTTGTTTATATATATATATATACATATATTTTAAGAGGTGCTTAGATTACCCAAAATATTACACGGAACCCACTGGGATTCCCATGTTGCCCACCTCCCACACCTCCCATCACATCCCACACAAACATCTCCCACAGTGTGGCCCACCACCCTCAATGAGCTTACACTTGTAATAACTTGCAAAGATGTGTGGGAGAGAGTGTAAACTACAATGTAAACTATAATCCTCACTTAGTAGCAATGCTCCAAGATGTGTTCATCAATTGTGGCAAATGTACCACACTAATGAAGGATGTTGTTGGTGTAGGATAATGTGGTAGGGCTAGGGAGCTGGGCAGATAGAAATCCCCTATATTTTTTTGTGTAACATTTATGTAATCTAAGTTTCTTTTTAAAAAGAAAGAAGAAAAAATTATATTTTAAAAAGTGATTATACTCTTTATGGATTTTCCAGTTGCCCTGCCTCCCTTATTTCTTTGGTTTCTTGACCACCATTAGCCTAGTTCTCCATTGGAGAAGTTTGGACTCTTGTGAGAAACCAGGTAATAGTTCAACAAATCTGTTTACTTGGCTACTTGCAAGTAACTCCATTTGTAGGAAGAAATGGTAACTTGCTTAAATAGTGGTTTTTGAATTATCCTAAAATCTTTTATGACAAGCTCAGTATGTCTTGGTCTTGATGCTATTGATATGGTGTGTGTATGTGTATGTATGTGTTAGGGGTGGGGAAGGGGAGAGAAATGGTTACAATAAACAGAAGACTTTTGACAGTTCAAATCTGAAACATGGGATTAATTCTATTTTTAAAAGCAGTTATTTCTCAAAGTAGATTTGTTTTCCTATTGAATCTGTTACCTCTCAGCCACGGAGCAGCAATGAGCACAAGTCAATGTCACTCTTTTAAAAATTATCCCAGTGGGTGCAATAGGAGTCTTAGGAAGGAAAACCTACACTTGGTGCAGTAACATATGGCCTAACAAATCCAAAATTGACTTTTCTTGCAGCTGTGGTTCAAATTATAGACATTTCATGTGCTTAACGGTGACTTTAATTTACTGTGAGGAAGTGTATGCTGAGCATCTGGAAGGACATGATTTTACTTTAATCATTTTGATTTAGGTGACAGTAATTACAAGTATCATCATGCTCTGTGAGAAAGCATTGGTTTTACTACTACCTGCCAGGACTTGTTTCTATACTTCACCAGGGCTTTGAAAAAAATGGACCAAGAGGGGTTAAATCACCATTCTGAAAACTCCTTTGCTACTTAAGTGCCTGATATAAGAATGGATTCAGAATAATGGGACAAATTAATTTTCTTAGTTAAACTGACTACAGGTTTATATATTAGAAATGATGGTAACTGGTAAAGTAGTATTCATCTTCCCCAAGAATTTTATAGCAAAATACAGGTATAAGGACTTAAAAGAACTTGAAGCAACATGGACTATTTCTTTGACTGCACAAATAGTTTTGCAAAAAGCTGTACTAGATACTCTGCCAAGAAGGCATTAAGTATGAAATTGGGCAAATGGCTTTCTCTTAGCATTCTGGTCATTTTATTTCCCATTTAAAGGCATAGAATAGAAATAACCATTTAACTTTAAATCCAGAGAAGATTTAAACTCAATATCAAAATATCTCAGCCAATCAGAAGGCTTTTCAAACCAGAAGGAAGATCCAGAAGATATTAATAAACATACTTTAATATGGAAACATTAAGCATATGTGGCACATGGTAGGTTCTCAATAAATATTTACTGAACGAATCAATGAGTATCCCAACCAATCAAAGCTTTATTTGAAGCTGTTTGTCTTGTAGTTTCTAGAGTTTAAAAGCATCTTACAAATACGAGCACCTTAATGGTTTAGAAATAGGTAGGATCACTTAAAGATATTTCTCCCTTGAAGAGAGCCAACCTAGTTCCCAGCTCTGGTGGTGTTATTTTATATCTCTGGGCTCTCTGAGTCTTTTATATACAGAAAATCTGTAATATGAGTACTGTAGGCCCTTTTATTGCTATATCACCAGGTTGTGGTGAAGATCAAATGAGCAGTGCTTCATAAACTGAAGAGTGCTGAAAATAAAAGTAGTGTTTTCTCTATTATTCTATTTAAGCTTTCTCATGAAACATGCTCCGTGTTTCCCTGTTCCTCTCCCACAAACATATTCATAAAACTCTTCGAGATCCAGGCACCATGTTTCTTCTGGAACTCATAAACAGCAATGCTCCCAGTCTTGGGGTCATTATGAGAGGCTGTATTCAATTATTCCAGAACTGATCAGGCCCAGTGCTTTCCAGCTGGGTTTACTCTCACCTGGGCTGTCTACTGTGAGGCAATTTCTATCCTTATTAGTACCTCTTTGCAGGGAGAGAGAGTAGAAATTAAAGGACATCAAAGTCATATTTTCTTAGAGTTAAAAAGGACGTTAGAAACTCCAGCCACACCCTCCCGTAATCTAAGCATAAGGTCACATAGAGAAAGGTTCCTTGGTCATGGGAGGCCACATCCAAATATAACAAACTGAGCTGGAATCCACATTTCCAAGGTCCCCATTCAGGGCTCTTTCCATCACTTCATTCCAATTATTTTAACTGGTAAAGATGCTTTTGGCACAGGGGGGCTGAAGGCCTTAATTAAAATAAGGATGGTCAGTTTTCTCTGCCCATCCTATCCTCTTATTTGTTTTGATTTTTTGAGAGATGGCATTGGATGAGACGTCCCATGGCCTATAAGGAAGATATTTAAAGCTATGGAACTTTTGCAGATTTTTGGTTATTTCCTTTAGTTTCATACTTATAGAATCCATTAAACACAGATTCTCTGAAGAAAACTCAATATTGGGTGTTTTTAATGACTTGGTTACAAAATAAAATAAGCAACTTCAAACATCTGCTAAAATTAGACTATTTTCAGAATTGATAACATGCAACTTATACTTAAGGGGATTCGTGTTATGGAAATTTGAACTAAATAATCCCGAGATAAATGTGTCATGATGGTAGTCTCCCAGCAACAATTCTTCCCCATCTGATTAGTCTACCAATCATGTTAATATCATTCACCCTGCTGGTACTTGGTTTAGGAAGCCTGTGACCTGATATCAGCCCATGATCCGGCTTGGTGGGGCAGGGACTTCTGGGAAATATTTCCTTCTTCCAAAAAGTTCACAAGGAAGACATGGCCTCTTTTCTTTCTCTGGATAGAGTCTAAGTCTGGTTGTGAAGCCCAGAACTGCTGTAGCCACTTGATGTCCTCCTGAGCCTGAAACCAACACGTAAGCATTGCAAAGCCAAGCTGATGTCAGATAGGTAGAGATTAAGCCCTGAGAAAGTGTGTATGTGAGAAATAATAAATTATTTAAGCCTTCTATTATGTGTTATGTGTAGCATCCTAACTGAAAATTTGAGTCATACAAACTCTAATTTTATAACTGACAAGCCATCCTCACAACCTCCCCTCTGTGAAAATATTTTGAAACATGTCACTTGTTGCCAAATAGCTATTCTCTGTAAACTTCTCTAAAAGGAAATGTGAATTTCAGAGCAAAGAATTCATAATTACCTATAAATATACTTGCTGGATAGTCTACTTTTTTTCAGGTGGGTTGGATAAATGATGGAATTAACTGTATTTAAAAGAAAAAATCAACCAGCAAGTCTTTATTGAGTGTTTAATAGTACCTGGTATTTTACTAGGGATTTAATTATGACTGGGTAAATTATTTGAATAATTTTCATGAGAAAGAAGGTTGAAATTCAATTATCAGCTTCTAAAAGAAGTATTCTTACTTCATCCCAAATAGCTCTTATGCTGTTAATACCTAGTGCAAAGAAATGTACTTGATGCATTTCTTTACTAGACAACACGAAGGCAGTCAGCCTCTGCCAAAATCAGCACTAAAAGTATTTCTAATGAGAATAACAATACTATTCTTTTCCTTTATAGCTCCTTTAATCCGAGAATCTTAAGCCTATATGAACATTCTCTCAACAATACATTGTGAATCTCAGTATTTGGATGGAGAAATTCAACTAGAAGCAAGAACATGGAATTTCTTTGGAGAAGTTTTGGATCACAGAAGGGTCACAACTGTGGCAGGGAAGGAACATTCGTGCATGGTGTCAGTGATGGAGGGATGCATGGGAGGGGGTTCATCTCCAGCATGCCTCTAAGGCATATGAATGTGTTCAAGTGTTCATGGGGCATTGTCATGGTGGGTGGAGATCCACACAATAACCAAATGAATATTGAATTCCCATGCTGGGGAGTTCTGCTACATTCTCTAATGGGACAGCAAGAATCCCCTGAGTACAGGGAGAGTGCCTAGAGAAGGAGGGCAGATCATTGATCCAGGACCTTCATATTGATTATTGTACTTATGAACCTTTTCTTTTGAAATTGAAACTTAGCCTAGTATTATATGTTGCCTAAAAGTTACCTCCTGACTCTCAAATGATGTTGCTCAAATGTGGCTTCTCTCTAAGCCAAACTTAGCATATACACACACTACTCTCCCTCCCACTCCCCGGTGTGGGACCTGACTCCTGGGGATGAGCCTCCCTGGCACCGAGGGATTATTACCAAGTGCCAACTAGCAATGCACCTGGAAAAAGACCTTGGCCATAAGAGAAAAATGGTAAATACATATGAGTTCTTATGGCGAAAAGATTTCAAAGTGTGTCAGGAGGTCATTCTAGAGGTTATGTTTATGCATGTCTCAACAGGATCTCATTGACTGCCACAGTAAATATTGCCTCAAATAGTGGGACTCCTGAGAGCTCTAGAGACATCCAGACACAATAGGCAGGGCAGACAGCTCAGGAGTTTGGCACCCTGACAGTGGGCCTTGTCTTGGAATTTATGCTCCCCAGTATGACAGAGTTGGACTCGTTTGTGGTTTCCCTACATATGGCTTTTCTGCTTCTTCTATTTGAACCTATAGTTAGTACTATACTTGATAAGCGTATGTCCAAATCTTTGGTCCATCCATGTGCCAGTTGGGTCCTGAAACTCAGCAGAGTTTCAACTCCTACTCTCCAGTGCATTGGACTCACCCAGGACAACTATGAAGGAGATGATGATGGACAACACCCATCCCAAAGAACAGAGAAAGTCTGCAACTACAAACAAGATAGCTCCATCCATCTGCCCCATGAGATCTAAGCCCTCTCTCAATTAGAGGCAGAGTAGGCAACACCATCCCAAAATCCTCAAGACTGGGGAATGAACAATGGACTACACTAGACTTACTGTTTTTCTACTATAGACTTGTTGTTATACTAGAAATGGAAAAACTTTTATCATTGATGTGGAGGTTCTGAAAGGAAGGAAAGGGGAAAAATAGGTGTAATATGGGGGCATTTTCGGGACAATGGAATTGTCCTGCATGATGTAGCAATGACAGATACAGGCCATTATATCTTTTGCCATAACTTATAAAATTGTGCGGGACAGAGTGTAAACTATAATGTAAACATAATCCATGGTTAGTGGCAATGCTTCAATATGTGATCAATAGCAACAAATGTACCACACTAATGAAGGATGTTGTTAATGTGGGAAAGTGTGGGAGGGGGAGAGAGGGGAGCATATGGGAATTCCCTATATTTTTTTATGTAACATTTATATAATCTAAAGTTTCTTTAAATTAATTAATTAATTAATTAAAAAATAAAATAAAATAGGACCCAGAATCTTGACTCTCAATGGTCTTTCAGTTTATTGTCCCCACCTAACCATTCAAGGAACTTTAAAAATTACAGAGGTTTCTCTTTTCCTGCCTTTTACAATTATTTTTTATTTTTTATTACATTTATTTTTGACAGTGGGGGCTCTGAAGGCCAAAGGATGGGGAAATTGGGCTGATTATGACTACCTTGATATCCTGGATCTGCAAAAAAAGACTTGGCAACATATGAGGAGTGATGTTTCTTTTGTATTTACAGAGCTTCTTGTTGAACTAAAGTATTGTAAAAACAACCTTTCTCTGAATTCTTAAATAACTTTCTAAATTGAAATGGAAGAGAAAGTTATGGAATTAAATACATTTTCGAGGAAAGAAAAATAATGATACATTAAAATTTAACTATTCTGAGGTTCAGCAAATTATGAGAAGAGCTTTGAATTCCACTATTTTGGAACTTAAGTCAGCAGATGCTAGGTGGAAGTTGATCTTTGTCTACCAATAAAGGTTGTTAAGAAAATTCATAATAAAACTAAGATTTCATGACATTATATTTCACAAACAATAAACTCTTTTTGAACACAATAAACAAATGAATATTAATAAATAAGCTGATTATAAAGTAATCATTTCCTCTAACAAAGTATACCCATCAGGGTCTTAACTTGGCAACAGTTTGATTAATCCATTGTTGGTTGATTGATGATTAGTCTACCTTGATCCATAAAGGCTTTGCATTGAAATATCTTCTTAGAATGTGTTTTAGTTTCCTCACTGCTAAAGCAAATACCATGCAATGTGTTGGCTTAAGCAACAGGAATTTATTGGCTCACAGTTTTGAGGCTAGGAGAAGTCCAAAATCAAGCTCTCATCAAGGCGATGCTTTCTCCCAGAAGACTATGGAGTTCATGGGCTGGCAGTGGTCATCCTTGGTTTACGGCCATTTTATCACATGGCAATGCATATGGTAGCCTCTCCTGGCTTCTCTCTTCTCTTCTGACTCTATTGACAGTCAGCTTCTGGCTGCTGCTTTTGTAGCTTTTTTCTTTCACTGTGACCATCCCTATAAGGCCTTCAGTAATAGGATTAAGGCCCATCCTGGGCCATGCTTTATCCTAAAGTAACTTCATTGAAAGGTACTGGTACAAGGACTCATAACCCACAGGAATGGATTATGTTAAGAACATATTTTTCTGGGGTATGTAGCTCCAAACCACCAGAGAAAATAATAAGATTATGTTTTTTAAAGTAGTTTTATGTCATTCATTCAGTTTGAGTATGCATCCATTTGAATCCATGTTAGTCTGGGTTTAGATTCTGTCCATGAAGCATGCTATGCACATGGCCAGCTAGCTTGACAGTGAAAATATTATTAAAATATGCCCACCTCCTTTCTCTATAGCTGAGTTCACAAAGAAAGTACAGAGGAGGATGTGGATGTTCCTTTAGTTTACATGTTGCATCTCCCATCAATAACTCTCAATCATCATAGCCAGGGACCCACAGTAAGTTTATAATGTCATAAACTGCATAACAGGATACATTTAAGCTGAAGTTAATATGGAAACCCAAGATACCATAGGAACCAGCCCTAGATTTAGTAGGTGGTAGGTGGTACCACTTACGTTTTAGTGGAATGCCAAATCACATGCATTATTGGAGGTATACTTTGTTGGTTTTTTATAGATTAAATAAAATCTGTCTATCTTTGGTTGTTAAGCTTGCTCTAAATAACAACTGATGGATAATTCACACTTTTCAAAGAATTTTATCAATACTTGGTACATTAAGGGCTTACAACTCCATGTTAAATATCTTGTTCAGCATTATTATCCCCACTTTACCATTATCACTTGTACGAGGTGCTTCAGTTGTTGAATTGGCATTAGAATTCAGTCTCATGGTTTTTCATCCACTGATCTTTGGAAATAGTTTACATACTATAGGTTAGTTCCATCATCAGTTTACCCTCAACAATTCTACCCCTTCTCAATAATCCTGCTACCAGTGCTTCAATCTTCATTCCCTGCCTTATATTGTCTTTAGTACATTATGTATAAATCTCTCTCCCATTATATGGTAAATGCAATGTTCATATTTTAGTCATTTTAATATCTTGACACAGTGGTTTGTATAATTGACTGATTACTGTCTTTAATTTTTTTTTCATTATGCAAGTAATAAATCTAGATTACAGAGAATTTTGAAAAAAGAAAAAAATCCACAAGACCCTAATACAACCATTGTAAATATTTGGTGTTTTTCCTACTAGACCTTTCCCAACCTCATGAAAAAAAATGAAAATATTTTAAGGAACAAATGCTCTGATTTTAGCATATGCTCTCTGAAATAAAAAAACATAGGTACTGAAAGAAACCTTAGAAATCACCCAATTCAACCCTATCATTTTACAGAAGAGGAAAATGGGGCCCCAGGAGATTAAGGCCATTCAGTTCTCTCCCCAGTCAGAGGGTTTTCTTAGGCAATCGTAGGCACCATCTAAACCAATGATTCCCTAACATTTGCAATCATGAGGATTACTTGATGAATTTTACAAATGAGGTTCTCAAGGGCCCACTATATCATTTCAGGTGATTTTGATGATGACAATATGGGGAATTTACTTTAGAAACATTGAACAAGTAAATGTTTATCTAACAACCCCACCACAATTCTTGCTACAGCTGGGATAAGCCTGATCACTATGACAGGGCTTTCTTGTCACGTTATCCCTAAAACTCAGGAAAGCATTGTTGGAAGTAGCTTTTTCACCAGTTCCAGGTTGAACACAACTGCCCTGTTTCTGGCACTCTACCACATCCTAGACTGGAAATCCTGAAAATAGGGAGGAAAATAGGGAGGAAAATAGGGAGGAAATAGGGAGGAAAAGTGCACACTTGCCTGACTGAACATGAAACTAGATGCATATAAGCCCAGTCCAAGGAGAACAGTGAACTTAATATTTAAATATTACCCATATCCTATTCTTTTTGTTTACTCTAGGTTTTTTTAATGTAAAAAATATATGGTAAGTATGGGAAGTACAATAATCTCTATTGTATAGTTTAATGTATTTTTACACATGTTATTTATTTAATTTTGCCTTTTTGTACTGGCTGGACCTCCAGTAAAATGTTGATAAGTGGTGATAGTGCTGGTGCATACACTCAGGAGGAAAGCATTTAATATTTCTCTATTAAGTATAATGCTAGCTGTTTGATTTTTAGGTTTTAGTTTATCAAATTAAGAAAGCACCTTTCTAGCTTGTTCTCTATTTAGCTTTTAATTATCTTAACATATTGATTATTATTTAGGAACAAGCTGTGGAATCTCTGATATAGTATCAAATGTAATCACACATCAAATACTGAGCACCTTCAGTGTGGTAGGTACTATTTTAGGTACTGGGATCCAAAGATAAATACGACACAGTCCCTGTCCTGAACCACCTTACAGTCCAGACAGACACATAAAGAAACATTGTATTATCATGAAGATAGAGTTATGTACAAAATGCTGTGGGCTGATTTAGAAGAAAGTGACTTTAGTAGAGAAAGGGAGGATTCAGAAAAAGCAACATTTGAGCTGAAATTTGCAATCAGACAAGTGAGTAAAGGGCATTCTAGGTATAAATTACAACTTTGATATGTGTAAAAATATGGTTCATAAGGTGACAATGTCAGGCCATAGGAACACTGAGGAAAGATGATGGGAGATGAGGTTGGAGGGTAGGTCAGAGTAGACCGTACAGAACCTTACGAGCTTTGCTGAGGGGTTTAGACTGGATCCTGTGGACAAAGGGAAGTCATCAAAACTCTTTTAAGCAGAGGAGTGAAATGATCAGATCTATATTTTAGAAAGATCATTCTAGTGACAGTATGGATGACGAAATAGATGAAATAGATTGAAGTAGGAAACTAGTTAGGAAGCTAGAAATGAGAATTTGAAACAAGGGAGGTATTCTCCATAAGATAGAACAAAATATAGTGAGCCTTAGGAAGTAAAAACAAATGAACTGGTTGTCTAATTGGAGGTAGAGAGTGAGGGAAAGAAGGAACCAAGGTTTCTGTTCTGGCTTTGTAACCATAATAAAGCTATAGGGAATGAGAAAGAGTGAAGCTATTGAGTTCAGTTCTGTACGCACTGGGTCTGAGAAAGCCCACCCAAGTGGGATGTCTATAACTAGCTAAAAATGTTGGTCACACACTCCTGGTTATTATTTAAGAGCAGTCCTAGTGAAGTCTCTGATCCAGAAGATGGATTATTAAAATAAATCTAGGACTGGTGCTAACAATCTGAGGGATTTATAGCAAGTTGTAGCTCTGGAGAGGCTGATAGCCTTCATACTTTCCCCCATTTAGGAGTCAGGGTTTTTAATCCCTGTGTGGCACGGCATCTGAGGGTCCCAAGCCCCCTTAAATCACTCTTTTCTGGGCCTAGCCATGAATTATTTCTAGTCCCAGTTATCCTGACCTGTGCCTGACTTTAACCAAATATGGAAGAGCCCCCCTTGAGGTCTGCTTTTGTCATCAATACAACCAAGTAAAAACTTGCTATGAGATTTAAACAATGCACCATATAGCAAAAATCTTAAAATTTCTCTTAACCCATCTGTCATGCCAAAGACTCTACATCAACTGCCTAACACTCCCTTGCCTCTCTCCCTCACTCTCTTGACACCTTCATTTCCATCCCTGTAATCTACTGCCCTTTGTACACAGGATCCAGTCTAAACCCCTTAGCAAAGTTCATAAGGTTTTGTATGGTCTGCCCTGACCTGTCCTTCTGGCCTTGTCTCCCATTCTCTTTCCTCAGTGTTCCTATGGACTAACATTGTCACCTCATAATCTGTGTTCTTTCACATCTTGACTCTGAGCTCTATTTATACAGCAATGGCTTTTAATTTTTTAATATACAATATGGCCATGGATCATCATTGACCCCCAACTCTCTTACCCAAGGAATCAAATATGTTGTGTGTGTGTGTGTGTGTGTACAGTTGAAGTGTAATAACTGAATGCAGATCAGAAAATTATCTGGGAAATAGGAATTTTCCCAGGTATAGGAATATTATGTGGAAATGAGAAAATTTGGCAAATATTTGGGATTACAGAAGAAAAACTGCTGGGAATGGGCAGTGATGGTGGGTAGGGGGAGGATGGTCATACTAAATGGCATAGCTGTAGTGTTTAACTTTCTTGGACAGAAAAGTTCACAATGAACCACAAGGAGGAGCTTTCAAGAAAGATATAACCCTAGATTGACAGAGTCCCATCTTTTTTCTTTCTTATAATTGTTTGTGGGAGGAAATCAGGGCATTCTGTCTTCCTTTATGAGTAGTCTCAGCCACAGCTGACTCATAGTCCCTCTGTGGTGTCTGTATTAGTCAGGGTTTTCCAGAGAAAGAGAATGTGGGAGATTGGTAGGGTGGCCAGAGAACCCCCTACAGGGTGATTGGGAAATTGTGATCCTTCCTTTTCCAAGCACTTCTCGCCTTTCCAGTTTTCCTCAGACCAAAAACAAACATCAGACTTCACAGAAGGGATACACAATCCTTTCAGTAAAGGTCAAGAAGGTCTCACCAAGCAATACCACATAAGAACACCAAATTTTCTTGTTCCCTCCTACTACAAAAAGATGTAGGGGCGCTTACAGACATAGACCTTCAGAAAATGTACTCTATATGGGCCGTCCTTTTACAACGCTCTTTCATTCTCCTCAACTTCCTCTCCTGCCTCCTCATAGCTTCTTCTTTCTAGATCCCAGTCCAATGTACCACACCCATCCTTCAGCAATCTCCATTGCTCCCCCACTGGAGGAAGTGTTTCCTCCCTATGAGCTTTCTAGTGGCATGAACTCAAGCTCCTCAGACTTTCCAGATGGGAAGAAGTGTGTTCTGGACCCATGAGTTGAAGAGGTAGAAGCTGCCTTGATTCAATTTCCCCACCAACAAGAGTTGTGGTCAATTTTTTCTGGCCCTAAAAAGAAAGCCTATCCATCAAAGCAAGCATTCATTTTCACTCATGTTATTCCCCCAACCCAAAAGGCCTCATAGTGTAGCACATATGAAGAAAGCATAATTTCTTGAGAAATCGTAACCTTATTATTATGCTAAGGAGAATTTGACCCCTTCCATTATGAGAGGCACCATTTGAGTGTAAATGGCTCCATTTAGCATCATTAGCTCCATCTGCAACAGGTGGCTCTAACTCCAATTAGATTCCTGTCTAAAATGGAAGTAAACAAGCTGTGTGTGTTGGGTCTTAGTTCATTTTCAACAATAGCTACCATTTATTGATATGTCATGCATTTTGCAAACTTAATCCTATATAATCCTCACAATGACTCAGCAAGGTTCATATTATTAAACATTTCATGGGTGAAGTCACTGAGGCTCAGAGTGTTGGTGATACCACACAGATGGTGAATGATGGAGCTGATATTTGAGCCCAGAACTGTCTCCAAAGCTCATGATATTCTCCCTGTATTTTGCCACCTCTTAGCAAGAGGCAGGCAGAGATGGATCAAAGGAAATAATCAGATTCTGGACATTTAAACTAGATGCCTATGTGCTTATTAGCTTGTTAGGAGAAGAGCTAAAGCACAATACTCCCTGCCTCCCTTCCTCCCTTCCTCTTTTCCTTCCATTCTTCTTCTCCTTCTTCTCCTCCTTTTCCTTCCTCCCTTCCTCCCTTCCTTCCTCTCTTTCTCTCTTTCTCTTTCTCTCTCTCTTTTTCTTTCCTTCATGAAACCTCAACAGTAATCAGAGAAGGACCAGAAATCATGGAGTGCAAAATTGCCTCAAACCAACATGTAAGTAAAAAGCTATGAAAATATTCTATTGTTTTATGACCCCATTTAGAGTGAACATTATATTTATGGTTTTTACCCTGAATGCACATTAAGGTAATATTGAACTTTTGGTTAAAATTATACCATACTTCTGTGCTGACAGCTTGTTTCCTGGAAACAAATCTTTATCTACTACTTTCAGCTTTCAATATTTTTCCAAAGAAGTAGGTTAGGATATTAAAAGGTCCAGGAAGAAATATAAAACAGATGGGTTTAGATTTTTGTTGAAAGTGGCAGCCATATTGAATTTAATGGTAATGTAGTTAAAGGGGGCGCCTGAGAGGAAAATCCATGAGCATACACAGGACCCTGGCTTGGGATGGAATCTTGAGAGTGCACAACATCTGGCTTACTGTTGCAAGTTATCCTTGAAGTTGCATGTTTTTTAAGATGGAGTTAGAGATTGGTCATTAGCTCTTCCCATGACATGGGGCAAATATCTTTGGCTGATGTACAGTATTGATCTTTTGTGAGTTCAGTGTTTATTCCTTTCATTTATCATCCTGGGCAAGTGAAGAGCTGGCACTCTGACCTAGGATGACCCTCCCTCCCCAAGATCCCTAGTGCCTTAGGCACTGGCTGTGGCCTGGGAACAAAGGGAAAGTAAATTTGGAGGGCTGGACTGGACTGATCTCAGAATATTGAGACTATTAGAGTTTGAAGGTCAGCAAGAGGCTTGGTGTAGATGGAATTTGCTGGCTCAGGAGGTTGAGTCTGGATGTAATGGTCGATAGAAGAGGGATCCATTTCTGTGGGTTCTGCTGAAAGCCACAAAAAAATGATGCAGGTACCTGAGTTTTCAATAGAGGATGATAACAGCAGCAGCATGCATCCTTAGACAATCCAGCCAATGAGCCCTTTTCCTTCCAGTTTATTCAATCCCTGCCTTCAACTGAATTATTACCATCAATATTTAAATACTATCTGATCTCTTGCTTTAATAGGAAAAGAAGGTCATCTAATGTCATTTCTCCTTTCAGATATCAGCTCTTCCTTTTTCCTTCACAATAAAATTTGTCAAAACTTTCTATAGTCACTTTCTCCATTTCCTCATATTCTACTAACTCCTCTCACAACCCATTCACTTTGGCCTTTGTTCTATTACTCTAACAAAATGGCTATTGCCAGAGTTAACTGTGACCACAGTGTTGCTAGATCCAGCAGACCATTTCCAGTTCTTGTCTTATTTGATGTTCAGGAGCATTAGTCCCCACAGTTAATCACTCCCTCCATCTTGAAACCCTCTCTTCCCTTGCCTTCCCTTACTCTGCACTCATACCTTTATTTTTATCTCCTACTTCTCTGGGATGCTCTTTTTCTATCTCTTTGCCACTTTCCCTCTTCTGCCTTCTAAATGTTGGAGTTTATTAGAGTTCAGTTCCAGACCCTTTTCTCACTTTATACTCTCTTCACAGGCTCTCTCATCCATGCCCATGGCCTGAATTTCCAATGCTGATGACAGACCTCTCCTCTGAGCTCTAGATCTACCTCTAACTGCTTATGCTACATCTTCTCTTGGATGTAAGGACTTCACACTCATTATGTGTATGCCCGAATTCATTCTTTTCCTTCAAATGTGTTTTTCACCAGTGTCATCTCTCAATTCACCCAGTTGCCAAAAACTATATGGAAGTTGTTCTTGACTTCCACATACCCTATTCATTAACAAGTAGTATAGACTTTTACCTCCAAAATATGTCCCAAATCCTTACATTTCCATTCTCCCCCATCTCTGCAGCCAACATCCTAATCCAAACCATCATGACTTCTCACCATAGCATCCCAACTTCACTTTTACTAATCCCCAAATCCAGATTGCTTTCTATAATGCAGTCTATGTGTGTTTCAAAAAACAAATCTGACTACATTCCTGATCTCCCACTTCCATGTATGGTTAAAGCCATTCCAAATCCCTTCCTTTACTTTTGGGTTAAAGAATAATGTCCTTAGCATACTCTATAACACTCTGCCTGATCTGGTCCCTGTCTATCTCACCCCTCTTCTACCTCCACTCTTCCTTTTCTGCTTTATTCTTCAACACATGGTATACTTTCCATTTCTCAATCTCCATTGATCTCTCTTCTTAAAAGCTTTGGCTCATCCTTTCCCTTGACCTGGAACATTCTGTAATCATCTTTCACTTGTCCACAGAAAACAAATATGCCCTTGCAAGTCATTCTTTGAAGAACTGAAATGCTGCCCACACTTTGGGCTAAGCCTGCTGTACTGAGTGAACCTCAAGTAGACACATGTCCCTTTAATAATGCACAGGCCATTTTCCTTCTACAGATAAGTTACCAAATCAAACTTTAAAAAAATAAAGGCAACATAAACAAGCAAAACTTCCCAAGAGTTTTATTAAATTTTCCATGTTTAACCAATTATTGCATATCAATTTAGATTTAAATTGTGTCATTCTAACTATATAACCTTGAAGTCTCAAACAAGAACTAGTAGTTCAGAACCATGAAACAATTCTTTATTTTACAGTAATGCTGGCAATAAAGGTTATTGTCATTGCTTTTCCTTAGCACACACTTTAAGATGATACTGAACAGAAGCAGATAAAACAAAACCCTCAGCCTTTGGCCCTCTTGATACCAAGCAAGTTGAAATAATTGGTCTTGGTCCTAACAAAAGGCTTGAAGCAGGCAAGGAGAGCAAGTTAATGAGATCCTGTAATGGGATCCCCAGCAGACACGGACAGCTGTTCCCAGAGTCCTAATGAAACCTCCACCTATACAGATCACTGACGGGCAAGTCCTGACGCCGTGGAAATGGTTTTGCTGGTGTAAACAACAGGGATCTGTTATCATGAGATTACCTGTCTGTAAAATGCCTATTTATCTTCATTACGTTGCCTTATGGGGGTGGGAGGAGGGCGTGAGTGTTGGTATGTGAGATGATGGAGTTAGGAAAGGAGAAAGGCATCTCTGCCCTCAAGTAAAACCTGCTTTAACTCACTGGGTTTGTTTGACAGCCAGTTGAAGTCTATAATGCTGCAGCTCTCATTAGTACTACAGGCAAATGCCTTGCAAAATAAGGCAATAGGGAATTCATACCTGGAATTACAACATCATAGTTTGTGCAAGAGGGTAAGATGGTAGTTTTCATCTGGTAGTTTCAATCTGGTAATTTTCATTCACTTATTCATTTATTCATTCTTTTTTTCATCCATTCACCAAATATTTGAATGATTACTATATGCTGGCACTATGCTAGGGATGGGCTATAGAGTGGTGAATAAAATTGACACTTTACCTGCCCTTATGGAGAGTCAAGTCTAGGGGAGCAGACACACAACAAAAGAAACAATCAAATAAGCATATGATTATCAGTTGTGATAAAGGCTATCAAGTGGAGGAGTAAGGTACCATGAGAAAAAAATAACAGGAAGAACCTTCTTCAGAGAGAGAGAAGGTTTTGAAACTGACATATAAAGAGTAAAATGGAGCCAAGCATACAAAGAAGGGGATAGGGTGGGGACAGCACATTGTTCTGATGAATTTCATTTCTTATCTTGATTTTAACATAAAACTTACATATGAAATGCAATACAATTATGAAATATTCATTTCATCAAGATCAATCAACCCCAAAATATATAAAGTGATGTTATACTTTATTCTTGACTCTCTCCCTACAACAATCCCGAGATCTGGAAGGAATTATGGTTAACAGGTTGTTGTCTTTGAGTAATTCTTACTTGAATATATCCCATCTATGGAAGAATATAACCTGTAAGGCTCTTCCTTTGGAGAGGATGAGCAAACTGACTCTAAAGCAGGGGTTCTTAACCAGGGGTCCATGAGCGTGAATTGAAAAAAAAAAAAAAAAAAAAAAAAAAAAAACATTGTTCTTGTGGGGACGTGTTGGTGCAGGTGTGATATCTTTATTAAATAATACACAGTATAGTGTGGACTTAGTGAGGGGTCCATGGTTTTCACCTGATTGGAAAAGGGGTCCGTGGAACCAAAAATGTTAAGAACCCCTGCTCTAAAGTAACAAAAGCAGTCTATTTACTAATGTCAGAGTGTCTTTGCAATATTGCAGTATGTTTTCAATTGCATGATCATTTGCATCTGTAAATAATCAGTGGCCATAAAGTTCTGTACAATCCACATTTGGATAATCACATAACCAGATCTTTTAGAAACTTATTGAAATGAAGTTTATAACTGCTATCTTTGTGACTATCAGTAGAGCTAGTAAAAAGCACTTTACTGCTTGTTTTGGCAGCTCAGGCCTCAGACTTGGGTCATTCAAGTTGCCTTTGCTTTTGCTCACATTTGATTGATTTTGCAACAATGATGAATACAGAAATAAAAAAGCTCCCAAAGTGGGACACATAAGGTATATCACATTACTAAATGATAACAGATGGCATTCAGAATATCTAATCGATAGCACTCTGTATTTCACTAGATCAAAAATACACTTCAAAACAGCCTGGATTCATTTTTAAAGTATAGTAAAAAAGTCAATTACAGATTCATGATATATCCCATGAGGAGAAATAACTCCAAATTTCTAGAAGAGAGAATCCTGAGCTAGCATGAGCTTATTTCATGTGACATGTGAAGTAGCTGAGGACCATGGTTGCTTATTTTCTAACATTAAAGGAGCCCTGTGGATGGCTGCATGCAGGGAGCCTGGAGTCCTACGAGTTCAGGGCCTCGGAGGAACCTCAACCACAGAGAATGGGAAACCTGGGTCCAGAGACATAGGTCCTGGACAGCCCAAGAAAAAATAGCCAAAGTGTTTGACTTCTTTTTCAAATGTTTAAAGAACTGTAAAATAAACACATACATAGAAAAATGACAAAACATGGTACCTGTCAAATATGTGCTTTACTAAATAAACACCTGTGTGACTGTGAACCAGACCAAGAAACCAACTATTACTAGTACCCTGAGGCACCTATGTGTTCCTTCCCAATCAATTCCTTTCCTCCCTCAAAGGTCATCAATTTCCTGACTCTTATGGTTACCACCCCTTTGCTTTCCTTAATACTTTTGTTACCTAATTATGTATCTCTAATGTCATAATTATCAACATTTTTGTGTGTTGCCCTGGTATCCATCTTACTTTGGCTAAGCCACTTGCCTTAACACTTACCACTGGCCTAGTTATTAAGCAGCTTTCCAGCCCTGGGGCATAAACTTCCCCAGAGTCCAAACCCACAGCTGCACCCACAACCCCCACACATCTTACCCAAGCCCCACAGTTGGCCCCAAATGATAAGCTCATGTGGCATTTTGGAACTGTATGTACCCCAGAAAATCATGTACTTAAATTTAATCCATTCCTGTAGGTGTAGACCCATTGTAAATAGAATCTTTTGATGAGGCTACTTCAGTTAAGGTGTGACCTACCTCATTCAGGATGGGTCTTAATCCTCTTACTGGAGTCCTTTATAAATGGAATAGGAACAGAGAGAAAAAAAGAGAAAGTCATGGCAGCAAGAGGTTGAAAGCAATGAAACCCAGAGGAGAATGGAGATATCAGCAGAAGCCACCATGTGTCTTGCCATGTGACAGAGGTACCAGGGATCTCCAGCAGCAGGTCTTCAGGAAGAAAGCATCGCCTTGATGATGCCTTGATTTGGACATTTTCTTGCCCTCAAAATTGTAAGCAAATAAACTCACAATGTTTAAACCTGACCCATTTCATGGTATTTGCCTAGGAAACTGAAACTCTCACCATTCCCACTGCTCTCTGACTCCCAGTCCCTTTCCCTTTTCACATGTGCGTTCTTTAAACTAACCAGTCCTTGACTCTCATGGGACATCTATTAGCCTTCATCCCTGGACCACAATAAAGGCACAAGGCCATGGGTCCCTCTCACTCTGCCTGCCACCCAAGCTGATCATTGACCCCTCATGCCCCTCCCTCTTACTCTCTGGGACCTGTAAACAACACACTGTCTTTTCTTATGCATTGTGGCCACTGTTTCCCATTATTTTGCACCTAACCTCCACCCAGACCCAAATTTAAAATCCAGCTTAACTAATTCAGAACAAGTGGCACAATGAGCAGGATGTGTTTGTCATGACCATAGGATCTAGCTCCTGGTGTGAGGTGGCTAAGGAACTATTGGGCAAAAGGAAAAAAAAGAGAGAGAGAGAGAGAGAGAAGAGGCCTGAGCATACAGTGCCAGCAACCTAAGACAGCGGAGGAATTTTCTAAGTTGCTTAAGACATGTAAAACTCCCACGTAATGTGCGTAGGCCCCAATCAGTGCTGTTATTTATCAGCATGCCAAAACTCTGGTGTTGCACTCCCCCAGTCTAGGGATTATGGCTGATGTTTTTGCCCCTATCATGCTAGCAAAAATAACCTCCAACCTCCATGAGGTCAATTGGGAAATCCTGGAGAGAGAGAGACAGTTGCCTATGAGTCCAGTCAACAGGAAGCACAAGTCTTCCCCATCACCATGTGTAAGGTCAAGCAGGGCCCCAAAAGAGAGCCCAAATTAAAAAACTGAAACTCTGAATTTTACTTGATTGCAGATTACAAACCATACTTAAAGATATTGTTCAAGGGGACAAGGGTAAATTTGCAAATTAGTTGCTGCTGAGAGTCTTGAATATGGCATCTGAGTTGCCACTCTCATTTTTTCAAAAAAAAAAAAAAAACAGGAGGCAACAGGCTGATATCACTAAAGACCCCTATTGACTTAAAAAAGAAAAAAAAAAAAAAGAGTCCAAGCCCCTCCCACCAAGGCAAATCCTCACTGGCAAACAATTAGTGAGACCCTATTGTTACTTATAAAGATTGAGATAATGCAATGGGCCGAGCATTTCTTTGAGCATTCAGACAAAAGAGACCCAGGGTTTGTCTCTGGCCCTGGGACTAACTACCTTTGACATCCAGTTGTGGAAAATTTTCTTATAGTAGTGGAAAGTTTTCTTACAGGAGCCCCCTCCTCCAAATTACAGGACAGCCTTGTTCAGCCTTATCAGCAGGGTCATACCATCTGGAGGCTGTGAATGGGGTGGTGCTACTGGCAGGACATGATAGGGACTCACATCAGAGTCACAGATCCTGGTTTATCAGGCCTGGGTGGCCACCCTACAGGGCACCACCACCTCCTCAGAGGTCCAGTCCCCCTGCCCTCCTGGGAGTGTGATTATTGGAACAATTCTTATTAAACAGCTACCTGAGAGGTGGCACTTCTGTTCTGACTTTCTCCACTATAGGTATTAATGCTCTAACCTTTGCCTGAAGTAAGATCAAATTGTTGGCTCTCGATGGGCCATGGCAAATAGGATTCCCATGGAACCTGCCAATCAAGGCTTGAAACAAGGTATTGTGAGGCTCTGGCCTATAATCCAAGACCTCCTCCAAGAGGGAGGCATTCCTATACCTACCTTCTCCCTATGCAATAACCCTGTTTGGCCAGTTCTTAAAGCCTCCACCTATGAAGGGTGATTAACCATCAATCATACCAACTTTAATGCAAAGTCCTGCCAATCAAAGCATATATATTTTAATAAAATATATAATAAAATATATATACAGCAGCATAGGCAATTTCTTTGCTGTAACTTTGTCAACATGTTTTACTCAGTGCCAATACCTTAAAAAAATTCCTAACCACTTCCACCAGGACTTTTAACAAATGGTCTTTTTTTTTTTCCCTTGGGGTACTGGGGTGGGAGATTGAATCTGGGACTTTGTACATGGGAAGCAAGTGCTCAACCACTTGAGCTACATCCGCTCCCCCAAAAATGATCTTCTAAAAGCAGCTTAATATTGACACTATTTAGCTGACATCTGATCAAGGGGTTACTCTAAAGAAGGGTTTCAGACAGGACCTAGCCATATTCACACATTTACAAAATCGAGACTGGGCAATAGTACCCTGTTAAATACTAGGTCATCAAACTCTGTCAAATTCCTGGGCATCATCTGGTCCTCTAAGGGCAAAGAGATCCTCACCATTGTCAAACACAGGCCTACTTCAGACACTAAGATGCTCAATTCATGTTTTGAGGTAATGTAACATATCCCACTCTCATTACAGCCCATATACACAATCACATGTACTTCTGCTGCTTTCCAATAGGGAGAATCCCAACAACATACTTTAGAATTAGCTCAAAAGGCCATTTCCCAAGCTATGCCCTTATTCCACTGGGAACATTTTATATGAAAGATTTTAGCTATTTCTGAATAAGCCTCTTGGAGTCCTTGAACTAAGCATGACAAATGATGGCTTTCTATGGGGTTTTTGGACTAAGAGCATCTCCTTGTCTGCCACCCAATACACCCCATTAAAATGGCCAATCTTGGCTGCTTATTGGGCTCTTTCAAAACAGAGGTGCTTACAAGGCCACGACCATGTCAGCCTATCCTCGGAGATCCCCGTGATGCCATGCTGATCATTCCAGCAGTAGCTTAGAACACTCACTGAGGCCTCCCTGTTAAAATGGAAATGGTGTCTACAGGAGAGGGCTAACCCTGACAAGGCCTTTCTAATTTACAGGAGGGTGAGGCTTTCCTCACACTCAGCCCCGTGCCCACAGATTTTGAGACACTGGTGATGGTGCCCCTATTGCCCCCTCCTCCGGCCAAGGGGGAGGTCTCTTCGGGCCCACTGTCTAACATCTCACCAATGGTAACGCTGTCGTTGCATGCAAGGCAAGCTCACTGGCATATCAGCTGGCCTCAAACACCCCACTTACCTGGGATGGCTTTTTGGGGACTGCACATTTGGCAGAGCTGGAAGTGGCCCAGTTAGCCCTTTGGGAGGCTCTGAGCTGCCAGTTGCCCAGTCTCCTGATCTTCACTAATTCTTGTGTGGTGGCCAAAATGCTGGTGTGTGTGTGGGGGTGGGGGGTGGAAGTCAGGCCAATGGAAACAAAATAGTTTTCTCATTTAAAAAATGCTCTTGTGGGGGGCCCCACATTTGAAAACAGCTTGCAGCCTCAACTATTTCCACACCTGCTCCACTCACCACACCAGACTCTGCTGATAAACTACCTAAAATTCTTTTTCCACAAATACCTCAGACCCTAAAAACCCTATGACATTTCCTCCTAGCTATCCCCTGAAGGGCAGGGGAAATGGCTATGCAAGGGCTTACGGCTATTGGTTTTACGATTTATTGGTATTTTTTATAACCAATAACCCAAAGTACCTTATGTGCTGGCTCCATAATGCTATGCCCCTGATAATAAATATGTCAGTCACCCACACTGCCACAATCCTCAAAATATATGATGTCTAGGCATCAGAAGATGGATTGTTAGAGCTATCAAACATTTTTGTGTGTTGCCTTGGCATCCATCTTACTTTGGCTAAAGTCACTTGCCTTAGGGCTGACTTTTGTTCTAATTAATAAGCAGCTTCCCAGCCCCAGAGCCCAAACCCACAGCTGCAGCCACACGCACTCCAGCCACACCCCTCACCCAGAACCACAGCTGGCCCCAAATGATAAGCTCATCATCCCCATTGCCTCGGACCCCCAGTCCCTTCCCCTTTCCACACACATTTGCTTTAAACTAATCAATCCTTGGCTCCCATGGGAAATCAACTAAACTCCACCCAATTCTTTTGTGTCTGGCTTTTTTAACTCAACATGGAGTAGTTGTATGAATGTGAGTTTCCTTTATTTTCATTCTGTATGATATTCCATTATATGTGGCTAGTTTGTACATTGGAAATAAAGTTGCTATGGACATTCTTACACATGTCACCTGGTGCACCTGGCCAAGTATAGGTATTTAGGAGTGGATCATGGGTTATGCATATAATTAATTTAACTAGATCATGTCAAAGTAATTGCATCAATTTGCACTCCCACCAGCAGTCTATAAGAGTTCCTACGGTTTCACATTGTCACCGACATTTGCTATTGTCAGACTTTTAATTTTTGCCAATTTGGTAGGAGTGTAATGCTACAAGATTAACTTTTGTTACCTTTCTTAGGAAATATATGTAAGATTAGTGAAATGTATTTTTTATTATGGAATAAAACAAACCAATAGGAAATATGAGAATAACAGAGAAAATATAAATTAGATATTTTATTAACATCAGAGTAAACATCAGATTAAATAGGGCAGTGTGGCAATCATTGTATTTCTTTTTCTACTGAATCCATTATACCAAACCTATAATTTGGGGATAAAGCAAGAATAGAAACATTATGCCTGTCACCATATAATTTGTGCCTATCTTAGTAAATACAACAAATTGATGATTAAGTAAATAAATGAATGAATTGCCAAGAGAAGTGTTAGATGCTAACTCCTAATTTACGAGGCTCTCTTTCTACTGACCTATTCCACTGATCTATTGCTGTAGATAATTAGGCACTGTTTTAATCACTAGTGTTTTATAATTGTCTTGATATCTCGTTGGGAATGATACTTGTCTTAGTATCTGCCAAAATTAGAGCTATTTCCTCTTTCTGGACAATACTGTACCTTAATTCTTTTTTTAAACATAGTTAGATGGAAATTGAACAGGAATAAGACACAGGCACTGGTCAGAGAATTTCATTTTACCTTTATAATTGTCAAGTAGAATGCTAGGTAATACCCATATTTCACAAGCACTACCTCCAGCCCTCTGCTGAATGTGAGATTTTTCAACAGTCTGATCTGTTCTGAGCTCCAGAGCAGGCATTGCTCTCTCATGACAGGGTGAACAACAGAAGGCTTTTTCACAATTGTGGCCAAGTTTCTGCAGACATGATTTGGTTATTGAACCACAAGGATTTTCTCATCCCTGAACATGGTATATATCTTCATTTAGTCAAAACTTCTTTTTTCCAGAGATATCTTGGAGATTTTTTTATAGGTGAGTTCCTTGGTGCTTTGCACTTTAGTTCAATGCTCTTGACTATTTTTCTCTTAAATTTTCTTTTCTTCAAAATGGTGAAGACATTCACTCAGGGTAATTTCTAAAATATTTGTTGCTTTGCCTTTCACATTTAGATCCATAATCAACCTGAAATTGACTTCTTTGTTTGATGTGGGATAGGAGTCCAATCTCATATCTTTCCTTGTGGATACCCAACTGACCATGATAATTTGTTAAATATATCATCTTTCCTCACTGTTTTGCATACCACCCTTCTGAAGAATCAAATGGTTTATTCATGGCTCAGTCTCTAGGTTGTCTATTTTTTTCCATTGTCTTACTCATCGATTCCTATAAATGTCACAGCATCTTAATTCTATATCTTTATAATAATGTCTTGATATCTGTTAAATATGACTCACAGTTCGTTCTTCTTCAAGATGCTTCTTTTGGCCCAAAAAATTTCCAGGTAATCAACTTGTCTGGTTCCCCAAAAATATCAAGTGAGATTTTTATTGGGATGGCATTTAATATATACAATAATTTTGGGGAAATGGACTCTTTACAA
The DNA here is from genome assembly GCA_026826555.1 of Tolypeutes matacus. NCBI lineage: Eukaryota > Metazoa > Chordata > Mammalia > Cingulata > Chlamyphoridae > Tolypeutes > Tolypeutes matacus. The sequence continues at coordinate 43,403,084 of JAKSZT010053770.1, read as the reverse complement.
TATCAAACCTTCTAATCCATTAATGGGGTATAACTAGGTCTTCTTCAATGTCTTTCAGGAAAATTTTATAATTTTTCCCATTAAGCCTATCTTTTGTTAAATTTACTCCAGGTGCTTGACATTTTTAGTGGTATTTTAAATTGTATCTTTTTAACATTTTTCATTTTCAAATGTGTGACTGGTGTGTGTGTGTGTGTTTGTGTGTTTATATGTCAGATTTTTGGATGGTGAAATATCCAGTAACCTTGCTAAACTCAGTAATTCTAAAAAATAATGTGCATATTCTTTTGGCTTTTTTATGTACAAAATCATTGTATTCAAATAATGATAGTTTTATTTCTTCCTTTCATATCTTTGTACTTTGTATTTCTTTTTCATTCTTTACTGCCTAGGCTAGGATTGCCAGCACCATGCTAAACAGAAATAATTGAAAGGGCACCTTTGTCTTGTTTCTGATTGTAAAGGGAAAGTTTTCAATGTTTCACTGGTAATTATAATGATTTGCTATTGGTTTTCATTCCTTTCACTTTCTTTGTGTTTATTTTGATTTTTTTAAAAGTACCTTTTTTTAACATACTTTTTAAAAAAAAGATACTTAGATTACATAAAGGTTACATAAAAAATATAAGGGATTCCCATTTGCGCACTTCCTCCCCCCCACACACACACATTTTCCCATGTGAACAACATCCTTCATTAGTGTGGTACATTTGTTACAATTGACAAACACATTTTGGAGCATTCCCACTAAGCATGGATTGCAGTTTACATTATAGTTTATACTCTCTCCCACACAATTTTGTAAGTTATGACAAGATAAATAATGGCCTGTATCTGTCATTGCAATGTCATTCAGGACAATACCCAAGTCCTGAAAATGCCCCCATATTACACCTATTTTTTCCTCTCCTCCCCCTCAGAACCTCCAGTGGCCACTGCCTCCACTTCAATGATAACAGTTTTTCCATTGTTAGAATTACAGTAAGCCTATAGTAGAATAACAGTGAGTCTACTCTACTCCATCATTCATTCCCCAATCCTGAGGATTCTGAGATGGTGATGCCCAGTCCACCTCTAATTGAGAGGGGCCTTAGATCCCATGGGGCAGATGGATGGGACTCTCTTGCTTGCAGTTGCAGACTCTCTCTGTTCCTTGAGATGGTCATCGTCCATCATCATCTCCTTGTTAGCTGTTCTGGGTGAGTCCGATGAACTAGAGAGTTGGTGTTACAACTCTGTTGAGATTCAGGGCCCAGCTGGCACATGGACAGCCCAAAGATTTAAGTCTCTTGGACATATACCTATCAACTCTATAGGTTCAACTAGAAGGGGCAGAAGAGCCATGTGTAGTGAACCCACAACTGAGTCCAACGCTGTTACATTGAGGAGCATAAATTCCCAAGTAATGCCTACTGGCAGGGTGCCAAACTTCTGAGCTGTCCGCCCTGCCTATAGTGTCTGGATATCTCCAGAGTTCTCAGGAGCCCCACTATTTGAGGCAATATTTATTTTGGAAGTTAATGAAATCCTGCTGAAATGTGCATAAGCATATTTAACTTCTGGAATGATCTCCTGACTCCCTTTGAATTCTCTTAGCCATTTAAACTCATTTGTCTTTACCCTTTCCCCCTTTTGGGTTGAGGTCTTTTTCCAGTTACATTCTTAACTCATTGATATTTTCTTTCAATTATTAGAAGAGAAATATTGCATATCCATTTTTTTTTTCTTTAAGTATCGGGACTGGGGACTGAACCTGGGACTTTGTATGCAAGAGGCCAGTGCCCAACCAGTGAGCCACACTGGCTCTCCTGTGTTGGCTCCCTCATCTGTTTGCTCATTATTTTGCTCGTTGTTTGCTCATTGTTTTGTTCATTGTTTGCTTGTTTTCTTCAGGAGGCATCGGAAACCAAACCCAGGACCTCCTATGTGGGAGGCAGGCACTCAACTGCTTAGGCCACATCCACTCCTACATAAGTATTTTTTAAGTGCAAAAACCAAGAGCTTTCCTTTGTTGGTCTAAGGTGGTAGGGAGGTGGAGGTATAGAAAATCTAGCCAACTTGTACTTTATCTCCTCTTTCTGTTATTACACAACCTACTTGAGTAGTACTTATTTTTTAAAATATTATTCAATACAAACAGTAATAATAACAGTTATAGCTAATATTAAGCTCTTATAGGCCAGTACTTTCCTAAGCACTTTACAAATGTTATTTAATTCAATCCTTATGACAATCTGTCTTAGTTTTCCAGGCTGCTATGACAAATACCATGCAATAGACTGGCTTAAACAACAAGCTCTTATTGACTCACAGTTTTGGAGACTAGAAGTCCAAAATCAAGGCATCAGCAAGGAAATGCTTTCTCCCCCAAAGTCTGTAGCATTCTAGTGCTGGCTTACCTCAATCCTTCACATTCCTTGTCATGTGTCCCTGCCCTTCCACCACCATCCCCAACCACATGACAATCTCTCTCTCTCTCTCTCTTTCTCTCTCTTCCTGTGTCTAATCTTCCAGTTTTTGGGGACATACAGCTCTGGCTGCTGTCCATGGCTTTCTCTGACTTACTTCATCCAAATTTATTCTGCTTACAAAGGACTGCAATAACACAGATTAAGGACCATCTTGACTCAGCTGGGCCACACCTTAACTAAAAATAATATCTTCCAAAGGTCCTATTTACAATGGTTTCAGGTGAACAGAATGTGGATTAAGATTAAGAACGTCTTTCTTTGGGGTACATAATTCAATCTACCACACAATCTATGAGGTAGGTACAATTATAATCTTCTTTTATAGATGAGGATACTTAGGCTTCTATTGGTTTAATAAATTTTAGTTTATTATTAGTAAATATCTAGTAAGAGGTGGAACCAGAGTTGAACCTAAGCAGTGTGGTACGAGCCTATACTCTTAATTATTATATTACATGTATTTTGATTTTGCTGTGAGAAGAATTGAACTTCCAACTTCTGTTTTAGTATTGAGTAATAGAATGTTTCAAATTCCTCAGGTAAGTCAACTTTAGAAGATCTGCAGGACAACAGGTGGGTTCCCTATTCTTGTGGACTCAATTCTGAACACGTTTCTATTAGTCAAATGATGGAACATGGCCCACAATACAAACTCCTGCTCCAGTTAGTCTTTCTGGATTGATAGTATGGAGTGTTGATAAAGAACTGCTGAGCTGCTGTGGTTTTCCCTCCTCTCATTTCATTGGAAGTTGGGCAGCCATCTGCTTACCATCCAAAGATCCAGCATATTTCCTAGAGATAAATGTGAGGAAAGCTGTAGTCAGTGACTCTGGGGAGCCACTCTACTCTCAAAGTTAAAAATGAAACTACTGTCCTAATAATGTCCTTCTATTGCATACTTTCATTATGCTATTTCAGTGCACTTGAACAAAAATTGGTCTAAATCCAAACAGTATTATAAAAGTCCTTATAATTCCAATACAATTTGGGCAGACATTTTTCCAAAACTCTAGCAATCACAGGAAAATGATGTGCCTATGGTTCTTCAATTGATTTTCAATAGCTTCTTTTTATCTTCTTTTATCCAGTATTAAAAAGTTGTCTTTTTAAAGTAACTATACCTTTGTTGAGGAAAGCTTTTCATTAAAGGTACCACACAGTTATTAAAGATTTCTGAGGGAATAATGGCTGATCGAATGAAGCTACCCATGAAAATCCTATATGATTTTTTATCTAAAGGATTTCTCTCTTCAGATCCCAAACTGTGCAATCTGCATTGCCTTTATGAATAAGTGCCATTAAGTTGATCTCTATCTGCATTGCCATTGAAAATAAACCATTGTAGTGTATCCACAGTGAAACCATTAAGAGTCCTATTTATTTCTAAACTGTACACTATTTGACACCTTCTCAAGCTACCATAGAGATACTCAAAACTCATTTTTATGTGAGTACACTCTATTACTCTCCTCTTGTCATAGATTTTTATTCCGTACTGTGATGCTTTTATTTTTTCTTAGCAATACTCTGTGCAGAGAGCTCAAATAGGTGAGTATTCTTCTAGACTACACTACCATAATTGTGCCTTGATTTTATTTTCTGTAAAACAAAAGGAAAAAAAGCCAGCCATTTGTGTACTAAGAGATTTAGATGACTTCCATCATCTTGTGATCTCGGATTTCCTCTTGACTAAGTTTCCAGGTAAGAAGTAGGTAATCCAGTCAAGTGCATAATGAATAGTACGATCCATACCTGAATGACGATGGAGGGATGAGGTAACCCTGTTGGACTCATATAGAGATGTCTCATGAAGCCGGCAGATCCCAGAATAGTCATTAGAAGTAACCACAAGGGAGAGATAATGGAGTTGGGCATTGTCCTGAAACCATACATTCCGACCTAAGTTTAGACATAAGATTTTCTGTAGTCAGCCACTGTGATCTGTTGAACAATATGTTGACATTTGGGTCATGGCAACAATCAGGCATTTCAATTGTTGGTTGACCAAATAAACTGTAACACTTCAGAGTGATTATATTCCAAATCTGTTCATATGGGATAAGTGCTAGCCACGTCCTCTTTGGTAGCACAGACATGGTGGCCTAGCAACATCTTAAAATCCAACACAATGTTTGGCACACAGTGAAAACTCAATAAATGTTTATTGAATGAATGAACAAAGCAATGAGTTTGCTTTTCCTCAAAAATATTCTAATCCTAAGTTTGTTCTTGCAAGATTGACCCCTTGTGTGAATTTAGACTTCTCTGAATTCTCCACTTCCTAGCTGTTCTGTGCAAGTCTAAAATCCTCCACCACCTTTTGGGCCCAAGCAGATCAGAGTCAGCAGGACCCCATAAGACTGAACTGATAGAGGGAGCTCTGCTCCGAGCTATGAGGTATTCTAAAATCAGGGGAGTAGGCCAAGCTCAGAGTTGGGGTGGAAGAAGCCCATGGATTATTTTCTAGTAAGACAGAAAGAATAATCAGAATAGATGCCTCAAACTCAGGGTGAGGAGAGGATATGGGAAGCAAAGGAAAGGATCAGGAAAGACAGGGAACCAGTGAGTCAAGTAGGGACAGAACTTGGTAAGTGGAGGTCTTATACAATGACCTAAATCAACCTTTTTTTTTTTTTTTTTGAGGATGCTTTACCTGCGGAAACACCAATTTATTATAAACATTTTTAAACACACAGAGGTATACTGAACCCCTATACTCACTACCTATATTGATCAGTTAATGTTTTTCATCTATTATTTGTTACCTGAAAGAATTTTAAAGCAAGTCTCAGATATGAAGACATTTCATCCCTAAACTCTTGAATGTTAAACTTTAAAAATAAGGATATTTTCTTACATAACCACAATGCCATATTGCACTTAGAAAATTAATAATTCCTTAATGTTATCTAACACTTCGTATCCAAATATCTTGGGTTTCCCCAAACTATCTTTTTTTTTTTTTTTTTTTTTTTTTTGTTTTTTTGACCTTAAAAAATAGAGTAGCACATAAATATCATGTAAATTGTCTTGTCTGCTTGGCATCCCAGGGCTCAGCCAGTGCACTTCCTCACGCCCCTTCCACAGGCAGCTGTCTTGCCACCCCACCAGACCACCTCCTGCCAGCCCACTGGGAGGCTTCCTGCCACTGCAGGTCCCACGCCCCTATGGTAGCCACATCCTCTGTAAAGATTCTCTGTAAAGGTCTGAATCTTTGCTTTGGAGGAGGAGGGCCTTTCCTATAGCGAGAGGCATGGCTACTGTTTTGCACCTGCTACTTCTGGACCCCTTAGAGTCATTTTTTAAAAACCCATTTAGTTAGCCACCTTATATTAGTTAACAGTTCTTTATTAGAATATTCCTGTTCAAATAACTGGTTTAGTTTGTCTCTCAGCTGGACTGTGACTATTTTACCTTCATTTTTGCATGTTGTGTTTCAATGGCTATAGAAGTCTCAGTTGACTCTTTTATTTCAGTGCAGGGGAGATGCTGATCCATCACCTCCTGGCCTCCATTACTTCTGGGAAGGCGTCACAGCCTTTCACAGTGTTGTTTTCCTGTACGATGCTTTTGTCTCTACGCTGGCTACTTGGTATGTCTAAGTATGTTTTTCTTCCTATTTATCCTGCTTGAGGTATGGAGATTCTTGGATTGGTAAATTATTGTCTTTCATCAATTTTAGAAAATTCTTAGCCATTAAATCTTAAACCTAAATCAACTGTTATCTGAGGCTCTGTGCGCCTGCTGCAGTATGGTGTAGGAGGGATTCCCAGGCCTGGCTGGCTAAGGATGGTCATCCATGTTCACATGTCCTGGGACTCTGTTTACTCAGCACCTGGCTTTTATTAACTTGAACTATGAATCGGCTCTGTATGCAATTCAGTGGACATGCGCTTGGTGGGCTTCCAGATCTATAACAAAGACATGGGAAATAGCTGGTCCCTCATTCTTTCATGAGGGTTTAGGAAAAGGAAGATGAGGTAAGTGTGAGTGGAGAGGACAGAATTGGTGCCTAAAATGAATATGGTAATAACAAAGCATAGGTTTATAGCCCCAGATCTAGTTCACTAGACTTTCAAAAATCAACATTCTGGGGAGCAGATGTGGCTCAAGCAATTGAGTGCCCACCTCCCACATGGGAGGTCCTGGGTTAATTTCCTGGTACCTCCTACAGAAAACAAACAAACAATGAGCAGACAATGAGCAAAGACGAGCAAACAATAAGCAAACAGTTGAGGGAGCCAACTCAGGGGAGTGGGTGTGCCTCAGTGGTTGAGCGCCAGCTTCCCGCATTCAAGGTCTTGGGTTCACTCTGCAGTCCTGGCACCTCAAAAAAAAAAAAAAAAAAAAAAAAAAAAAAAAAATCAACATTTTGTTATTTCTCATGAGGATAAGACAATGAAAGCACATATTCAGTGGCTTTCCTAAACTAATTCACTACTTTGAGACTAATGAACTAAAAGTTTAATTCTTCCTTTATTTCTGGCTAATTCTTCTGGCAAATTCCCTGTGGCTCAGGTTCTTCCATGTAAAACTACTTGTCAAGCTACTATGAAGCCCAACCAAATACATGCAGATAATACAGAACTGGCATTGGTGGTGGTGGTGGTGGGGTCCCAATTACTATTTAGTAGAAGTGCTAATTACTCAGAAAATAATAATGATGCTTGCAAGTAATCATCTCATGGGGCAAAGGAAAGTCCTTTGAGTATTAGCAGGAAAAAAGCTGTCGTTTCACCTTGTTGTGGGGAAATGCTGACTTGGGACATTCAAGGACTCAGTCAAAGGTGTCCCTTTCTCCTGTGTGCTTTGGCCCTTTTCCCTTCAGTCCATGGAGACTGCCTACCTGGCACTGACAGTATCTCCAGCACCTCCAGGTGGCTTCCTCTTCTGGGACCCTGGGATTTTGAGAACCAGATGGTGGGACTAACTCAGCACCTGTTTCCCAGATCTGTGCATGGGGAAGGTAGCTTAGGATTTCCATCATCCTTTGCCTTATTCTTCATGGCACCACAGAAAGGAAATGAAACTGTCTAACCATGTTTGACTCTGAAATTCTCTAGATTTCTTCAAATGTGTGAACAGAATGAACAATTCCATTTGTTTAATTAACATCCCTGGTTACACTGTGTCTTATTAATTTCCCTGTTGATAATGCTACACTCAGCAGATACAGCTTTGGTGTTGTTTTGTTTTTTTCCCTTTTCTTGGCCTGTTCTTTTTCTTCTTTTATTTGTGTAAAGGGTATGTACTGGCTTTGTGAAATCCCTGTAGCAAGTTGTGAATGATGTATGAAGTGAAAAGTCTTTACTCAGGGCACAGTAGGAATACAGAAAGTGCTATGCATTCACTGCTGAGCCGAGTTTTTGACTGTGTGCTGTAGTCACAGATATCCTGCATTCATTTTACACTGCCTCAAAATCCCAGGAGCTCTGGACCTGGTGGCAAGGGGCACAGTCCTGCAGAAAGGCAGAGAGATGAATTTATCGACCTCCAAAAGTCCTTCGTGGCACTGGGATTCTGCATGAACTACAGATAGGGATTTTTTCCTGTAATTTTAAAAAGGAACAAGAATAGGAATCTACAGTCTCAATCTGGGTGCAGAGAATTAGCCCCTTTTTGGCCTGTGATAAGGGAAGGTGGGGGCTAGGATCACTTAGAGAGGATGCCGCTCTCCTCCCTGGTTTGAGAGAGATTATTGTTAGCCTTGAGGAGCCAGGAGAGGAGAACCTTTCTTGCAATTTATGCAATGTATTCTTTTCAAGGAACCCAGGACTCTTTGGAAGTCATCAGTTTTTCTGTGAAGTGTCACACTGGGGCCTGATTTAAAATTCTCTTCTGTTCCAAAATTATAGAATCAATTATCGAATAAGTTTCTTATACAATCAATTTTATATTATCCAATGTCAAATTTGCTGATTTATGGATTAACTGTGGTTCAGGTACAGCAAGGATATGGGGCATGCATCCATAGGCGAGAGGAGCTGAACAATTAGGCAGCGGCTGCCTACTGCTAATTGCAACTTTCTTAGTAGATGATCCAAAGGGGTGAGCAGAGCTGCTCTGGTTGCAAGGAGAGGGAAAGCCGAGAAGACTTAGCCCTCCCACTTAGCCTGATACTTGTTTCTTCATAGTTCACTATGAAGAACTTCAAGCTTTGGCCCTCTTTTTGTATGAGGGTAAGGGAAGAACTCAGCAAGCATTCCTTAAGGGTTAAGCAATATTCAGGAGTGAGCATGTCACAGATCCTGCTGCTTCCTAACCACATGCCATCTTTGAATAATTAAGCAATGATTCTAGTTTCATTTTGTCTCCTTAATTTTGTGTTTTCCATGACTACCCTCCCATCCCCACTCCATTCTCACTTGGCCAGTCCAATGAGAGTTGACTACTTTACCTCTCTACTCTCAGGGTATGAGAAATTACTCTCCAAGCTGATAGACCAACACTCACATAGAATCACTGACTTTCCAAAATTCACCCTTTCCAGGTTCTTCAGGTACCTATAATTGGATTTAGACATTCCATTCAAAGTCAGACTATATCTATACGTGACTGAGCAAAGAACAATCTGGTGGTCCACTGTAGCCTCAGATTTCTATTTGAATGACTATATCCTGTATCCTCATTCACAATATGGAAGGTAGTAAACCTAAGAAAGACCCATGAGAGAGAAAGAGACCTCAAATAAAGCTAGGTTAAAGGAATTGTGGGCCCTTTAATAAGGAATAAAAGAAATCAGAGACATAACAATGGCTTTCCAGCATAAAAAGTGAGATTCCAGATACCATGGGGAGCAGCTGTGTTAAGATGTTTTGGGAAGAGGGGATGAGCATAATTTACAGCAGAGATTTCTGCAAGAGCCACTATGAAGAATCCACCTAACTCTGACAAGCTTGTGCTTTTGATAAGGAGAGTTTTCATTTTATTCCTTGGATCAGTTATTTCTGCTACTTAAAATAACAGAAAAGTCTCTACAGGAAAATAACATTGCTGAATGGTTGGTGTAGAATCTTTTGAGAACTTTGAGTAATGGCATTGCTTCTCATTGTCTCACAGTTAGAAAAGAGAGCAGATATTACATGTAACTCCAAATGGTTCGGTGAGTCTGTTTAGGGAAAATAGGTAATCTCTGTGTATTTATGTTTTTCTGTGTTGGGGTAAAATGATATTATGATATTTCAGATTCCCATCTCCTCTTTTCTCTTGTCCCCAGGCCACTTGCCCATAACTTCTTTCCAAATGAGGCCTGGTGCCTGCAGGCCTCTGGCATATGCAGCTGGAATTCTATTTCATATTTTCTCCTTGTATCTCTCTTGGTAGCTATTAGATGCTCACTTATCCATCCACTGCCTGACAACATTCCAGCCGTCAAATGCATAAACCAAAATGGTGGAAAGAAGGAGGAGGTGATAATGAAGGGATCTGCCATTTAAGTCAAAACAATCCATTTTATCTCCAAGGGGAAGATCCAACCTTATGCCTCCTTTATGCCTAGGATTGTATTTTTCTACTGAAACTTTTCTTTTCTTTTAAGTAGCCTGAAAATAACTGGTCCAAGAAATAAAATGAAACCTCTCCATATGAAAAGCAAGAATCTTAAGCAAAGATGGGAACAAACCCTGAGAAACTTTGGTTTGTTTGAATTCAAAATTCAGCAGAGTTCTGTCACTCAGCATGTGAAAAACCTGAATCAGATAAAAAAACACACACACACACCAAAAAAACACAACGGTGGGCCCTGGATCCATTAGGAGCATATTAAACTGTGAAAATACAAAACATTTTTCTCTCTAGTAGTCAAGATCAAAAAGAATCCTGAATGCAAATTTACCTCATCTCTTTACCAACAGATCATTTCCAACAACTAGCTAAACTCAGGAAGAAGCAGTTGAAAGCATCCAAGCCTTAGGATGTCATGTCCTGACTGCAGGGATCGGCCTGTCAGAAATACTGCAGTTTGGGCTCATCAACGACAGTAAAATTTCACATTTATTTCTAGCATCATTCTCAAGACATTCAACATGAAGACCACGTTCTCCAAAGAGCGCTACTCAAAGGAAGAACAATCTACTCACACCCTCACCGGCGAGAGCTTGTGTCAGTCCATGGCATGCAATGTTGCAGAGTGCCTCCTCCAAGCTTTGTATCAGCCCTCAGTGATTTCTTACAGATATTTACTTCCACACACAGCATATAGAACATTAAAAGGGTTTTGAAAAATCCCACAGTTTTTCAACTTCTGAAGGATTATTAACTTCAAAGTCTAAAGAAATGTCGCCCTTCTATCTTTGGAAATGCCAGGAGCCTTTGCATATCCCTACCACTGTACCAAGCAACCCCCAGCAGAGAAGAACGATTCCATCCTTCGGTGGTGAGAGGATGGCTTTTGATCTCTTAACATATTGGAAATTACTTAAAGGTAAGCCATCTGCTAGCTGAGGAACAAAAACAGATTACATCACACCCTGCTAGAAAGATTGTGTTAAATCCTGAATATCAAGGTGTTTAATAATTCTATATTAAATCAGCTAATAGGATTATGTACATATTTTCTTTAGGCTTCTTTTCCCAACTATTAAAAAAAAAAAACTTTTGTGTGTGTGTTTACAATCTGCAAAATTCAAGAGTATTCCACTGTGAATAAAAATGGCTTTTTCAAGAAGGAAGCATTTCTTCAGATCACCACTGCTCTTCAAAGAGATGCATGGCAGAAGAGCCTTTCCAGAGCAGTTTGTGGGGAGGGCAAACCAGGGCAATTCCATTATTACTAATAGGACTCAGTACCTGTGCATTACAAACCTGCCTATGAGACCTTCATGTCTGTGCTGTTCTTATCCAGCCAGCAGGATGGGGATCTAGGCGGGTGGAGGAGGTGACAATGCCCTGTCCCCTCGATAACAACAATTAATGATAACCATGGTGACAGTCTATCACGAGGCTGATGTAGCACAAGTATTGGAGATGATGAAGGAGGCTTGGTTAATAAGAGCTTAAAGCATCTTCAATTCTGGACACTCCAAGCCTTGAGAAAGCTTGCTTTCTAAAATTACACAATTGTAAGTTATACGATGCCCAAACCAAACATACTGTCTTCCCTGTCTGTGGTAATATGACTATAAGGATACATTTACTTGATGACATGTGAGTAATAAAAAGAAATGGCCATCTTTAGCCATGCTTGGCCCCCTCTTTCACTAATTTGTTTAGTGTTATTCTAAAATCCCAGAGCATTAAATACACACATGATATAAATTAACTTCCACTTATTGTTTCTGACTCTCGTATGAGAGGTCTGTTTATTCTGTGTACCACACATCACTCTGCAACAGTGAGAGGTGAATAAACTGCAGACATCTTTATCTTTCAGTGGTCCTCAAAGTAGTTCTTTGAAATGAAAAAAAAAAAAAAAAAAAGTCTCAGTTCTCCTGAGATAAGGTATTTCTTATCTTGGTGACAATAGGGGGTTACAAATAACCACTGAGAGCCAAATAAAATGAAGGATGCAACTTATTTAGAAATCAACACTATGTGTTTCACATTATCTAATGACACTTGAGAAGTATTTGTTGAATTGTATTGCCAGGAGCTTGCTAGAAATGATTGCCATGATTTTCTCTTAATTCTTTAATATTATAGAATGAGATGAATTTAAATTTGCTATGGCACAGATGAGAAAGGAAACCATGAAATCACCAGCCTGTACATTTAGCTTTTGTATAATATAACTTGATGGGAATAGTTGAGCTTTTTTGTGTGTGCTTTTTATAAACACCGTAAATACAAATAGTGGCTCTTATGTAATGAGATACTTTGTTAGCACTTTGAAAACACTGCTTCTGATTTAAAAAACAGTGTTTTTGAGAGGCTGATATTATCAGGCCCTCACCTCTTACCTGATTACTGCTGAGAAAACTGAGATTCTAAGTGGTTTTAAAGAACGTGCAGCAAGGAAGAGCAAGGATTCAAACTAAGGTTTGATACCAAAGCCTATATCCTTTCTGCCACACCTCGCTGCCTCCAAATTGGTAGGGGTCAGGCAGACAGGCATAATTTTGCTCTTCACTTGGTGACTTGACTCAGCTTTCTTTGCATCAAATCATCAAATGAATGGCCAGAACGATGTCATTTCCTGAGATGCTCTGAATTTGGTCACAGGATCTCACATGATGTTCCTTCAGACCAGTTCCCACTCTCCTTCTCCAGGATACTGAGGTTCCTTCTTCAGATTAGTTTGAGGAGCCAAAACAAAATACTGAAGACTTTTCCCAGGCCACAGAATTTCTTTTTCATTAACTATCAACCTTAAGATCTCAACTTTACATTTTTCTCCCACATTAAAAAAAAAAAACTTTTATCACCTTCTTGTTTGTCAGCAAATCTTAGTAAAGGACAAAACAAATGTCAAAACAAGGCACAAGAGAAAAACTCAGAAATACAATTAAAATATTTCATACATTACTGATTATTGAAATGAGGATACCTCTATATAATAGTACAATTATATCTGCTAGTTAAATTGTTCCTAGGTTAGAGGGAATTAAATATGTAATAGTACTTGTATTAGTCAGGGTTCTCTCAGGAAAAAGAATCAACAGGAAGTATCTGTCAATAATATGAGAATTTTTAAGACTTTACATGACCGTGGGGATGCACAAGTCCAGGTTCTGCAGGCAGGCTGCAAACCAGGGGCTCCGATGAAAGTTCAATGAAAGGTCCTTGATGAATTTCTGGGAGAAGTTGGCTGTCCAAAGACGAGGTGGGAAATTCTCTCTGAATGTTGAAATCACTTCCCCTTTTAAGGCATTGAACTGATTGGATAAAAGCGTCACCCATTGATGATGCAATCTCATGATTGATGCAGATGTAATCAGCCATCCATGCAGTAAACTCACTGGTGATCGAAGTCCATAAATGCTCTTGTATTACAATTAGCCCAGTGCTTGCTGGACCTAACACCTGGACACAATTACCTGGCCGAGTTGACACATTAGCCTAACCATCACAGTCCACCCCTTGTCAACTCGGCAACCATACACATTACCCTAAACCACACTTAGTCTCTAAGTAAAAACAGTAACAGACAAGCATACAAATATATTTCCACCTAACAATGTTCAACTCCCCTGCGTACAACTGGAAACACATTAATTCCCCACCAAATAGGGTACAAGTCCTTGGGTAATATTCACTCTTAAACTTGACATCTTTAAATATTTTGACATGTAATTAATACAACTTTTCATATGATAGGGGGAAAGGTTAGGGAAGAAAACGAAGAAATTCATTTTGTGCACATATACAATCATATTCATAACAAAACAAGGAAGAAGGGTTCATGACTATTACAGTCCTCGTTTCTGTAACTGGTCACATGGTCAAAGTTCATATTTATCACTACCTTCTTCCACCACCCATTCCATGTTCCTGTTACCTTCAGCAAACACTTCAACTAGCCGTGGTTTTTTGCCTGGTGGGCTGACCCAAACTTTCATTCCTGAAGATTCTGGGCCATTGTTACTCCTGCTTCAATTGGTTTGTTGCAGTTTTCCATTGACTTTAATCACAGGGCATGGCAGTACTAGGAGATGCCCTAGAGGATCTTCTGCATTCCAGACAAACTCTTCTTTATCCCCATTATGTAGATGTAGTCATATTTCCCCTTGATAGTCAGGATCAATCACCCCAGCCAGTACAGTAATTCCCTTCTTTGCCTGTTTATTCACAGGTAAGAGGAGCCCAAAGTGGCCAGGTGGCAGTCTTAACTTCAAGTTCAATGGAATCATTGTTGTGTTCCCGGGTGGCAACACTCCTCCTTTTGGGGCTAAAACCTGTAGACCAGCAGAGCTTAAGGTTGCAGGGACAGGAGGCAAAAATTTTCCCAGTGGGTCACTAGGGGTAATAGTGAGTGGTGTCACTCCCATTTCCACCCCTTGATTCCTGGACTCATGAATCCTGGTCATGGGAGAAACAGCACCATAGAGAGGATGCTGATTTAGAGCATACACAGCCTCCTGGAGAACATTGCCCCAGCCCTGCAAGGTATTACTACTTAGCTGGTGCCATAATTGAGTCTTCAAAAGGCCATTCCACCATTCTATTAATCCAGCTGCTTTAGGGTGATGGGGAATATGGTAAGACCAGTGAATTCCATGGGCATGTGCCCATTCCAGCACATCATTTGCTGTGAAATGGGTTCCTTTTTCAGAAGAAATGCTGCGTGGAATGCCATGGTGGTAAATAAGATATTCGATAAGTACATGGATGGTAGTTTTGAAAGAAGCATTGCGTGCAGGAAATGAAAACTCATATCCAGAGTATGTGTCTATAAAAGTTAAAATAAATTGCTGCCCCTTCCATGGTGGAAGTGGCCCAATGTAGTCAACCTGCCACCAGGTTGCAGGCTGGTCACCTCGAGGAATGGTGCCATATCAGGGGCTGAGTGTGGGTCTCTGCTGCTGGCAGATTGGGCATTCAGCAGTGGCTGTAGCTAAGTCAGCCTTGGAGAGAGAAAGTCCATGTTGCTAAGCCCATGCATAACCTCCATCCCTACCTCTATGGCCACTTTGTTCATGAGCCCATTGGGCAGTGACAGGAGTGGCTGGGGAAAGAGGTTGTGCATTAGCCACAGAGTGGGTCATCTTATACACTTGATTATTAAACTCTTCCTCTGCTGAAGGAAGTCACCCTCTGGTGAGCATTCATGTGGGACACAAATATGTTCATGTTTTTTGCCCACTCAGAAAGGTCTATCCACATACCTCTTCCCCAGACCTCCTTGTCACCAATTTTCCAATAGTGTTTCTTCCAAGTCCCTGACCATCCAGCTAAACCATTGGCAAAAGCCCATAAATCAGTGTACAAACGCACCTCTGGCCATTTCTTCTTCTAAGCAAAATGAACAAGTAGGTGCACTGCTCAAAGTTCTGCCCACCTGGGAGGACTTGCCCTCACCGCTATCCTTCAAGGATGTCCCAGAAAAGGGCTGCAGTGCCGCAGTTGTCCACTTTCCGGTGATATCTGGATATCATGCAGAACCATCTGTAAACCAAGCCCGAGTTTTCTCATCTTCAGTCAACTGATTGTAAGGGACTCCCCAAGAGGCCAAAGCTGTGGGCTGGGAAAGAGAAGGTAACATGGCAAGGGTGGTGACCATGGGCATTTAGGCTACTTCCTCATGTAACTTATTTGTACCTTCATGACCTGCTCAAGCCCTATCTCATATACAACACTTCCACTTTATTATGGAGTGCTGCTATGCATGCCCAACTTTATGGTTTGGTGGGTCAGACAATACCCAGCTCATGATAGGCAACTCAGGTCTCATGGTAACTTGATGGCCCATGGTTAAGCCTTCAGTCTCTACTAAGGCCCAGTAGCAAGACAAAAACTGTTTCTCAGTAGGGGAGTAGTTATCTGCAGAGGATGGCAAGGCTTTGCTCCAAAATCCTAAGAGTCTGCATTGTGATTCCCCTAGAGGGGCCTGCCAAAGGCTCCAGACAGCACCTCTATTTGCCACTGAAACTTCTAGCACCATTGGATCTGCTGGATCATATGGTCCAAGTGGTAGTGCAGCTTGCACAGCAGCCTGGACCTGTTGCATGGCCTCCTCTTGTTCCAGTACCCAATCAAAACTAGCAGCTTTTCTGGTAACTCAGTAAATGGGCCGGTGTAGTAAATACAAATGAGGAATGTGTTGACTCCAAAATCCGAAGAGGCCAACTAAGCATTTAGCCTCTTTTGTGGTCATAGGAGGGGCCAGGTGCAACAGCTTATCCTTCACTTTAGAAGGGATTTCTCGACAGGCCCCACACTATTGGACACCTAGAAATTTCACTGAGGTGGAAGGACCCTGTATTTTGGTTGGAATTATCTCCCATCCTCTCTCACACAAATGCCTTAGCAATAAATCTAGAGTCTTTGCTACTTCTTGCTCAGTAGGTCCTAGCAACATGATATCATCAATATAAGGGACCAGTGTGATGTCTCATGGGAGGGAGAGATGATCAAGTTCCCTGTGGACAATATTATGACATAGGGCTGGAGAGTTGAAATACCCCTGAGGCAGGACAGTGAAGGTATACTGCTTCTAAAAGCAAACTGTTTCTGGTGGTCCTTACTAATGGCAATTGAGGAAAAAGCATTTGCCATATCAACAGCTGCATACCAGATACCAGGGGAGGTGTTGATTTGCTCAAGCAATGATACCACATCTGGGACAGCAGCTGCAATTGGAGTCACCACCTGGTTAAGTTTACGATAATGTCATCCTCCAGATCCATCTGTTTTCTACACAGGCCAAATAGGAGAGATGAATGGGGATGTGGTGGGAATCACCACCCCTGCATCATTCAGATCCTTGATGGTAGCACTAATCTCTGCAATCCCTCCAGGAATCTGGTATTGCCTTTGATTTACTATTTTGCTAGGCAGGGGCAGTTCTAGAGGCTTCCACTTGGCCTTTCCAACCATAATAGCCGTTACTCCACAAGTCAGGGATCCAATGTGGGGATTCTGCCAGTTACTGAGTATGTCTGTTCCAATTATTCATTCTGGAACTGGGGAAATAACCACAGAATGGGTCTGGGGACCCACTGTGAGATGGACCTGAGCTAAAACTCCATCAATCACCTGACCTCCATAAGGCCCTACACTGATTGGTGGACCACAGTGACGTTTTGGGTCTCCTGGAATTAATGTCACTTCTGAGCCAGTGTCTAATAATCCTTGAAATGTCTGATCATTTCCTTTTCCCCAATGCACACTCTGGCAAAAGGCCATAGGTCTCCCTGGGGAAAGGTGGGAGGAAGATTAATGGTATAAATTTTGGGCAGTTTAACAGGATCCTTTCCCAAGGGGAACTGGCCTTCTCCTCTTTCAAGGGCCCCTGGGTCTGTAAACTGTCTCAAGTCTGGGAATTCATTAAGAGGCTGTGATGCTCTGTGTCTGTAATTTGAGTTTGGGTTTTGTTCACTGGATCTAGAATTCTTCTGCTTATACAGATCCAGAAGAAATTTAGTAGACTACCCATGTATTTCACTTCTAGGTACCCCATGATCTATTAGCCAATGCCAAAACTCCATGCCTCTCAGACTATTCTTTGTGCTACTTTGAATCTGCCTTTCATTGCGGTAGCCACGCCCACCTTGCCTTTGGCGATGAACTGCAGATTCTTGACTTATACCGAACCGAGTTCCGATCATCCCCACAATGTTTAAGGATTCCAATTTCATTACAGCCCTCCCTACAGTAATATCTGTACTGCAGAGAAGAACAACCACAGAGCTCTTCAAAGAAGATGGAGTTAATCTTACAAATTTATTCCTCACAGTCCTGGTTAAAGGTGTGTCCTCTGGACATTCCTGGGGTTGGTGGGCAAGTCTCAAATGGTAAATCCATTCTAGCATTCCAAACTCTCTAAGCCTTTGAATCCCCTCGTCTACCAGGGCAATTTGTGCATCTCAAAATCAGACATGCTAGGCCATCGTTTGGTCCATGTTTCAGTCAGCCACCCAAACAAACTGATAGAGTTCTTTCTAACCCCTCCAGCTACAGCATTGAATCCAGAATTTCTGCTTAGTGGGTCCATATCAATAAATTCAGCCTGATCCAACTTTATATTCCTTCCACCATTATCCCACACCCTTAGTATCCATTCCCACACATATTCCCATGATTTCTGTCTATATAAGTTGGAAAACTCATGCAACATTTTCAGAGTATAGCGTACTTCCTCATGGGTCACACTTTGTATTTCACCTTTGTGGGCTTGTTGTGATCTTAGTCTAGTAATAGGTCTCGAAGACAAGAGGGGTGGTGGGGGTGGGTAAGGAGAAGGATTAGAGATGTCTTGCAGGCTACTGACCTGAGGGCATTCCTTTGCATTTTCTTCTGGTGAGACAGGATTAATCTCTTCAGGCAGGGGTAGGAAGTTAGATTCCTCAGGGCAGACTTGAAGTTGGGCAGTGCATGCTGGAGTTTGGCTGGTACCTGCCTTGTTGCTGGGAGGAGGTCCAGACTCTGGGGCAGGCTGGATGCTGGGCAGTGCAGGCTTGAGTTTGTCTGGTACCGACCTCAGGACTGCAAGGAGGTACAGACTCCCTGGGGCAGGCTGGAGGTTGGATGATACAAGGTTTACAAGTTGTGGTCTCCACAGGACAGGCCATCGCAGGTTTATCTGGTAAAGTCTCAGCAGAATTTAGGGTTCCAATGTCCCCACCAATATTATCATCATCCCATATGTCTCTATCCCAATCAGCAGGATTCCACTTCTTTCAAATCAATGCCTTCACTTTAATTGCAGAAACCCTGCGAGGTTGAGATTTTAGTTTTCTCTCTAATTCTGCTACTTGTACAATGAGAGTCTGGGTTTGATTCTCAGATATCTCAAGTCTGTGGCTACAGGAGACAAGATTTTCTTTCAAGGCACACATAGAAACTTTCATATCATTCATGTGGCATTTAAGTTTCAAATTTGAAGACTTTAGCTCATCTCTTTCTTTTGTAACTATATCCATAGTATCTAGGAGGAGCCAGCCAACATCATTATACTTTTTGACTCCACAAAATTCTATTAAGGTGTTGAAAACACTCTCACCCAGATCCTTGCTTCTTATAAGTCTGGAAGTAGGGGAATCCAGTGAGGCTATTTTGTGTATCTCTATTGCCAGCTCACGCCATGGACTGTTAGCAACCTCTTCATTATTGGAAAGGGAGTCATTAGTACCCTTGAATCCAATTAGAGTAGAAAGCCAATTACAAAATTCCCAGAACCACCTCAGACATCCCATGTTTAAGACTCTGTTCCTCAAGAACCACTCCTGGTACCAGCTGCATTAGTCAGGGTTCTCTCGGGAAGCAGAATCTACAGGAGATATCTGTCAATAACATGAGATTTTATAAGAGTCTCTCACGTGACTGTGGGGATGCACAAGTCCAGGTTCCTCAGGCGGGCTGCAAACCAGGGGCTCCGATGAAATTTCAATGAAAGGTCCTTGATGACTTTCTGGGAGAAGTTGGCTGTCCAAAGACAAGCTGGGAAATTCTCTCTGAATGTTGAAATCACTTCCCCTTTTAAGGCATTGAACTGATTGGATAAAAGCGTCACCCATTGATGATGCAATCTCCCTGATTGATACAGATGTAATCAGCCATCCATGCAGTAAACTCACTGGTGATCGAAGTCCATAAATGCTCTTGTATTACAATTAGCCCAGTGCTTGCTGGACCTAACACCTGGACACAATTACTTGGCCGAGTTGACACATTAGCCTAACCATCACAGTACTCAAATAAATATTTGTTGCAATACATATGTTAGATTTTGTATTAGAATAGTACTAGCTACTGTAATGAACAAACTCCCAAATTTTAGTGTCTTAACTTTATTTCTTGCACAGGTGGTATTCCTAGGAGGGTGGCCTTCCATGTAGCCATTTGGGATCACAGGTTCTTTCCATATATGGATCTGCAATGTTCAACACATGGCTTTACGGTCACTAGACTCATTGGCAATTTAATGAGAAAGGGGAAGAAGCATGGAGGATGGTTCAGTGGGAGATTTCTATGAACCAGGAGAGAAAGTGGTACCGATCACCCTCACTAAAACTTAGTCAAATGGCCTAACTGCAAGGGAGGCTGGGAAATATAGCCTAACTGTGTGTCCTGGAAGAGAAGGCTCTGTCTTGGTATTCCATGATAGTCTATAAAGAGAACCTTGCCTTTCAGGTCTTTTGAAATGAGAGTTGCCTTGAGAATCAAAATTTAGATCTATAAACTTTATTTACATTGAAATAGCTGCCCCCAGACCATCATTTGTATTGGACTGCTAAAAATTAGTGGAATTACCATTGGCACAATGACAATCTGATTTAATGAATACTACTAAAGTATCCTAACTCCTGCTAGCTATGCCATTTTTCCCTGTATTATTTTTTTTCTTATTTTCCTCAATGCCAGCACCTAGAATGAACTCAACAAATATGTGTTCAGTGAATGAATGACCTTTAGGATTGACTATGCAACTTTCCCACCAATTGATAAGGATACGGCCCAATATCAAAGAGAATTAACTCCATTGTTTTGTTGATGTTGTTGATTCAGCCAAGCCCTATGAAAATGGCCTTAATCTTATTTATTCAGCACTCGAAAAATTAATTCTTCTCTGTAACACACCAAAAACACACTAACATGTTGCTGATCTAGACTCCTAGGAGTGAATCAGCAGCGATGTTGTGCAGTGGAAGGTGTACAGAGGAACCGAGGTTGATTTAGTATCTCAGCCTTTGTCTTTGGCAATTTATTTTTTCCTCTCTGAGTCTCACTTTCTTCACAGTAGAAAGTGAGAATAATGACACCTACCTTGCAGAGTCATAAGTACCAGTAATTGGTATATAAAACACCCAGAGTGGTGCTAAGCACAATGTAGGGGTAGAACAAACATTAGTCACTGTCGTCAACATTAATAATACTGAAGGACTGTACATAATATTAGTATTCATAATAAAAATTAAAAACATCATTCAGTTTCCTTTCCTATCAGATATGTTAAATAAGAAAGTGTAACATTCAGATTCAACAGCATGACAGACTCCTAAGTGGAGCACATGTCTTCCCAGCCCCTTGCTGACAGCTGAGCCCCTAGTGAGCAGACATATCCCTGGGGACAGATGCTCATCCATCAGAGGCCTTAACAACTAAAAGCTGGCACTGCCACTGTCACCTCTATTTGCATTGGATTGAGTCAGTCTGCTTTTAGCTTCCACAAAGGTAAATAGGCAGTAAAGCAACGAACCCCCTATGACTCATAACTCCACAGAGCCTTGTTAAAGTATCTTATCTATTTCTACATGTGCCGGCAGTGTGGAATATTGAAATGGGTGTACTGGGAATCCACTGCTGTCTCAAATTAGTGACCTTGGCTCAGAAATGACATACATTTTTATATCAAAATAACAAAAATTTTTCTTTTCTCTCTTCTCTGATGCATAGCATTCTAAAAGGCCTTCAGCTAATACAGATCATTTTCCATTCAGCTTCAATCGCCATTTAATTATTGTTGACTTCTTTAATCTTTTCTCACTTCTTTTAAGGATTATATTTCCTTCTACTCTACTGCCATTTAGTTTATTCGGTGACATAATCAAACTTGAAATTACATGATAAGGTTTCACATTTTCTTCTTCTTTTATGCTCTTTGTTGTGCTGAATTTGTTTTTTTTTTTTTTTAAACAAATTATTTTTTGAAGAAGAAAGAATGTTAATGAGCCAGCTTTTTAATTTAATCTCTGTGTTCACCTCTTAGATACTGATTTTTTAAAAGGTCATATTCTAATGTCTTCCATCACATGTCACAGAATGAGGACATGTGATGGAGTAAGCCCCTGGAAAAGAACCTGCCATTCTCTTTGAGATGTTTACCTGCATACACAATGCACCACATACTAAATTGCACATTAAAATGAAAAACAATCATTAATAGCTCAAAGGGGGTTAGGAAAGTGATTAAGCAAGGAAGGAATTATCTTCTTTCTGAGCACTTATTCTAATCATTGCTGATCTAGGCAACAAGGAATAGAGGAAAGAGCTAGAGCTTTAGAGTTAGACACTTCCCAGTTCAAAACCTGGCTCTGCTACCCATGAGCTATATCTTCTTTGCCAATTTCCTTGACTTTTCTGAACCTTTCTCCTTATCTGGAAAATAGAAATACTTATTCTAACTCTCACAGCCATTGTGAGGATTAAGTGAAATGAAATATGCAAAGTGCCTGGCATTTAAGTTCTCTCCCTCCAAGTAAGCACGTTTAAACTAACCAGTGGAACATCAGCCTTAGTGTGGCTTCTCACAAAAGTGGAAACTGAGGCAAAGGTGTCGATAGCATTACTTTTTTAGTGAGTGCAATCCCAGAGAGCTGGAGTGAGGGACAAGGGGAAGGAGAGAGAACAAATATGAGTGTGCACATCAAGAGAGCTGCCACTAAATTAGCCGTCTTGACACTGACCACATTCCTTCCTGTCTGCATTCTGTAGCAGCAGCTCTAGCTTCCCATAGTAATCAGGGTTGATTACCATTTCCAGTTCAGTAACTCCTTTCTTTGCATGCTGGTCCACTGACATGAGAAGCCCAAAATGTGGTAATTGGAGCTTCAAGTTCAGTAGAATCCTGTGTGCCTGGTGGAAGGGACACTCTTCCCTTTCCCAGTCCACAAGTGGAATCTGGGATCTTAAGGCTGTAGGAGGCACAAATTTCATAAGTGGGTTGCTGTCCCTTCAATATGAAGGTAAATTGCTTTTGATCTTTATGTGTATTGAGAACATATTCATCAGATTAATCATCACTGTGGCAGTTTGGTATTATTTATGAATTCCAAAAGAAGTATTGATTACATTTGTAAACTGGTCTGTTCCTCAGGGTACAATACCCTTAGATTGTATTAAATTCAGAGGTTTTACTTTTACTTGATTAAATTCAGATTAGGGCTTTGATTCGGCCACGTCAGTAGGACATTGAGTCCCTGCCCCCTTGGTGGGTGGACACTCACACAGAAAAGGACACAGCAGAGGAGAGAGCTTAGTTTTTGATGCTGGAGCCCCAGGGAGAGAGCCAAACCTTTTGCCTGATAGTTTACAGTTGGCCTTATGGAGAGAGCAGAGCAGCTGAACCCAGAAAGAGATGAGCCCTGGGAAGAGAGACTAGCCTTATGACAGCCTACAGCTGAGCTGGGAAGAAGCTGGGACCATGGAGTCTTAAGAGGAAGAGGTAGGCTGAAACCTCACAGAGACTGGCAGCCATCTTGCTCCAACACGTGGCAACAGACTTTGGTGAGGGAAGTAACTTATGCTTTATGGCCTTGTAACTGTAAGCTTCTACCTCAAATAAATACCCTTTATAAAAGCCAACAGATTTCTGGTACTTTGCATCAGCACCCCTTTGGCTGACTAATACAATCACATAAGTCCCAGAGACTCTGTTGATCCACACCAAGTAGAAATAACATAGCAGAACAGATGTGATTG
Organism: Tolypeutes matacus; assembly: GCA_026826555.1. Classification (NCBI taxonomy): domain Eukaryota; kingdom Metazoa; phylum Chordata; class Mammalia; order Cingulata; family Chlamyphoridae; genus Tolypeutes; species Tolypeutes matacus. Next base: position 43,379,598 of record JAKSZT010053770.1, on the reverse strand, counting down.
AGGTTAACACCATGATCCATCATGAATCACCAGGATTTTTCAAGGCCAAACCAGTGAGTTGAACCAGGGATATGATGGAGACTATCACCCTTGCACCCTTCATGCTTTTGAAGGCACTAATTTCACTTCCTCCTGGAATGAGGTGTTGCTTCTGAGCTATGGTCTCAGCCAGGATAGAGACAGTTTGAGGATCTTCTATTTGGCTCTTTTTACCGTAATAGCCCTGCCACCAGAGATCTGGGAATCAGTGAAAGGTTTCTATAACTATACTCTCCTTGTTATACACTCAGAATTGGGAAGTAACCACAGAATGGGTCTGTGAATACTTTGGGCCCCCTTGTGAGACAAACTTGGGCCAAAACACCATTATCACTGTGACTTCATGAACTTCCACTCTAACTGGAGATCCTTTATGGTCTTTCAGGTACCCCAGTATAATTCTGTGCCCTAACTCCTTATCTAAAAAACCTTAAAAGATCTCAGTATTCCCCTCTTATCAGGGCACAGTTCCTCTAGCAAATGGCCACAGAGACCTTTGGAGAAGAATCAGAGTGATATTTACTGACTATACTTGTGGGCACATTAAAGTCTTCTTCCTCAAGAGATCCTGGCTTCCCAATCAATCACTGGACTCAGGGTCAGTGAAGAGATTTAGATAGGGAAAGTAGGTGATATGCCTTGATTTTCTATTGTGGTAGTTGGTGATTCTCTTCACCAAGCTTTAAGGTCCATCTTATCGGTCTATTAGGACTGGTCCCAGGGTTCTTTGCAGAACATTGAATCCTGCTCATGATGTGTGATCCCATGTCAGTAAATTTTCTTCTATCTGGCCTCATATTTTGACTTCCTCACTCCAGTCTAAGATCCTCAAGCTCCATTCCCACATGTGTAGCACCAATTCTTACCAGATCATGTTAACTAGTTTCTGTAATTTTGGGGAAGGGGAGGGCATGTAAAGTATTTCCTAGAGAAGTAGGGCTTGGGGCTGGCTGAGATTTCATCTTGGTTGGCAGCAGTGAGGAGTGATGGGGCAGATGGATGTTGAGGAGAATAATTATCATCTTATGAGGTACCCACCTTAGAGAAAGTCATTGCTCAGTCTCCAGACAAGAAGCCACTTTCCTCCTCTAGTTAGTGCTCTGGAGGGTGTGGTGGAATTTGGGAGTTCAAGATTATCAGGCTGGTTCACCCAAATATTCGCATCTGTGCTTTTCCTGTCAAAGTCTTCACTCTCCGTATTCACTCTCCTTTGTGATTCTGGCACTTTTACAGTTAGGCCCTAGGCTTGATTTTTAGCATGATGACAGTTTCCATTGAAGCTGCCACGACAGAGCTCTGGTTTTCACAGCATAGCTTGAGTTGGCAGTTGGCTTCTCTCAGTCTTTTTTTTCCTCCCAAGTCTTCCAGTGCAGTTAACAGTAGTCATCTCCATTCCACAATTTCTATAATTAGCTTTTTTTTTTTTATCATAACTTTTAATGTATTTTTATATTTAAAGAAGCTTTAGATTATCTAAAGGGTACATAAAAAATATAGGGGATTCCTGTATGTTCCACCATCCACATTTTTCCACATTAACAACAGCTTTCATTAGTGTGGTACGCTTTTAACCACTTCGGTCCCCTATTTACCAATAATTAACTTTCCGCTGGTATTTCAGCCCACATCACCACAGGGGAAAGCCTAGTTACAATGCCACAACATGCCAGGAGTTATCACCACACCTGTCAGCAATGGCGTCTTTACAGCCTAGATCCAAAATACCTTCCTGACGTGCTGCTTAATAGAACCACTCTTGCTATCACTTGTCCTAGCTTTGTTTCCCAAGAAAGCAGAGCCTAAACCAAAGACTTACATTGTACTACATTTTTAGGAGTGCAATGCTAAATAAGGAATAAAGAGTATGAAGCAGAGAAGATTAAAGGGAAATACAAGGATGCTGATCAAGCTGGCTGACGCGAAGTTCAACTTATTGCTTGATGTTGCAAGACCATCCCCTGAGAAGCCATATAACCACTTCTCAGGACAGTTTGTCTACGGGGATAAAGAAGAGACAAAGGATCTAAAGTGGTGCATATCAAGGGTCTGTTACGAGGGTCTTTCCAGCTTCCTGAGGTAAGAAATCACTTGGCATTAGAGAACACACTCCCTATCTTTGTCACCTCAAACAAACAAACAATAAAGAAAACAGCTTAAGAAAATTCTCACTATCATCTAAAGGATTGATGGGCTCACTGGGCATTCCTGCCAAACGGAATCTGATTATGGAGTATACTATAGTTTATACTTCATTTCATTCTCATATCAACCCTTCTGGACAGACAAGGCAGGTATTGTTGGTCCCATATGAAGAAAATTAAAGCTCAGAGAGGCAGTGAATTTCAGTGTTACTATAGCAGGTAAGTGGTAGAACTGGGGCCATAATCTAATTTATTTAGCCAGAAAAGTGCTTTGTACGTGTATGCATGCACCATGTAGCCATCTTATCTTTTTCACTCCATCTAGAAATTCTTATTCTCAGGCTGTTTACCTTCATCAACATGCTACTATAAGACATATATCAAAATGGGTCTAGAAGTTGGGGCTCTAAAATAAGTTGAAACATTTTCTGTGGTATTTTATGGTATTCTGTTTCCATTTTTATTCTCCTCAAACAGTTTTTGTTTGTCTGTTTTGAAAGTGGAAAGGACTTGAGTGCAAAGAGCAATTGAGGATGATGGCCCAGGCATGATAGCTGCCACACATCAACCGGATTTGCAGGACAGTGAGTCCTGTTTTGGTATTTGAATTGAGCTCCTCCCTTCTGACCATTTTAGAGACACTACTACAAAGACTTCTTCACGGAAAGGACCATGTCATCTCTCTCAGTATTTCCCTCAGCCACCAGGTAGCTGCCCAGGCACAGCAGCTGCTCCGTATAACAAAATCATGTGGAATTGTTATAAGGAAAACATAAAAAGGTCTCCCAAAACACAGAAGAGAGGATCCTTCCCTTACTTACAGAGGTAAGGCTAGTTTTACAAACTGTCTTCTATTTTTATAAATGTCTTTTGCCAAATGAAGTAATTTTCCAAATGATCATAGTCACTAGACATTTGACAGACAATTAGGGAGGACTTTGTACAAGGAATAAAATTTTCCTGTGGGCTTCACAACATTCTCTCAAATCTCTTTTCTAAATATCAAGTACACGTACAATGATAGCAGACAGCTAAGGAAATATAAAGATTCAACTGTCTTTCCTTTAACAGCTCTAATAGTTTTGTGGCAAATCTAAAGGCTTCCTCTGAGGAGAACATATAATTTACCTCTGGGCTGATGTTATTAGCTAGTTCTTCTTTACGGGACTTGTACCATTTCTGTGACATCACCTTTCTGGTTAATGAGCCCCAGGAGTGGGACCTGTTAAATACACTTACCCAAAAGTTAACCTCCACTGTGCTTCCCATGACTGTGGCAATCAACACCAAGCAGGGGAAAGCAGGCGTCATGACTTGTTCCTAAGGGTTGAGTCACAATGAGATACAGGTTTCACCAAAACCCTTGTTGTTGATGATGTTGTTTTCGTTTTCTTGGTAGATATTTTCCAAAGCTTCCCATCAGCCACTGAGAACACTCTAGATGGTTAGGAAATTACGTGTTTTTTCCTAATTTATTATAAGGTTTGGAAATCTTCAGCACCAGTCCCAAACCAAGGTGTAGTGGGGGTTAAAGTGATGGGATATGGAGTCTGATTGCTTGGGTTCAAATTCTACTTCTGCCAATTACTAGCTGTGTGATGATGAGCTCATGACTTAACCTCTCTAAGCCTGAATTTCATCATCAATAAAATGCAGATAAGAGGAGGATGTAGTTAAGAGGATTATTGTAAGAAATAAATAGATGAATAAGGGTAAAACACTTAGCTTAGCCTAGCACATAGGAGGTACTCAACGGTAATTACACATAGGTGTGTAAGTGTATACAGATATATATGTATGTGTTTATTTATTTATATTTTTATATATTTATATATTACTAAATATTGTAAGCTGGTATAACTGCCCAAAATCTGCAGTGACCACATTTGGGTCACTGAGAAACAACTTCTCTGAAAAGAATTGTTTGTGAGAGGAATACATTCCTGAATTACTTTGAATTTTTCAGGTCTCATATTTTTTCCTCCTGTGAAAAAGGAGGTCAACATTCCTTTCAGATCTGCAGGCCCTATTTGTCACAAATCACAGAGGGAGTTCAAATGAATATTCCTTCATCAGGTTTCCTCAAAGAATCATCCTTCCTATTGGGTAAATACTCAAGTCCAGCTAAGAAACTTTATTCAGATTGCCTGACCCTCTCTCCATCTAGAATTGTCACCACGTGTAATTCTACTACTGAAGGCTTTCACCACACTGTAAATTATTTTCTCAAAGATGAAAGCAAAAGGAGGACAGGATTAATGTTGCTCAATAGAGTTGTCTTTAGCTATAACCTTTAGTGACACTATTACTAAAGCAGATTGGTTTAAAGAGAGATCACATCTTGAGCCAAACAAACCATTTCTTTATTTCGAGCTACATCTCTCATGCGGTCTACATGTACAACCCACTGAATCAGACCCATGGCAATCTGGTGTATTTAAAATATGTGCAACTCTAGGTTTAAATGTAAACACTCATATAATACACTTACAAATATGTACGTACAGGTGTGGGACATATGCATATGTCATACATATGCCTTTTTATAAAGAGAGTAGCTTGGTCATATATCTGCTTGCAGCAAGTTATTATCTACCCTTCGGTCTAGTAATTAAACATTTACGTGTCTTTTATGATAATTACTCATTACAACAAAGTGGAAAGTAAGAATTAACTCACTTGAAAAGTATGTTCCATTTTAGAGCCAGCACAACGTAGCAGCCAAAATCAGGAAAGCATTAGTACTTGGTGCGTGGCTCTGTCTTAGTATCCACGCAGACAACGAGTCTCTGGTTATGGCACCAGAAATGGGAAAGGGCCCATTCATCACTAGGCCTCTGCAGGGCACAGTATCTCCCTCCAGAATGTTATCACCACTCTGCTTGCTCCACTTAAATGTGGTTCAGGAGACGCTGACTCCTGGGCTGCTCTTGGGATTAAGAAGAAAGGCATGCCTTTGCCCAGTTCTTCCACACATTAGAAAGGATTCTTCTTTTATCTTAAACCCTGTCATGTGGAATATAAAATGTGCTGGGCTTAAATTAGAGGAAGGTAAATCCTTGCTTTTCTTACCTGCTTATCCTACATTGAGCTTAAAGATAGCTCACCTTTGCAAGTTGAGAAGTTCAGGTTTGCACTGCCATGTGGTACCTGAGGGAAGAGGAAGTGAGGGGACCTGGAGTTGTCATGCTCTGGTCCCCCCACCCCACAGCCAGTTCTTTCTCGGCTGTGTGCTGCCTGTACCCTGCCTATGACTTGTGACTGATCAGAGCTGGATGCCTCTGATGGCCGTGAGCAGGCTGAGCTTTCAGTACAGGAGGGTGGAGAGATTGGAAGGATTGAAAAAGTCTCATCAGATCATGCACCCATTGGCCTGCTAGGGAAAATAGAAACTTGCACATTCCTAACTTCAATGGGCAAAATCACTGAAAGCTTCCAGAAAACGACAATACCTGGGATGGGTGACTATCACACTATTGAAAACTGCTTCTACTGCTGTTGATGGCAAAACAAGACAATAATAATAGCTCTGCTTGATTGAGCCCTTGCAATGTTTCAGGTATTATGGTTTGACGTGATAGCACACACTATCTATTGCCAATATAACTTTAGCATGTGCTGGTGTATTAATTTCTTACTACATATCTAGAAAGATCTTGGACAGGAAGACAGGACACTAAAATTTTGCTAAGAAGGATGTGGGGTGACATTAGGGAGAGGAAATGTTCAGGGAGGTCAGACAGGGCAGATGCTACAAGGAAGGGTGCCATAGGTCATTCAGGGAAAAAAAGTATGACAGGGTACCTGAGAATTAAGGTAAAGAAATGAAAAATCTCCATATACAGAAGTCAATTGGGTTGTAGCTTTGCTTCTGCAAGTATTGAGGTTCAGTCTGAAGCCAAAGTCCCAGCCTGGCTGGGAAGGAAGAAGAGCACTGAGATAATTTTCTTAGCTCTCACAGTTTTAGTCACTGTAGGTGCACTTATTTTATAAGACAATTTCATAAATAAATGAGAGAAAATATTCTGAAGATACAAAGGAACTTTAAAGAGAGTCTGTCAAATCACTGTCAAGAGAGCCACAGCTGCTGGTAAACCTATGTTCTATCTCTTTATTGTATTTAGGGTAGGGAACAGGCTTGAGGTTAACGTGGGGAGTATTCTGGAGATGCAGAATTCATAAATATGGTTTATTCTCTACAATCCCTCATGTACTCTACTACAAAACAAAGGGGGTGTGAGTGCCAAGCTCCCATAATCCTGTGAGTCTGTCCAAGGCCAGCATCACCACCAGCTGACAGAAATTACCAGACAGCCAAATGGGGCTGGTCCTGGGCAGATTGATGATTACAGACTACAACACTCAGGGTCTTTCTCTTTCCCTGTCAAAAATAATAGAACCTAGAGCAGGAAGATATTTGTCTTTCTCTGATGTGAAACTGAAATTCAGGAGGAAGGATCTCTCTTATCTGCACCCTTTAAATAGACTTTGCTGTTGAAAGCAGGGGTGTTGAGTTCCACAGAGTGTGACAATTTGTACTCGGCCTTTTGTCTGAAAACTGAGGCAATTTTATTTAAGATAACTAGGATTCTTTAAATGCCTTTGGTATTAGTCAGCCAAAGCGGTGCTGATGCAAAATATCAGAAATCTGTTGGCTTTTATAAAGGGTATTTATTTGGGGTAGGAGCTTACAGTTACTAGGCCATAAAGCTTAAGTTACTTCCCTCACCAAAGTCTGTTGTCACGTGTTGGAGCAAGATGGCTGCTGGTCTCTACGGGGGTTCAGGCTTCCTGGGTTCTTCTCTTCCTGGGGCTTGCCTCTCTCCGGGTTCAGCTGCTCTGCTATCTCCACAAGGCCAGCTGTAGACTCTCAGGAGAACAGCTCGTCTCTGTCTTCCCGGGGCCTCTGCCTTGTTGAGCCTTCTCTCTGCTTGACACTTACTTCCCTGTGTACTTACTTCCCAGGCTCCAGCATTAAAACTCCAAGCTCCCTTCTCTGTGGTGTGCTTTCTCTGTGAGTCCCTGCCCCTTGGTGGGCGGGGACTCAATGTCCTACTGACATGGCCCAATCAAAGCCTTAATCATTAGTTAATCAAGTAAAAGTGAAACCCCTGAATCCAATATAATCTAGTATGCCCAGAGGAAAAGACCAGTTCACAAACATAATCCAATATCTATTTTTGGAATTCATAAATAATGCCAAACTGCTTCACCTTCCTGGAGCCAAAACATACCACATATCAAAGATGAAATCATAAAGTTGGAACACACACATCTCTCTTTTTAATATATACTTTTATTAAAGAAGTTGTGAGCTTACAAAACAATCATGCGTAATGTGCAGAAGTCCCTTACATCACCCCTCCACCAACACCTTGCATTGTTGTGGAACATTTGTTACAGATTATGAAAGAACACAATCAGACTATTACCACCAACTATGGTCCATGCATACATTTGGTGTATTTTTTCCATACACTCCCTATTATTAACACCATGTATTAGTATTGTACATTTGTTATAGTTCATGGGAGAACACTCTCATATTTGTACTGTTATTCACAGTTCTACTTCCACCACATGGTTCACTGTATTATACAGTCCCATGTCTTGTACAATCCATCCAAAATGTACACTCAATGGCTCTCACTTTCATCACAAAGTTGTTCAGTTATTGCCTCAGTAAATTATTAAACGTTTTCCTTAGTCCAAAAGATAAATCCCATACGCCCCTCTTATTGACCTTTAATGTTGGAATATTACCTGTTTTGACACTGATGCAAGGATATTACAATATTGCTGTGTATGGAGTAACTATAGTCTATAAGTTACATTAATTGTATTTTCCCATGCATCACCTTTAATTACCACCTTGTAATATATTTGTTCTAGTTCATAGAAGAACATTCTTGTATTTATATTATTAACCACAATCCTCATCCACCTCCCAGGTTCACTATGTTATTCAATCCCAAGATTATTCTCTAGCTTTCTTTTGATGGACATTTACATCCTTAGACTACCCCTTTCAGCCACAATCACATTTATAAACCAGCTGTGTTAGTTATACTCACTATACTGTGTTACCATCAACTCTATCCATTTCCACACTTTTACAGCTAATTAAAAATTCTACAAACATTAAGCATCAGTACCCCTTCTCAGCCTTCATCCTATCTCCTAGTAACCTAGATTTTAACTCTATGTGTTTATTCTTCATGTTTAGCTCATATTAATAAGATTATGCAATATTTGTCCTTTTGTATCTGGCTTATTTCACTCAGCATAATGTCCTCAAAGTTCATCCATGTTTTCATGTGTGTCCCAGTTTCATTTATTCTAACAGCAGCATAGTATTCCATCCTATGTATATATCACATTTTGTTTATCCATTCATCTGTTGATGGGCACTTGGTTGGTTTCCATTGTTAATAATGCCACTATGAACATTGGTGTGCAAATGGCTGTTCACATCACTGTTTTCAGTCCTTCTGGATATATTCCTGGTAGAGGGATTGCTGGATCATATGGCAGTTCTATATTTAGCTTCCTGAGGAACTGCCAAACTGTCTTCCACAGAGGCTGCACCATTCTACATCCCACCAACAGTGAAGGAGTGTTCCTATTTCTCCACATCCTCTCTAGCAGTTGTTGTTTTCTGATTTTTTTAATAATGGCCATTCTATGAGGTGGGAGTTGATATCTCATTGTACTTTTGATTTGCATATCCCTAATAGCTTATGATACTGAACATTTTTCATGTGCTTTTCCACCATTTGTATTTCCTCTTAGTAGAAATATCTGTTTAAGTCTTTTACCCATGTTTTAATTGGATTGCTTGGAAATTTATTGTTGAGTTGTATGATCTCTTTATATAGCATGAAAATCAAACCTTTGTTGGATACGTGGTTTCCAAATATTTTCTCTAATTGAGTGGGCTGTCTTTCACCTTCTTGACAAAGTCCTTTGAAGCACAAAGGTGTTTAAGTTTAAGGAGGTTTCATTTATTATCCATTTTTCTTTCTTTGTTCATGCTTTCTCAGTGTAGGGTTAAAGAAATCACTACCTACCATGAGGTCTTAAAGATGTTTCCCTACATTTTTGTCTAAGAGGTTTATGGTACTAGCTTTTATATTTAGGTCTTTGATCCATTTTGAGTTAATTTTTGTATAAGGTATGAGCTAGGGATCCTCTTTCTTTCTTTTGGATATGGATATCCAGTTCTCTCAGCACCATTATTTGAATAGACTGTTCTGCCACAAATGCTTGAGCCTGACAGCTTTTCTTTTTTTTTTCTTTTGAGGTCCCAGGGCTGGGGATTGAACCCAGGACCTTGTAGGCAGGAAGGTGGCACTCAACCACAGAGCCACATTGGCTTCCCTAAGTTTTTTTTTTTTCTTTCTTTCTTTCCATTTGCTTGTTTTTTGCTTTTGTTTTTAGGAAGCACCTAGGACAAAACCCAGGACCTCCCATGTGGGAAGCAGGTGCTCAACCACTTAAGCCACATCTGCTTGACAGCCTTTTAAAAAAATCACTTAATGAGGGATGTGAGGGTCTGTTTCTGAACCATCAATTTGGTTCCTTTGATCTATATGTCTATTTTTACGCCAGTACATTGCTGTTTTTACCATATGATTTAAAGTCCAAAAGTGAGAATTCTCCAACTTCGTTCTTCGTTTTTAAGATGTTTCAGGCGATTCAAGGCCCCTTCCAAATAAATTTGATAATTTTGCTTTCCATTTCTTTAAAAAAGGCTTGGAATTTTTATTGGAATTGAATTGAATCTGCATATCAATTTAGGTAGAATTGACATCTTAAAGATATATAATTTCCCAATCCATGAACATGGAATGTTCTTCCACTTATTTAGGTCTTCTCTGATTTCTTTGAGCAATGCTTTGTAGTTTTCTGAGTACAAGGGCTTACGTCCTATTTATTACTAAATATTTGATGCTTTTAGTCACTATTATAAATGGAATTTTTTCCTGACTTTTTCCCTCAGATTGCTCATTCCTAATGTATAGAAACACTACTGATTTTTGCATATTAATCTTATCGTACGACTCTGCTGAACTTGTTTACTAGCTTTAGTAGCTTGGTTATAGATTTTTCTGGACTTTCTAGGTATAGGATCATATTACCTGCAAAAAAGCAGAAGTTTTACTTCTTCCTTTCCAATTTAGATATCTTTTATTTCTTTTTCTTGCCTGATTGCTCTACTAGAACATCTAGCACTATATTGAACAATGGTGACAGTGGACATCATTGTCTTGTTCCTGATCTCAATGGAAAAATTTTCAGTCTTTCATGATTGAGTACAATGTTAGCTGTGGGTTTTTCATTTATGCCCTTTATCATGTTGAGAAAGTTTCATTAATTATCTTTTGTAGTATCAAGAAAGGATACCATAATATCAGGGCTTACTGCAAACACCCAGCTATCTGCTCTTCTGTGAAGCTGGAATGAATTGAGGAGGCAAGGTTGTTAGTTCTTGTAGTAGAAGCAAGCCTGAAGAAAGCTAGCGTTGCTGGCTCCCCTGTGACAAATTCCATCTCAGTGCTGTTGAGCTGCTGATGCTGACCATAGAAGATGTTATTAAACAGCTGATTGCAGCCCATGAACAAGGCAAAGACATTGATTTAAATAAGGTGAAAACCAGGACAGCTGCCAAATATGGCCTTTCAGCCCAGCCCTGCCTGGTGGATATCATTGCTGCAGTCCCACCTCAGTAACAAAAGGCCTTGGTCCCCAAGTTAAAGGGAAAACCCATCAGAACTGTCAGTGGGGAGGCACTGAGAACCGAACCTGGGACCTTCCATGTGGGAGGCAAGTGCTCAATGGCTTGAGCCACATCTGCTCCCCTAAAAAGTCCTTTTAAAAGATACTTGATGGTATTCTCTTGCTCACATATGGTGATTCTAGCAATGCAAGAAATTATAACAATGAGGTGGAGCCAGTGGCCACTTGACAGTTTTTGGGTAGGGAGGGGATGAGCAGTTGAAATACAGGGGCTTCTTTGGGAGTTGGAGGTTGTCCTGAGTACTGTTGTGGCAA
>JAKSZT010053770.1:43352040-43367964 GCA_026826555.1 Tolypeutes matacus | reverse complement strand
GCAAATACACATATATGCATATATATTTATATATCATTTTACAAATGTTTGTATGTATTGTGAGAATTTTGATTTTTACCCATAATAAAAAAAAAAAATAAATAAATAAATAAAAATAAAAAAAAATAAAATAAATTAAATGTGAGAAAATGAAAAAAAAAAAAAAAAGATAGTTATTGGTACAGCGTAGTTCTATGTATGGTAATTGTGAAATGATTGGCACAAGTCCAGAGGACTGAGATGTCCCTTACTTACAGGGACTAGGGAGAGCCCAACAGAATGCCTGAAACTTGCTTGACTTACAAGTTGCACTTGAATAAGTAGTGAAGAGCAGGCTCAAAGAATAATGGGCTCAAAGGGCATAGTGAACTAAGGTACAGAGGTAGAAATAATAATGAGGTACATTCAGGGATCAGTTTGACTAGAGTTTATATTTTGTTTGAGAATGCAATAGGACATTAAGTTGAAAAGTTGGTTTGGGATCAGCTTGTAAAAGATCTTAAATGTTGGACAAAGAAGCAAGATAAAAGCAAACTGTTAAAGGCTTTGAAATGGGGAATGATATGAACAAAGTATATTTTAGGAAGATTAATTTGGAAGCAGCAAACAGGGTGGCTTGGAAACAAAAAGACTAGTTAGGACACTCTTGGTTTGACTTAGGTATGAAGCATTAAGGACCTGAATTAGGATAGATGTTCTAGGATAAAAGGAAAGATAAGTGTGAGAGACAGGAGGGAAGAATTGATGGGATTTGAACCCTCTCAAAATCTGTCACCCAAAATTGAAGACTTTGTTCCTGATATGATCTAACAAGTTCAATCTAATTATTCAAATTGGGATATTATTTTTCTAGTAATCACAGCTTGTGTTAACTTGTTTAGTGGCCACATTTCTTGGATCATATTATATTTGATTCTAATTAAACCTCAAACTTGTGAAAAAGAAAAAAAAAAGAGAAAGGATACCATATTTTGTCAAATGCCTTTGCAACAATCGAGATGACCATGTGATTTTTATTCTTTGATTTATTAATGTTGTGTATTATGCTGACTGGTTTTCTTGTGTTGAACTACCTTTGCATGACTGGTGTACCACCCACTTGATCATGATGAATAAATCTTTTAATGTGTTGTTAGATTTGATTATCAAGTATTTTGTTTAGGATTTTTGCATCCATATTCATTAGGGAAAAGGTTCTATAATTTTCTTTTTTCATAACATCTTTATTTGGCTTTGGTATTAGGGTGACATTGGCTTCATAGAGTGAGTTTGGTAGTGTTCTTTCCTATTCAATTTTTTTAGAGTTTAAGTAAGGTTGTTATCAAATCTTTGAATGCTAGGTGGAATTCACCTGGGAAGCCATATGGTCTTGGGCTTTTCATTTTGGGGAGTTGTTTGATGATTGTTTCAATTTCCTTACATGTGATTGGTTTGTTGAGGTATTCTATTTCTTCTAGGGTCAGTATAGATTGTTCGTATGTTCCTAGGTATTTTTCCATTTCATCTATATTTTCAAGTTTGTTCATGTACATTTGTTAATAGTATACTCTTAATGATATCTTTTATTTCTGTGGGGTCAGTAGTAATGTCCCCATTTTCATTTCTGATTTTATTTATTTGCGTCTTCTCTTTTTTGCCTTTGTCAGACTAGTTAAGGGTTTGTCAATTTTGCTGATTTTCCTTAAGAATGAACTCTTGGTTTTGTTAATTCTCTCTATTGTTTTTCAGTTCTCAATTTCATTTATTTTTGCTCTGATATTTGTTATTTCATTCCTTCTGCTTGCTTTGGGGATAGTTTGCTGTTCTTTTTCTAGTTCCTCCAGCTGTGTAGTTAGGTCATTTACTTTAGCTCTTTCTTCTTTTTTAATGTAGGCATTGAGGGCTATAAGTTTCCCTCTCAGCACTGCCTTTGCTGCATGCAATAGATTCTGATATATTGCATTCCCATTTTTTTTCATCTTGAGGTATTTATTGATTTCTCTTGCAATTTCACTTCCTCCCCCCCACCTTTATTTTGGGGGGGCGGATATGGAGCTTCCAACTCCAGCAAGGGAATAGCTCCTGAGGCATCTTTCACTGCCAGCAGGGAATGGGCACCAGCCTCCGTGGCGTGGAGTGTTCTACTCACAAATCTTCACTGCAGATGGGCAGTCTTTTCCTTCCATTCTTCCAAGGATGTTGCAGGATGCTTTTCTGGTCTCCTACACCTCCTCCCTCAAACTGGTGATTTAGATAGATCTGGCTGATTACTAACTGCACTATAGGAGGAGCTGACTCTTGGCACTCCTTACTCTGCCTCCATCTTACCCCTCCCTCCTCTCTCTTTTTAAATTTATATTATGTAAATGGATATGTTGGACCTTTTGTCCTTCAACAAATAGCTCCCAACAACCTTTGGAAAGAATTGTAAAGTTGACCAACTGGACAAGGGCAAAGGAGATGAGGGAAATTGATGGTGATATAGATAAGTATGAAGGGAAACAAGCCCTGCTCTAAACTCACAGTCTAGAGCCCCAAGGTTAATAGACCTACTTGTGCTTAAAGAGCGCCCCACACTGAAAGCATCATGTCAGACCAAGAGACTATTTGGTCACTCCATTCTCAGTATCAATTCAAAGCAATTCAGCCAGGTATTTGAAAATCCTTTTTTAAAAAGTCCTGATTTTTAATGTCCAACCAATATTCTTACTGTAATATTCCATCCTTCAAAATAGTTTTGGGAAACTAATTGACAGGTTGGTAGATTTGTCAATTTGGAGCAGTGCTGAAAGGATGGTGGCCATTGTGCATCTCTTAAATTCTATCCAATAACAAAGATGTCATATGGGAACAGTTGTTTAACATGATCCCAGTCCCAATCATGGTGTAAGATTTCCCTCAGTAGAATCAGGTGGAAAGGACACTGAGTAGTTCGCCAAGAGCCCTGGAGTGCATAGCTTCATTTTTCAGGTGGGCCTCAGTTTCCTCCTTTGTAAAATAGTTTCCCTGAGGTCCCTCATCATAATCAGCAGTTTTCAAAACATGTGGTGCTCAAAATATAGTTTTCATTCATTTCTGCCAGGTTAAAAGACAGGAAGGTCTAAACATATAACCCCATTTCACAGAGTGAAGTTGAGAGCCAGAAAATTTTTTTAAGTGACAGAGAAATAAGAGAAGGGGGCAAGACCAAAATGCTAAGAAACTCAGTGATACTCTTGTACAAAGCTGAGTTAGGGAAAGTCCATTTCTGGCTTCTACTGGAATCCCACTTACTGTCTGCCCCTTCTTTTCTACAGAAAGGTATTGTTCTGTTATAGTGATGATTTTATAAAACCCATCCCACCAGCATTGTATTCTGATAGAGGAGTTTAGAAAGTGAAAAAAACCTTCACAATCCAAAAGTAGAATCTTAGGAAAGAAAGGTGTTTGGGGCAAAGAGTCTGACCTGCTAACAATTGCATAGGTTACAACATTCAGCTTTGGTGTCTCAACTAGTATTCACAAATAAAATTTAAAGACAATGACTGGAAATAAGAAAAATTGTTCCAAAACTCTTCCTCTCTGTCACAACCTCCTAGGCTAGCAATCCCCTTCCTCTCTGAAACCATTATATAAAGAATGGGCTCCAATGTCCGGGACTTTCTATCTTCTCATACATTTTATGTTCCTCTCCCCAAACATTCTCTCCAGGTTTTCTGATTATCTCTAATATGCTGCTTCTGGAAGGATAAGTTATCCCCAGTGGTAGTTCAAACTATATTTGACCAGTGCAAATGTTATTAATTTCACTAATCTACTTCTAACAGCTTTCCTATTTATGAAGGGAGCATCAAAGCACTGGGAAATAAACTACAAATAGCCCCACAATAGTAGCAGGATGGCATTTCAAAAGAAGGCATCAAAGAAAGCTCACCAACAGTGATACTTTTTCCTAATGGTTCTGTAAGGATAATTAAGTTGTTTATCACCTTTGATGCTTCTAACCCTAGCACAGGTGTTCCCTGGAAACCAATTAAAAATACTTGCAGCTGATAAAGAGTGCCTCTCAGCTCAACAAATTTAGTAATAATTCCAATCCCATTTGGAAAAGAATCTTGTCAGGTCTTTTGACACCAAAAGGCAACTTTCACACTCATTTACACTTCAGTGCCTGAGGTGATAAGCACACATAGGGTATTTGCTCAGCCTCCCTTGATCTCAATAGAAGAGTCCTCCAGAAATCTTCCCTTGGCCATTGAATGACAACTTTAGTTCGAAAGTATGAATTTTGCTCAGTAACTTGGGATTTCCTGTGAAAGGAAATGGACTAGGATCTCTCAGACAGTACCTTTCCATAATTGTCAGGAAATAGTGGTGACTTGAATCTATTCCCTCATTTTGTAATCTTATTAGATACCAAGTCTATTACTTTTGGTTTTCTCAAGACCTCATGGAAGAGACAGACAGTTCCTTGTGAAAATCCCAGGTAGCCACAGATGGCTTATGTGGCAGACTCATAGAAGCGAAGCTCTCAGTTGATAATTTGGTCAGGACCCATGTGCTTTTTTCTCATATACTGAGCAGAGTTGTCCTGCCAACCCTGGCCCCATCCGTGTCCATTGACTACTATTCTGGTACCTGTGCTTCTATCTGGCTGAAAAGTTCATTGGTAAAATCTCAATTCTTGGATCCGAAGCTCACTAATTCTCTTGTGGGTTTGTTTGCCGGTTGGATGGTAAATTGTTTTCAGCTAAATTCATCTGTCCAGCTTCATTCCAATCAACTTTTCCATGCTTTTAGAACTACGGTGACTTTCAGATCACTTTCTTTTTCATTTGTTATTCTCTCTTCAGTTGGTGACAAGAGCTCAAACTTTGGATTCAGTCACTCTTATGTTCTGCCACTAAATAACTGTGTGACTTTGGTCAGTCCTTTCCCCTCTCTAGACCCATGTCTTCTCATTTCCTTACATGAAGGATAGAAATAGACCAGATGTGTGAAGAACTTGTCAATGCTAAGTTTATATGATGTTTTTTGGCATATGGCAGGTTTTCATATGAAACATTACTTCTCACCACTTCTCTTTTAAACTAGTTATTTTGACATCAGTTTCTAATCTAGCTCTAAACTTAATGCATAGTTGCATTTAAGAATTTCATTCCTGGCCAGTGTGGCTGCAGTTGAGAGAATGAGGAAGAGAGTGGTATGAGACAATACTGGAAAAAAAAAAAAAAAAGACTGGGGCCCTATAGGAAACCAGTGAAAAATTTTCAATAGGTGGAAAAGTCACTTTAGTTGTTCCTGTGGAGAACAGATGGGAAGGTGTGAGTCAGTGACTGTAGCTCTTTTGATTAAGAAGCTATTTGTAGTGGTCTATAAAGAGGTAACACTCCTTTGGAATAGGTTGATGACTACAGAGATGGAGAGAAATGAAGGGATTCAAAAGGCATTTGGGTGGTAAGATTGACAGGAATCAAGGATAACTGTTAATTTTCTGACTTGTGCCTTTAGATGCAAGGAGATTCTAGCAATAGACAAGGACTAGGCTTAGGGTGAACAGAGGATACCTTAAATTCAATCTTAGCCAACTGAGTTTGAGATAGCTTTGAGACATCCATTGGATAAGCCAAGTAGGCAAGTGGATATATAAATTTGGAACTAAGAGGTGAATTTCAGTTGGATGTACCAATTTGGGAGTTATCTGCAAATAAATGGTCATTGAAACCATAGGTATAGATGAAATCATCTGGGGCAGAAAACATAGAGTAAAAAGAGAACAGAGCCTAGGACTAACTCCAACATTTTATGAACAGGTAGAGGAGGACAAATTTGCAATGGAGATGAAGAAGGAGAGATTATTGAGGTAGGAGGAAAACCAAGAGAGTGTCTTTCCAGGGGAACAAATGGCAGAGTTTCATCAAGTAGGGAATGGTCAGCAGCATAAGATGTTGTTGAGAGATAAGAAGGAGGGGGGAAATGGCTCTGTGATTTAACAACATGGAGGTAATTGGTGACCATAGCCAGAGCTGTTTCTGTGGAGTGATAAGAGCAGAAGCCAGGCTTGAGTGGGTAGAGAGGAACTGGGAGATGAAGTAATGGGGTCAGTGAGTATTAAGACCACTTTAGAAATCTGGTTCTGAACTGGGTGAGAGAGACAGAGTAGAAGCATTAGGGAGATAGGGAGATTGTGGGCTGAATGACAATTATTTTTAAATGAAAGAGATTTGAGCATTCATTTATTCAACAAATATTTATTATACTTATCTCATTCGAAGCCATTTTAAGAAATGGGAATGCAGCAGAGAATTGAAAAAGTCCCGTTTCTCTTGGAACTTACATTTTAGTGGGGAGGTAGAGGGAGACAGGCAAAAACCAAACATATAATGATGTTTATGTGCCAGGTGGTGATAATATACAAAGAAAAATAAAGTAGGGTGAGGGTGATAGAAAGTATCTGAAGGGGCAAGTTCTGTTTTATACGTGGGTGGTCAAGAATAAACTCTGTGGTAGAAGGTTGCCAGATTTATCAAATAAAAATACAGGGCACCCAGTAAAATTTGATTTTAGATAACCAATAAGTAATTTTTTGTATAAGCATGCCCCAAATATTGCATGGGACATTCTAATACTAAAACAGTATTTGTTATTTATCTGAAATTCAAATTTAACTGGGCATTTGGTCTTTTATCTGGCAAACTTTTTCTGGTGAAATGGTATTTTCAATGTTTCATGTCAGTGGAAACTCTCCAGTAAAAGAAGTCTGTTGAATATAAAGGAGAGAAGGGAGGTTGCACTCAATAATGGCATGAAACCTCTAAGAAATCATTAAGGGGGTGGGATCCAAAGCCCAGGTGGAGTTCATTGGCACATAGGATTAGTGTGTGAGGTACATATTGATGAATCTGTTAGTTGCTCAGGACTGCCATAACAGAGGACCACAAACCGGGTGGCTTACAGAAATAGAAACTTATTCTCTCAGAGATCTAGAGGTCGGAAGTCTGAAATCAAAGTAGTGGCAGCATTGGTTCATTTAGGAGGCTCTGAGGGAAAATCTGTTTCATGCCAATCTCCGAGCTTCTGGTGGAGGTGGACAATCCTTGGTCCCCCTTGGCTTGTAGCTGCATCACTCCAAATCTCTGCCTCTCATTCTCTGTGTCCTCTTCCCTTCAATTATATGGATACATCATTAGATTTAGGGCCCACTCTAAGCCCGGATGATCTTATCTGGAGATCCTTATATTAATTACAACTGTAAAGAATCTTTTTCCAAATAAGGTCACATTCACAAATTCTGGATGGACATATCTTTTGGAGGGGTCACCACTCAAACCCCTGCAATTGGAAAAGGTTTGTAATTATAGAAGGGTGATGGGTTGCTGCATGATGTCTTTGATGTTTCTTTGTGACTAGGAGGCACATGGGGATAGATGTGTGGGCAGGGCGATGGGTTAGAGGTTGAAGTGAATGGAGTTATGAAATGGTTCCTGCAGAGAGGTACAGCATGGGTTGGCTTGACAGATTGAGAGCTCTAAGGAGGGGTGTTGGAGGATTATGAATGAAGTTGATTATTAATAATCCTCATTATCTTTACGGAGACCCCTGAAGGTGGGAGAGGGGAAAAACTCACTCTATTCCCCCCATGGACCCCCTATCACTGTGTCTCCTGTAGTAATAGAGGTTGCTGAATACTTACTCCCAGCAACTTTGCCTCCAGGGATTAATGAACAGCAGCTTAATGAGCCCAGCAGAGAATTGGGTCCATTAAGCATTTAAACTATCTTACTTCAGTTGGAAAGATCTTTGCCTCTGTGGAAGCAGCTTTAATAGCCCTACTTTGGAAAGGAGATGAATTTGAAGATGAAATCAAAACAGCCATTTATGAAGCACCAAATTTTGACACATGCTCCATCCACACAACCTGAAATAAACTGGAGATCTGACAATTAACCTGCTAATTTGAACAATATTGACAGCTGGTCTGGATAGATAAGACACTGAATTTAACTTGTTGGATTTTGGCTTTTGTCTCTGTTGAGGTCAGGTTTCTGCCTTTTACATACTCCTCCCATGTTGCATCCTTCCTTTTTTTTTTTTTTTAATTTTTTAACAAATCATTTTCATTGATACATATTAATAAAGCATAAATCCATCCATAAAGCATAAATGCAATCAATGGTATTCAGTATAATCACATAGTTGTGCATTCATTACTTCAATCATTTTTAGAGCATTTTCATCATTCCAATAATAATAAAACAAACAAAACCCATCACCTCTCAATCTCTCTATGCTTTCCTTGCTATACATAGCTGCTATTCTGTTTCTTCTCTCTAGTATATTTGTATTTATATTTTGTAAAAACAGTCTTATATATGTAATATCACCCATATTTATATTTTACATGAGATTTCACTGTTACACAGTCCCATGTTACATTTTTGGCTTTCCTTCTAGTAATATATATGATCTTAGACTTACTTTCAACCACTGTCATACCCATATAATAGCTTTGCAATTACATATGCTATGTTGTGCTTTCACCATTTCTATTTATTTCCAATGATTTTACAAACAATTTTTTTTTTACCAATTCTGCACAGATTAACCCTTAGCTTTCCATTCTCTAGCCTCCTTCTATTTTCTGGTAACCCATATTCTAATGATTAACTCCATGAATTTATATAATATATTTAGTTCATAATAGCACAATCATAGAGTATTTGTCCTTTTGTGTCTGGCTTGTTTCACTCAGCATAATGTCCTCCATGTTCATCCATGTTGTCATATGCGTCACGACTTCATTTCTTCTTACCACTACATACTAGTCCATCTAGTGTATACACCACAATTTTTTTTATCTATTCATCAGTTGATGGACACCTAGGTTGTTTCCAACTTTTGGCAATCGTGAATAATGCTGCTATGGACATCAGTGTGCAGATGCCTCTATTCGTGTCACTGCTTTCAGTTCTTCTGGGTATATACCTAGTAATGGCATTGCCAGGTGTGGCAGTTTGACATTATTTATGAATTCCAAGAAGAAATATAGCTTATGTTTGTAAATTGATCTGTTCCTCTGGGCATAATACCCTTTGATTGTATTAAATTCAAAGATTCGTTTACTAAGATTAGGGCTTTGATTCAGCCACAATTCAGTAGGGCATTGAGTCCCTGCCCCCTTGGTGGGTGGACACTCACACATAGAAGAAGAACACAGAGGAAGAGAGACAGCTCATTAGGCAAGATCCTGTGGCCCTGGAAAGAGATATGAGCCTGATAGTCTACAGCTGACCTTGTGAAGAGAACACAGCAGCTGAGCCCAGTAAGAAATGAGCCCCGGGAAGAGAGAGAAGCGCTATACCAGCGTACAGCCAAGATCAGAAGAAGCTGGGACCATGGAGCCTTAAGAGGAAAGAGGAAGGCTGAACCCTCGCAGACATTGCCTGCCATCTTGCTTCAAAACACAGCAACAGACTTTGGATAAGGAAGTAACTTTGAGTTGGACTCTTTAGGGCCTTGTGGCTGTAAACTTCTACACCAAATAAATACACTTTATAAAAGCCAACAGAATTCTGGCACTTTGCATCAGCACCTCTTTGGCTGACTAATACAGGGTCACATGGAAAGTCTATACTCAGCTTCCTTAGGAACTGCCAGTCTTCCACAGTGGCTGGACCATTCTACATTCCACCAACAGTGAACAAGCATTGCTATCTCTCCTAATCCTCTCCAACATTTACAGTTTTCTGATCTTTTAATAGTGACCAGTCTAATTGGTGTGAAATGGTATCTCATTGTAGTTTTGATTTGCATTTCCCTCATCACTAGTGATGTTGAACGTTTTTTCATGTTTCTTCACCATTTGTATTTCTTCTTTGGACAATTGTGTTTTCAAGTCTTTTGCCCATTTTTTAATTGGGTAGTTTGTCTTTTTATTGTTGAGTTGTATGAGCTCTTTATATATCCTGAATTTTAAACCCTTATCAGTATGTGATTGTCAAATATTTTCTCCCGTTGAATTGGCTGTCTTTTCACCTGTTTGACAAAGTCCTTTGAGGTACAAAAATGTTTAATTTTGAGGAGGTTCCATTTAGCTATTTTTGTTGTTGTTGCTCATGCTTTGGGTATAAGGTTTAAGAAACTACTGCATACCACAAGATCTTAAAGACATTTTCCTACATTTTCTTCTAGAAGTTTTATGGTTGTTGCTTTTATATTTAGGTCCTTGATCCATTTCTAGTTAATTTTTGCATAAGGTGTGAAATAGAGGTCCTCTTTCTTTCTTTTGGATATGGCTTTCCAGTTTTTCCAGCACCATTTGTTGAATAGACTGTTCTGGCCCAGCTGGAAGGGCTTGACAGCCCTGTCAAAAACTGCTTGAATGTAGATCTGAGGGTTTATTTTTGAGTTCTCAATTTGGTTCCAATGGTCAATCTATCTGTCTTTATGCTAGTATCATGCTGCTTTTAACACTGTAGCTAAGTAATATGCTTTAAAGTCAGGAAGTGAGAGTCCTCCAACCTCATTCTTTTTTAAGACATTTTTGGCTATTTGGGGCCCCTTACCCTTCCAAATAAATTTGATAATTGGCTTTTCCATTTCTGCAAAATAGGCTGTTGGAATTTTATTGGGATTGAGTTGAATCTGTAAATCAGCTTGGGTACAATTGACATCATAACGATATTTAGTCTTCCAATCCATAAACATGGGATGTCCTTCCATTTATTTAAGTCTTCTTCGGTTTCTTTTTAGCAATGTTTTGTAGTTGTCTAAATACAGGTCCTTTATATCCTTGGTTAAGTTTATTCTTAAATATTTGATTCTTTTAGTTACTATCATAAATTGAGCTTTTTTTCCCCCTGATTTCCTCCACAGATTGCACATCAGTAATGTACAGAAATGCTATTGATTTTTCTGTATTAATCTTGTATCCCGCCACTTTACTGAACTCATCTACTAGTTCTAGGAGCTTTGTTGTGGACTTTTCAGGATTTTCTAGATATAGGATCATGTCATCAACAAATAGTCCAAGTTTTACTTCTTCCTTTCCTATCTTGGTGCCTTTTATTTCTTTACATAGCCTAATTGCTCTAGCTAGAACTTCTAGCATAATATTGATAACAGTGGGCATCCTTATTTTGTTCCTGATCTCAGCAGGAAAAATTTCAGTCTTTCACCATTGAGTACAATGCTAGCTGTAGGTTTTTCATATATGCACTTTACCATAGAGATATTTTCCTTCTATTCCTATCTTTTGAAGTGTTTTTATTTAAAAAAAAAAAAAAAGGCTGCTGTATTTTGTTAAATCCCTTTTCTGCATCAATCAAGAGGATGGTGTGATTTTTTTCCTTCGACTTATCAATGTACCTTATTGCGCTAATTGATTTTCTTGTGTTGAACCACCCTTGCATACCTGGGATAAAACCCACTTGATCATGGTATATAATTCTTTTAATGTGCTTTTGGATTTGGTTTCCAAGTTTTTTTGTTGAGGATTTTTGCATTAGAGATATTGATCTGTAATTTTCTTTTTTCATAATATCTTTATATGGCTTTGGTATTAGGGTGATGTGGCTCCATAGAATGAGTTTGGTAACATCCTTTCCTGTTCAATTTTTTGAAAGAGCTTGAGAAAGATTGGTGTTAAATTGTCTTTGAATGATTGGTAGAATTCACCTGTGAAGCCATCTGGTACTGGGCTTTTTCATCTTTGGAAGGTTTTTGATGACTGTTTCAATCTCTTCACTTGTGACTGGTTTGTTGAGGTCTTCTATTTCTTCTAGGGTCAGTGTAGGTGTTTCGTGTCTTTCTAGGAATTTGTCCATCTCGTCTACATTGTATAGTTTTTTGGTATACAGTTGTTCATAGTATCCTCTTATGATCTCACTTATTTCTGTGGGGCCAGTGAAAATGTCCCCCCTCTCATTTCTGATTTTATTTATTTGCATCTTTTCTCTTTATCAGTCTAACTAAAGGTTTGTCAATTTTCTTGATCTTCTCAAAGAACCAGCTTTCGGTTTTGTTGATTATCTCTTTTGTTTTTTTTGTTCTCAATTTCATTTATTTATGTTCTGATCATTAGTATCTCTTTCCTTCATCTTCATTTGGGATTAGCTGGCTGATCTTTTTCTAGTTCCTCCAGGTGTGCAGTTAGGTCTTCAGTTTTAGCTCTTTCTTCTTTTTTAATATAAGCATTGAGGGCTATAAATTTCTCTCTCAGCACTGCCTTTGTGGCATCCCATAAGTTGTGATACGTTGTGTTCTCATTTTCATTCATGTCAAGATATTTGCTGAATTTTCTTGCAATTTCTTCTTTGACCTACTGACTATTTAAGAGTATGTTGTTTAATCTCCATATATTTATGAATTTTCCCTTTTCCATCCATTATTGATTTCTAGCTTCATTCTGTTATGATCAGAGAAAGTGTTTTGTATAAGTTCAATCTTTTTAAATTTATTGAGACTTGTCTTGTGATCCAATATATGGTCTATCTTGGAAAAAAGATCTATGAGCACTTGAAAAGAATGTATATCCTGCTCTTTTAGGGTACAAAGCTCTATAGACGTCTGTTAGGTCTAGTTCATTTATCATATTATTCAAGCTCTCTTTTTTTCTTTATCTTCTGTCCAGATGTTCTAACCAATACTGAGAGTGGCATATTGATGTCTCCAACTATTATTGTAGAGACATCTATTTCTCCTTTCAGTTTTGCCAGTGTGTGTCTAATGTATCTTGGGGCACTAAGGTTAGATGCATAAGTATTTAGTATAGTTATTTCTTCTTGCTGAATTGCTCCTTTTATTAATATATAATGACCTTCTTCATCCCTTATAATAGTTTTGCATTTAAAATCTATTTTGCCCTATATTAGTATTTCTACTCCAGCTCTTTTTTTGGTTACTATTTGCACGGAATATCTTTTTCCAACCTTTCTCTTTTAACTTGGTTTTGTCCTTACATCTGAGTTGAATCTGGTATAGACAGCATATATTTATATATAAATATATAAAAATTTTAAATCTATTCTGTCACTCTTAGTCTTTTTGGGGGGTAGTTCAAGCTATTAACACTCAATGTTATTACTCTTATGTGCCTCTAATATATTTTTAATCTCATCCATCATGTCTTTCATTCCTATAAGCTCTGTTACTTTTCTGCAGGCTTTCAAATTGTTCTTTATGCTCACCCAGTGTCTTCTTAATATCTTTTATCTCGTTAATCATATTTTCTTTCAATTCTTTGAATTGATTTAGGAAAGTTGTGTGATTATCATTGATTGTCTTAAATCCTGTATCTCTTCAGAATATTTGGTTTGTTTCTTTGGCTGGGCCACCTCTTCCTGCTTCCTAGTATGGCTTGTAATTTTTTGGTGTTGTCTAGGCATCTGCATATATTGGTGATTTTACTCTGATGGCCAATTTCTCTATCTTGCCTGTTTTTGGTTTTTTTTTTTTTCACAGCTCTTCTTTGATATTTGATTCAACTCATTCTAAGTCTTTAAAATTGTCTGGCTTAAGTTATCAAAATCTAATGGGGCATAGATTTTGTCCCAGGAGTTTGGATTAAAAGAGACCTCTAAAATAAGTTTTTCTCTGTGCAATTTCCAGACCAGACAGCAGATGGTGACCATCAGTACACCTTTCCAGGGAGGTGTATCTTTCAATCTCTGTCTTCCTATGTTTTGGTCTGGCCAGAGCTGAGATTCAAGTGGGCTCTGCTGGCCTAATTCACTTATGAAAAGCCCCCTAACTTGCACTCCCTGTTTCCATGTAACAGCTGACAGGGAGGAAGATGTCTGTTCCCCTCTCAGTTGGCTGCAGTGAGCCAGGGGTTTTATCCTAGCTTAATATCTTGGGGGTAGGGGAGAGGAGCCCTTCCTGGCTGCCACAGGATTTGGTAACTCACATTTGTTGTTTTGGTTCTTCATTTCTCTACCCCTCACCCACCGGAGAGTTGGGTAGCACTATCATGGTCTGCTGACCCCAAAGCAGTTCCCTCAGACAGCTTTTAGACATTTCTCCATTGCTTTTGTGGCAAAGTTGAGCCCTGCCCACCTACTCCAACACCATCTCCCCAGAACTCCTCCTTTCCTTGCTTAAGTTGCATACATTGCACATTAAGAAAGGGGCAAATAATTTTGAAGTTAAAACATATTTTATTCATTATTAGAATTATGCATTTCATAATCATATTGTGCATTCTCAGAACAAGCACAATAATTGCTTTGCATCATTTCATTTACATACAGAAGGTTTTTATGAATTGTGCCTTTGTGTTTCATAAACATGAGGCAAAATACAGAACTCCTTTCCAAAGTGGAGGTAATGTGAGTGTAACCTTGTTTTGGGTGAAGATTAGCTCAATGGGCCATTACCACAGTGCGCCTATCCTGGCAAAATCAACATCTCAGCCAGAAATGGCATTCAGTGATATTTCCCTTGCATGCACAATCACTTAAGTGCACATGAGATCCCTTTTCAAAAAGAAAGGTATGAATGATCACCAATAAGAAAAGATATCACTGGAGGGAGCAGTTGAAGAGCCTCCACTCTTCCCATCTCCCAGGGTGAGGGCAGCACTAAAAACTTTCAGAAACATATTTTTAGCACTGTTTCTAGGTTTGTTTAGAGAGAAGGAGGCCACCTGTGAAAAGCCTTTGTTCAGTGATAGGTCACTGATCCATATAAGAGGGAAACTTAATATTCAAATATTTGAAATTTAGCCTCGTTAGTTTAATTGGGTCCTGCTCTCTGTTGGCCTCTCCCTGGGTGCACTTTTACATGATGTAGAGTTGTGTTTCCACCAATTGCCTGTAACCATCTCACACAAAGGCAGATTTAGGTAGAAGCAAGTCATTGTTTTGGAGTTTGGGTTGTGGGGAGCACAGGGGAAGTTTTTTCTAGGTCATTTGTTAGGAAATGTCTCTCAGGCGTGGGTGACAAAGCCTGGTTCTGAGCCAGGTTTCTGAATGTTTCTGTACAAAGTCCCTCTGATTGATCAAAATCCCATGAGGACTTGCCACCTGGCTGTGGCTGGGATTTTATACCTTTTTTTGGATATGAAAGAGACCTGGATGGTTATCTTGTCCAAGTGTCCTGAGCCAAGGCACTAGGACATGAGGTTGTGTCACAACCAGCTGTGTAAAAAGTACCAAGGCTGTTGCATACAAGAAGCATTTAAAAATAATTCCTTTGGATGAGTCCATCGAGCTGTAGGGTAGGAGTTGCAGCTCCACCTAGATTTCATGCACACCTGGCACATAGGTAGGCGGGAGGCTCCAGTCTCTGGAAGTATACCTAAAAACTCCAGCATCACATATAGGTTTGAATAGAAGGGACTGGTGAACCACGTGTAGGGAGGACTTATTTGAGTCTAATTCTGTCACTCTCAGGAGCACAGATTCCAAAATAGAACCCACTGATAAGGCATCGGTCTTGGTGAGGAGACAACGATGGGCAACGGCCATCCCAGGGAATGGAGAGGGCCTGCATCTGCAGGCAGGATCATCCCACCCACCATATCCATGGGATATAAGCCCTCTCTCACTTGGAGTTGGAGTGGACATCACCATCCCAGTCCCCTCAGGATTGGGGGAAGAACTATGGACTAGAGCGGACTTGATGGTATTCTCTTGTTCACATATGGTGATTCTAGCAATGCAAGAAATTATAACAATGAGGTGGAGCCAGTGGCCACTTGACAGTTTTGGGGTAGGGAGGGGATGAGCAGTTGAAATACAGGGGCTTCTTTGGGAGTTGGAGGTTGTCCTGAGTACTGTTGTGGCAACGGATGTAGGCCATTTTAAATCAGCACACACCACTCAGAACTGAGTGGGAGAGAGTGTGGTCTACAGTGTGAACTGTGGTCTATGGTTGGTGGCAAGGCTCCAGGATGTGTAAGTTCATTGAGGGTGGTGGGCCACACTTGTGGGAGATGTTTGTGTGGGATGTGGTTGGAGGTGTGGG
>JAKSZT010053770.1:43313650-43351640 GCA_026826555.1 Tolypeutes matacus | reverse complement strand
GCAAGGCTCCAGGATGTGTAAGTTCATTGAGGGTGGTGGGCCACACTTGTGGGAGATGTTTGTGTGGGATGTGGTGGGAGGTGTGGGAGGTGGGCAACATGGGAATCCCAGTGGGTTCCATGTAATATTTTGGGTAATCTAAGCACCTCTTAAAATATATGTGTATATATATATATAAATAACATTTTTGTAAGCAAATACACATATATGCATATATATTTATATATCATTTTGCAAATGTTTGTATGTATTGTGAGAATTTTGATTTTTACCCACAATAAAAATAAATTAAAAAAAAAAATAATTCCTTTGCTTATGTTGCTTTCCCTCACTTGCATTCTGATGTGTTTCCTTGACTAAGAGAGAATCTAAATGTGCCAGGAATTGTGCATACAAGCACTTCCTAAAGCCCACATATGCCTGGGACCCCAAACTATGCTTGTGAACAACATCCACCACGCATGATATGGGGAATAAAGTTTGGGAACCACAGTCACTATGAGCTGATGACTGTCGCATGTCCATGCTGGCAGGTTCACCCTCTGTTGCAGAGTTGCCTATACTCCTTCTGCTTGGGGGCATGTACTCCAAGATCTAACAGGCAGCTTGTTGTGCACACCACAGTGGTTTGCAGTAGCAGAGGCCACACACCCTTGAGCCTCTGTCTTCCAACCCTTGGGGAAGAAGATGGACTGCATTGCATCATTTTGGGGATTTATATAAACTATATAGCCCTGACGCTGTCTTTAGGAGAGGGTCCCATTAGCTTTATCTCTTTTCCAACATTATTGAAGTAAGATAAATTCTGTTGTATATTTCCTCTTAGGTTTACACAGATAAAATAGAGTGGAGAACAAACCAATTAATCAATGTCAATTAATGCATATAAGGAACTTGGAAAATTGAGGCCAAGACTCACATATCCTCCTTAAAAGTAGGCTTGTTGGACCTACTCACCAGGTAAGAACGTTCTTGCTCCATTCATTTTAAATTTGAAGGCATCATATCAGGTTTAGAAAATTCGGCATCCATTTTATTAGTGAAAATTCCAATTTCTGCTACTTGACAAAAGACCTATTAATGCTCCACTTCTAGTTCAGGGACAATTTAAAACAAATAAGACAGACACACAAACACGAAACAAACAATCCCTCTTTATGTGTATCAGATGACATCAATACCTGTTTTATCCCACAAACATCATTTTATAGTTTCTAACCTTAATTTCTGTTTTACTTATAAGAGAAAGTATAAAAAATTTTAAGTTTAGAATATATGGTTTCAAGTGAATAAATAGAGGCTACTCATTAGATAAAAATGGATTCCCCCTCAAAAGCATCCAGTAGATAACACATTGTATCTTCAATTATCAGCAGTTCTTTCTAGATCCATATAATGAATCCGATTTTCAAAAGATGTTGGTGATTCTGCGTTACAGGCAACATATTTCTTCCTTCTCAACAAAGTGTTAAATATGTCTGGAGCTTAGAAGCTAAAATGAGTGTAGTTATATCATATATATTTAGCTAATAATCAAAATAAGACTATATTTAAACCATGCTTTATGGTTTACAGAACACTTTCTTATCTACTATCTTCTTTGGACCTTAAAAAAAAAAAAAAACATCAAAAAAAGGAGCTGCTCAATGAATTATGTAACATCCACACAATGGAACCTCCCCCACTTTTTTTTATCATATCTTTATTACTTTTTAAAAAAGATAATTAGATTACATAAATTTTACACAAAAATATAGGGTTTCCCATATGCCCCGCTCCCCACACCTGCCACACTCTCCCACATAAACACCCTTCATTAGTGTGGCACATTCGCTGTAGTTGATAAACACATCTGGAGGCTTTGCCATTCAGCATGGACCATGTTCGCATTGTAATCTACACTCTCTCCCACACAGTTCTGCATGTAATGTGATGATATAAAATGGCCTATATCTGTCATTGCAACGCCACTTAGGGCGATTCCCAAGTCCCAAAAAAGTCCCCGTATTACAACTGCTTTTCCCTCTCCCTGCCCCCAGAGCCTCCAGTGGCCCCTGGCTCCACATCAATGTTGTAATTTCTTCCATTGCTAGAATCACTATATGTGTATAGTAGAATACCAGTAAGTCCACCCTAGTCTATAGCTCTTCTCCCAATCCCGAGGATTCTGGGATGGTGACTTCCACTCCACCTTACAATGGAACCTTTTGCAACCATTAAAACATGATTGATAAGTGGAATGATTCTGTTATGGTGAAGTAAAAGAAGTTGCAGGACAATATGTATAGCATGATTCCATGTTTATACAAATCATAAATATATGAGGTTTGCATATAAATAATTATATTTGTATGAGGCTAGAAGGATCTGCATCAAGATCTGGGGTGGTATTGGATAGGTAGACAAGGAACACTTCCATTTCTTATCAAATATTCTTCAAAAAGTACAGTGGAATTATGGATAATTTAATTATTTTGTTGTTCAGCTTTTTTTCACATGAAAATCTAAAAAAACATTGTCTTACTTTTTAATATAAAAAACACAAGGCTTAAAGAGTTTAAATGTTGTTTTCAAAGTCATATGACTTAACTCTAGAATCCAGGCCTCCAGATTCTCCAGCAACTTTTTTACCTCCAAACCCCAGAACAGAGCATTTGAACTGTATAGTAAGTTGGGGAATAATCACAAGCTCTGAAGCCTACTCCTTGGACTAGAGCAGCAGTGTTTTAACTTAGTTAGCATATAAAAATATAAAACAAAAGTGGCCAAATGCTTGTAGTTTCTCTTTCTGGGAAGAAGGTAGCCTGGTTGACTGTGTCTCTGGTTGGAAATTCAGAAGTTTGTGCTCCTCCCCTGATCATACGTGTTGGGCAAGCCACCAAACACTGTGCATCTCAGTTTCCTCACCTGTGAAAATATTGTGCTGACCTACTTTTTCAGGATCGCTGGGTGGGCTACTTCATGATTTAAAACTGCTTTGAAAATACAAGGATCCATTGAAATTTTTTGTCAGGAGTACCTCCTGGCTTACCCCTTCCTTCCTCCTCATGTCCCTTTCTGGCATATAAGCCCTGTAGACTTGGTATTTTTCTGTCTGATCTAAAATTCCACAAAGTTAGGCTGTAATTTTCAAATTGGAAAGATATCCTCTGGTGTTTGGTGAAAATGAGAATTAAATTAACAAGCATTATTTCTCTCAAACCTGAATGGAAAATGTGCATGTGGCATGTGTGTGTGTGTGTGTGTGTGCATGTGTTTAATATGGTCAGGTGGAAGCCCACTGGGCTTGGAGACAGGTTGGACTCCTGTGGCCACTGCCCAGCCTCCATTTGGCATGGTGAGGCTCAGACCACATGGAGAGGAAGCATGAGTAGTGTAGCCTCAGGAAGGGAGGGCAGAAACTGTTGTCTCCTTCTTCTCTTTCTTCCATCTCCCCATTCACTCTCCTGGCCTGTCCCATGGTTGCCTTCTCTCCCATTTTGTGAGAAAGTTGAGGCAAAGTGTCAATAAAGATAAAGCAGCATGGAAATCCAGAAGAAGAAAAAGAGATCAGGGGAGAAAAGTGAAGAGATTACATGAGCTATTTCCACCAACTAAAACATTGTTAAGTGAAAGCAACAGCCTGCATAAAGAACACAGTTCCTCCTCATTCCACCCCACCTCAAACCGTGGTGAAACCAAGGAGTGGATTAGAAGGAGGTGTGGGCTGTCACATTTTAGGTCCACACCATAGAACACTTCAGCACAGCTATGAAGAAGATCCAGGGAAGGCCAGCCTTCCAAGTTACAGCAGGTATCCTCTTCAACTGCTTTTTCACATTTCATATTTTTTCTTTCATATTTCAACATTTCAAAAATTTCCTCAATGTTGATCGTCAATGATTATGGTTAGTAAAAATGTCTTTCTCCATATATATTGAACTTACCATGGGCCATAAATATCTTGTAACTCTCCCAATACCTACAACAGTGTTCTGTACATAGCAGGCAATTCTGAATGAATAATAAAAAATAGTTCTAGATGGTGTCCAATATGTGTGAACAGCCCTGTGAATCTGGGATTGTATCTCTAGACTACTGCCAGTTTACTCTGGCAATGTGTGCATTTTTTTGTTTGGGAGGCGTTTTTTTGGTTAATGATCAAAAGTTTCTTATATTTTTTAATGGTCTTTTAGTCCAGTCACGCACTGGGTTTCCAAGTTCCTCCCTGACTTCTCTGTGAGGTGGTCTCCCAGTCTCTGGTTGGAGGCCTCCCTGAACAGGGACCCTGTTTCTCCTGAGGCAGCCCTTTCCCTCTTTGAATAGCTCTGTCTGAAAGAAAAGTCCCTATCACGTTGAGTGGAAACATGTCCACCTTGCAGTTCTGCCTCATGTGATCATGGAGAAGAAGTCTAGTCTCTGTTGAAGACAACTCCCACATGCCTCTCCTTTTTAAAAAGTAGTCCCCAAGCCTCCTTTCCTCCTGGCTAAACAGCCTTACTTCCTTCCAGCAAGCAGCTGCTTGGCAGCTGAGAAGTCATGCCTAGTGAGGCTGAGAGGGAAGCCTATGATTCCCAGAGCTCAGAGCAGGTCTACCTTAGGAAAGAAACGTGTGCAATCCATGCCTCCCCTCCTTTTCACCCAGGACTTTGCCGAGGGTGGGTGCTCATTGTGCCCAGGCAGGGAGACCTTCCTCCCCACCACCCAAATGTACCCTGGGAAGCATGCCAGTGCACGCTTCATACCTGCTCCCTCTGTGAGGCATGGGCCAGAGTGAGACGTGATGACAGAGGATAATAACACTAATGACCCAACTTTTCATTATCCCACAGCCAGTACCTTGCGTGCTTATAATTCAGAGTACAGGGGAGCACTTTTTTTCTCTAATGCAAGATCTAAGTTTAATTTAGTAAGAATGATTACAAGTAATTTACATGCTTCTGGGTGCGGTGCACATGATGGTGAGGGAGCTTCGTGGCCCTCATCCCTGGAGATGATCATAAAGACAGCCGCAGCGACAAACCAGAACCAAATAGAGCCGGGCTAGTGGGGGTTTGTTTCTTGTTTTATTTTAAAGTTAGTCACGGAATTATGACCTACGGAGATGAAAGCAACTAGCACGTCACCGAATCCATTCCTTAACTAATGAAGGAGAGATAATTAGGTGGTATGTTCTGTTCTTTCCAGGCTAATGTTGTCAACATTGAGATTTAGGACAGTTTGTGTGAGCATATCTGAGTGTTCTTTATACGAACTATCCTGTAATCTTTGATCCTGGGGGAAACATGTTGAGAGTTTATCTAGGGCTGGTGTTACCTTAGAGCAAGAAAGTAAAGTGCTGGCCTGTAATTTTCTGTCAGTCTGATTTATCTGATGTCTTCACACCAGCCTCTCCAGGTTGGATCACTATCTTGTCCCTGGCTGCATTCCTTGGGAACAAAGCCAGGTAAGTTGCAAGGAAATAAAAGTTTTCCTACCTGCCCCATTTGAACACATTTTGCATAAATTGGGTCTTTAACTATAACATCAGATCTCAAAAAATGACCGCCAACACATGCACACTCACAACAAATAAAACCCGAAAGTGTACTATGGAATCTTTTTCCTTTGGTGCATTTCTTTCCCTCCCTCCCTCCTTCTTTCCTTCCTTCATCAAATATTTCTTAAACACCTGATCTGAGCGAGGCATTGTGCTGGGCACTTGGGATACTGGGTGAACAAGATCTTCTCTCACTCTTAACCTCATAGTTAACATTGGGTGAAAAATGGAAGGAAGATGGGAATGAGCTATTAACACCCAGGGTGCTGATTGCTGGAGCAGAGGGTGCTGAGGACACACTGGGGAGGAGGCAAGGAGGGCTGGGGTTGTAAGGGTGGGACAGAAGACTTGGGAGTAGGCTTGACCCTTAAACTGAATTTTAAAGGATGAATAGGAGTCAGGCCAATGATTGCAGTGAAAGAGGACAGTAAGGACAGAGGGAATGGTACATGCAAAGGTGATGCCAGAGAGGTAGGAAGAAAATAAGAAGAAGGGGTGGCTCAGGAAATCTAGGAAGGAGAAATGATTAACAGTGTCAAATGATCAGGACCAAAAAGTGGCCCCTGACTCTAGGAGACCGGGCTCCCATTCCCCTACTCTAGGCTCTTGCAGGTAGAGCATCAATTGCATAGCATTGCATAGAGTTAGAGCGACCTTGGAGACCCTCAGGTCCACCCTCCCTCCCAATGTGGGAGCCTTTCTATGGTCTTCTGACTGAAGGCTTTTACTCTAAACTTGATCATTTCCAGAGTTAGCAGGAGCCCCACCAAACCTCATGTCCAAGCCAGCTTCAGTGGTTAACAAGTTCTTTACAGATGGGAGCTAGGGACTGATGTTCTTTGAAAATAAATACATCTGATGCTGTGTGTCTACCTGAACTTCATCTTAGGCCTCTGGTACCTGATAGTCAATTACCAAAGCTACCATTTAATAAGCACTTATTATGTGCCAGAAACTAAGACTTGTCAGGGACATTACGTATATTTTTTCATTTAATCCTCCTAGAAACCTGTAGCAGTTTGATATTGTTTATGAATTCCAAAAATAGATTTTGGATTATGTTTGTGAACTGGTCTGTTCTGCTGGGCATATTAGATTGGATTGGATTCAGAGGTTTCACTTTTACTTGATTAAATAATGATTAAAGCATGTCAGTAGGCCCAAAGGGATGGGGACTCAGAGAAAATGACATAGCAGAGGAGAAAGTTGGAATTTTAATGCTGGGAAGTAAATACACAGAGAAGCAGATATATGAGGAAAGAGAGAAGGGTCCATTAGACATGGCAGAGGCTGCAGGAAGAGAGACAGGCTGTTCGCCTGATAGTTTACAGCTGGCCTTATGGAGTGAGCAGAGCAGCTAAGCCCAGAGAGAAACCAGCCCCAGGAGAGAGATGAGACTTATCCCAGCCTATAGCTGATATTGGAAGAAGCTGGGACCATGGAGCCTTGAGAGGAAGAGGAAGCCTGAACCCTTGCAGATGTCAACAGCCATCTTGCTCCAATATGTGGCAATAGACTTTGGTGAGGAAGTAACTTACGCTTTATGGCCTGGTAACGGTAAGCTTCTACCCCAAATAAATACCCTTTATAAAAGCCAACAGATTTCTGGTATTTTGCATCAGCACCCCTTTGGCTGACTAA
Organism: Tolypeutes matacus; assembly: GCA_026826555.1. NCBI lineage: Eukaryota > Metazoa > Chordata > Mammalia > Cingulata > Chlamyphoridae > Tolypeutes > Tolypeutes matacus. The sequence continues at coordinate 43,344,481 of JAKSZT010053770.1, read as the reverse complement.
TACACAACCTATAAGGTAGGGGTATCAGTTGCAGTTCTTTATTTTTGCAAATGACAAAACCTGATTCAGCTAACGTAAGCAAAAAAGACATGATCTATTAAAAGAATATGGGTAGCTCATAGATCTGGAGAAGAAGCTGGAAAACTAGGCCCTGAGAAGGACAGGAAACTGGTGGCTCAGGAAATTCAGGCAGCAAGAACTGAGGGACCATCTTTCAGGGTGCAATCTTCAGAAGGAATCCGCTCCAACCCTTTTCCTTCCTTGAGCCACTCTACTCTAGATGAAAATCCAAGGGAAGGAATATTTGTCTGAGGAAGACAGTACACCTTGGTCAACACCAGGTCTTGACTTGACTCAGGAGAAATCTTGGTGCTTTTACTAGATCAGGGAGAGGCAATGCTGAGTGGACAAAAATAACAGCTGTGCATTAGCACAGGTGAGGTTATCCACATGGTACAGATCAGGAAACTGTAGCTCAGAAAAGCCAAGGAACTCTCCCAAGTTTACAGTACATGTCAGAGCCAGGGTTTCAACCCAGTCCTTCCTGATTCCAAAGACATGTGTCTCCATGATGCCTGCTCACCTAAATTGCATATGGATATTGCCTGTGATCTCGAGCCATGCCTGCTAGCCTGAAACTTTGCTGTCAGTCCTAGAGCTGGGTCAGCCTCCTCAGTTTCCATCCCAGTTCCTAGGGTATGGTGCCAGAGACAGCTTACTGCACCACCCTCCATGAGTCTGTTTTGCTGAGAGGAAACAGCCATGACCTGCTGCCTGAGTGGGAGACAAGGGAATATCAAACCACAGCCTCTCTCTCCTGTGTCTACCCACTGATCCTGTTTTGCTTTTGGGAGCGACATACAATACCCCTTCCCCACATGCTGACTCTCCAAATATTTGAAAAGAGCTATTTGTCCCACCCAGGTTTTCTCTTCACAAACCTAAATATCTCTGTTGCTCTAACGATTTATTGAACTGCTATCCCGTATGACCATAAGGGGATAATTTCCATATGTCAGCTAATTTTCCAAGACTTACGTCAGATGAGAATCTGGCCCTGTATGAAAAGAAACCCTTTCCCCTTGCTTTCTCTTTCTCATTCATTCGAGTTCACATAAACCTTTCTGATGACTACCTGCTGTTTTCAAATTCAGATGCAACCCAATATGACTCACTAGGCAAAACTTTCATTCTTCGGTCTTCATCATTCCCTACCAACCCAAGGCTCTAAAAGGTACCTTTCAGAGGCCACAGCCAATGGGCAATATGTGTCTATGAAAAGTGCCAAGTTGTGATTCCTGATCATTTGTAGTTTTATATATAGTCATATGAATTTTTAAGATCAAGGTTTTTGTTCAATGTAAAAAAGTTTAAGTTTAAACAGCTGTATCACATCCTCCAAAGAAAATTCCTTAAAAGCTGGCTGAGGTAGTTGTATGCCAGACCCTCTCCCTAAAATCTCTCTAACTATTCTTTCCATTTTTAAAATAAGAAAGTAGGAATTCAGAATTGGTTTAAGATTTTGAGCATTTGCAGGGCATTTTCTCACAAAACATTAGTTGTACTGTTTCTAAAACAAAGGGTCTGGTTATATAAACAGTCATGGAACCTCAAAGTTTTAGAAGGAAGAATGGGGGGCAGGGAGGAGAATTGCAAATGTTGGGAAAGAAGTTTAAGAATTTTCTGTTCAGAAGCTTATAGCTAAGCAAATCCCAAGATATAGAGCAGGCATATTGCAGAGTAACTCCAGCTCAGCACATGGCTCAGAACATAATTAAAAATCCACCATTTACAGATCTGCATACCATAGAAAATGAACTGAATTAGAATATGGAGCTTATAGTCTGTATTCTGCCATTAATGACATATGTTTCTTTGAATACATCACTATATGATTTTGAAGGTCCCTTCCATAAAACTGTTGTCATTGACTATCTTTCCAGAGAGAGGATCTTTAAGGTTGACTCTGCACAAGGAAGAATTTTAAGTTAGCTCAACCATGTGATGCTTCTATTGCGATATTGAATTACTCCACCTAGAAAGAAAGAGTCTCTCTCCCATTTCTCTGCTTGACTGGACTTCGGCCACACTGAAGGCTAGTAAGTTATGCTTTAATATGTTAAACTATGTGGAAATATTACTGAAGGATGAATTGCTAAATGGAGCCAATAGCTTTTGTGGTCACTGACCATCAGTTTTATGGAATCATAGAATCTGAGAATTCGAAGGCTCATTAGAAGTCTTCTGGTGTAACGATAGATATATCTACAAATGGAATTGAATTGAGAATTCAGAAACAGACCCTCACATTTATGTCAATTGATTTTTTTTTAATAATAATTTTTTTTTAGTTTTTAAAAAGAAACTTAGATTACATAAATGTTACACATAAACTATAGGGATTCCCATATGCCCCACTCCCCACACCTCCCACACCCTCCCACATAAACATTCTTCATTAGTGTGATTTTTGACAAGCCTGCTAAGTCTATTCAGTTGGGAAAGAATAGTATTTTCAACAAAAGGTGCTGGGAGAATTGGATATCCATATGAAAAAAAATGAAAGAAGACCCCTATCTCACACTATATACAAATAGTAGTTCAAAATGGATCAAAGACCTAAATATGACAGCCCTGACTATAAAACTCTTAGAAGAAAATGTGGGGAAGTCTCTTTAGGATCTTATTTTAGGCAATGCTTTCTTGGATTTTATACCCAAATCACAAGCAATGAAAGAAAAAAATAGGTACATGGGGTCTTCTCAAACTTAAAAACTTTTGTGCTTCAAAAGACTTTGTCCCAAAACAAACAAAAAAGAATACAAACAAAAAAGACTTTGTCACGAAAGTGAAAAGGCATCATACTCAATGGGAGAAAATATTTGGAAACCACATATCCAATAAGGGCTTAATATCCAGAATATATAAAGAAATCCTACAACTCAACAATAAAAGACAAGAAACCTAATTTTTTTTAAATGGGCAAGACTTGAATATCCATTTCTCCAAAGAGGATATACAAATGGCTAAGAAGTATGTGAAATGATGCTCAACATCACGACCTATTAGGGAAAATGCACATCAAAACCACAATGAGATGTCATTTCACACCCACTAGAGTGGCTACTATTAAAGAAAACACAAGTATTGTAGAGGATGTGGAGAAATAGGAACACTCACTTATTACTTGTGGTAATGTAAAATGGTACAGCCACACCGAAAGACAATTTAATGGTTCCTCAGGAAGCTAAATATAGAACTACCATATGACCTGGCAATCTTGCTACTAGGTCTATACCCAGAAGAATTTAAAATAGGATGCAAACAGATATTTGCACACCAATGTTCTTAGGGGCATTATTCACAATTGCCAAAATATGGAAGCAACCCAAGTGCCCATTATTCAGCTATGAAAAGGAATGATGTCCTGATGCATGTGACTGCATGTGACAACATGGATGAACCTTGAGGACATTATGCTGAGTGAAATAAGCCAGAAACAAAAAGGACAAATATTGTATGATCTCACTGATATGAACTAATTATAATAGCAAACTCATAGAGTTAAAATCTAAATGTAGGTCACCAGGGGATAGATTGGGGATAGAGAATGGGGAGCCAATGCTTAATTTGAAAAACTGATTTTCTATTTAGTTTTAGAAATGGATGGTGGTGATGGTAGCACATTATTGTGAGTGTAATTAACAGCACTGAATTATGTGATTGTGGTTGAAAGTTTTGGGTCATGTATACTACTAGAATGAAAATTAGAAGGTAAAACACGGAACTATATAACACAGTGAGCCCTTTGTGGACATTAGACTAGGGTTAATAATACAAGCATTAGAATGTTTTTCGTGCATCTTAACAAACGTACGACACTAATACAAGGTGTTAAATAATAGTGTGGTATATGGGGAAGATACACCTAATGTAAACTATGGGGAAAAAAGTCGCCTGGTGCAAACCATGTCGCCACAAGACCATGGAGCAGTCGTTTCTAAGATGGTGGCTGCTCAAACTCATAGGGGTAGGGCTCTTTGCCACCTTCCAAAACAGTTTATTCTGTTGTGAGATGGACAACAGCTATCGTTTTTGAGTGTGCTGTTGTTGTTTTTTTATGTTGAATAAAAAGAATGGCTCTCTCTCTCTTGCAGGAGGCGCTAGGTTAGACTGTTTTAATATGTTAAACAACGTGGGACTATTACCAGGGAGTAATTTAGGCATCGGGCAACTTTGGTTCAACATGTGTGTTTTCCAGTGCCTTTGTGATTCAAGCACCTTTCTTGAATCTTTTGATTAGTAAAAGGAAATTTATAAATCAACAACAACAAAAACCCAAACTGTAGAATTTTGCCTTGATTCCATACGTTGATCACCTGAGATCTGCAAGAACCTGCCTCTGATACAGCACCTGCCTACACAGCTGAAATGGATAATTCACTACTTACTTTGGAGTGTATCCCTCCAAGTGACTTGGGAGTGGGTGAGTGTTTGGGGTACACCAGTGGAAGGAAAGAAACCTGTTGAATTATTCATGATCCCTTGAAAAGCACAGAACAGAAAAGCCCTGTGATTTCACCTTAACATTTCCAGGCTCCATGGACAGATTTTGGCTTGATCTTTGATCAACAGGGGATCCAGGTCACATCTCTGCCAGGGCCCAATTGCAAAGCATGACTTGACTCCTTGAAAAGTTCTGTTGATTTGCAGGCACCTCTTTTTGAAGACAAGAAAATCTACTAATGGGATTAATTATCCTTCTTACCCCTTCCAGTTTTAGTGAAAAAAAGTTAATGTGAAGATAGTTTTCTATGGTGTTGCCTTGCACTGGGCTGTGTTTCCGTATTAGTGTTTGTGTGTGTGTGTGTGTGTTTGTAGGCTTGTGCACTTTTTTTCACTTTATACTTTCACAAATAGCTAGGAGACTGCATAGGGCATGGCCAGTCAGTTCTCTAGTTCCTGGCAAGGAATTACAATCTCAAGAAAATCAGCTTTAAAAGCTTTTTTGGCCTCTTACATTATTATTGAGCTAAACCTAACAAGGATATGAGGGGGAGAAAGGAAGCAATTTCCAAAGAAACTAGCCTGAAACTATTTAGAGACATCATATCTAAAATTTCTAATAAAAAGAAGTTCTCAAAATCTTATTCCCATTCCTAAGGTTTGAAATGACGCTTAAAGCCAAGATAATTACAGTATTTATTTCCAGTCAACATCTATTTTTTTAGCCTTCTCTAACCTCAACCTTGCACATCCCCAACCACTAGAAACCACCTCATTTACACTAAAAACAATTGCTGTAAAGCAAAGGAGAAGCAAAGACTCATAATAGTATATGGCTCTAATTCTTAGCAAAGATGAATAGTTTGTTTCAGAAGGATATAAATTAAATGACCAATAAGAAAATCCATTCTTCACTTGGTGGGCCTGGGCTGACCATTCCCTAAGATAACTTCTACTGTCATTGGGAATGTGATTCCTCTCGAGGGACAGGAGTCCATCTCTAAAGGTGATTCTACTTCATCTAGCAAATTAAATGCTCATCGACAAGCTTTTCATTTTTCCTACACTTCCCAGACCGAAACTTATTAGACTATCCTGAGGCAACTCCTACACAAGGATTTCACTAAGAGCCAGAGCTGTCTTCCTCCCAGTTCATGCTGTAGCTGTTGCTCTTGGTTGGGAATCTCCACAGCTAAGAACTGGCACTCTGACTCCTCTAAGGAATCAGAGAGTAGGGGTCCCCATATTCTGAAGTTCAAGTCTTCTGGAAAAGACAAAGGGTCAGACAGTGTTACCACAACTGTTTAAGTAAAGACTCAAGGAAAAAAAGGCAAAATAATTCTGGGGAAATCTCCCAGGTTTTACTGAGGGCTTATTGATTTTTTGCTTTTATTGAAATAAAAGGTTTTGAGTAAGATGACCTTTCAAGTGGTTATTGAAAAGTATGCAGTGGGAAGAATTTAATCCTAAACTATCTATCTCTACAGCATCAGATCATTAGAATTTTCATGGCAGAGAGTATAAGCAGAGAACAGAACACTCCAGTGTAATGTTATTTACTTGTTTATAGGTCTGTCTCTCCTGCTCGGCTAGAAACTTTAGCAAAGGCAAGACTGCGTACTTTGCATCTTTTTATCCCCCAAACCCCATTTGGTGCCTGGCACATAGTCAATAAATATTTGATGAATAAATCCATGAACGTAAATTGAAAGTACCACATTAATGTTAATTGTGGCTATTGGCAAGACCTTCTATAAGGTGAGTAAACGGCTCCACCAATGGCCCTGGTAACCACAGGGTCCTTTGAGGCCCAACATTAAGTCCTTTTTCATTCTTCTTGCCAAGCATGGAGCCTAAGAAGGCCTCAGTTTGATTTCCATATTTGGATCATGCTGAGTACAGATCCCAGCTCTATAATCCATTCCTTTCTGAGGCTGTGGGCATCTATGGAGTCAGGAAGTAACATCTGTTTTAGTGAGATGATTACCAATGAGAAAAAAAGAGGTAAAGGCCAACATTAGATGGGGTCTGGCTTAGCTTCAAAGCAGGTTTATGGCTTGTATCTTAATAAGAGAGTTTACATATTCAGAAAAGATACATCTGAAAGGAAAATTAACTGTTCAAGAACAGAGTGTATACTATATATATATATATATATATATATATATACACACACACACACACACACACCAATCTAATCACAAAATCCTATCTATGTATTATGTAATTTTGTGATTAGATTGCCCTAAGTTGATGGCACACTGCCTTATAAAAGCCCTCTCAGCTATGCTTTCCTCTCAGTCCCCATGCATGGCAGCGGTTGGGGCCTTGGTTGTCTTAGCACCTGGATCGCTACAGGGCTCCTCACGTGATCTATCTTTGTTGGCTGTTTCTTCACACCAAACCCTCCTTCACAGACTAGAATATTAAATTCACTAAAACACCATTTTAATTTGCTCAGAAGCCTTCAAGTTTCCCCCTCTGATCCTAGCATTCAAGTATCTCCACAAGCATCTGGTCTTAACCCACTTTTCCGTTCATCGTTCCGACAGAGTTCTAATCCAACTCTCCATTCCACAGACCTAGTCCACTCACTCATGTACAGTGTCCTGATTGATTTCTGCCATGTTTGTTTGTGATTCCCTTCCCACATTGCCCCACTACCCAGATTCTACCCACCTCTCCAGGTTCAGTCTGAGCCTCATCTAGTCCATGAAGCCTTCTGTCATCATTTTGGTCCTCAGCAACACTTCCTCCTCTGAACAACTATGGAACTATAGGACTCTAAGAGGGACCTAATAGGTATCTGCATTTTATGTACCCTTTGATTCAAATATTATTCAGTGGGATAAAGACACAGGTTCTTTGGAATTCTCTGTGTCAACTCACAGATTGTTCACATGGAGGCCTCTGGTGGTGCAGAAAACAGAAACCCTACCTAACTAGATGAGGTAAGTATGTCAGGATCAGGTGCTCTATCCATTTCATCCATAACGATGCATTACAGGTGTGCCTTATGGAGTGAACAGTATTAGCCATAAAAAGGTCTTAGTCTTAAGAGAACTCAACTCTGAAGATTGGGGGATCCAAGTCAAAAGAACTTATTAATTTTTATTTTAGTGGCGACAGCTTAAAGTGGGCCTTGCTGGCTTGAGTATAAGGAGTGGTGGAAGAATGAAGCAAAGACCCTCAAGAAGATACGGGCAGAAAAGGATGGAAGAGGGAGTCTCAACAGGGAGTGAGCAGGGTTCCTAGGCAACCATTCAAGGCAGAGACAGTGCAGCCCAAAGTTGCTTAAGGAGAATTGATGGCAACAACAAAAATCTGCCCCATCCTTTGGCCTCTACATGGATCTCTGTGCAGCTTTGAGTAAGACTGGGCTATTTCTAGGGGTGGACTAATCATGGACTCCTTTCCAGAAGATGCAGAGATTAACAGCGGGATACTGCAGCCTATAAGGGACTAGATCTCGGAGCTCTGTCAAAGAGATTCCCTTATGGAAATCGGAGGAGATGATGGTGGTGGTGGTGGTGGTGATGAACATGCCATCAGTGGAAAATCTAGATGATTAGTTCATGCCGCTATAACAGAATGGAATATTATTTATCTAATGGCAACTACACAAATTTTAGTGAAAGTGCCTATAAGAAAATAACTTATAAAGTGCTAGACTTAAACGTAAAGTCTAACCCCTGTCATTTATTGCATGAGCACTCTTGACAGTTGTAATATATAAGACCTTGTGTTGTTAGAACATTTTTAAAAGTTTATGACTTCTACCCACAGTAAAAAATATTTTACCCAGGCTAATGTTTCATGGAACAATACTTACTAAGGATAAGTACAGTGCATTTTGATGTTTTCTAGTCTGGTCTGGTCTTTTTAATTTTAAAAATGCTGATCAAGAACTACTAAATTGATTTCATGACTCATTAATGAGAAAAAATACATTAGAGCAATTAGGCATGGCTGACTTCCAAAACCGTAGGACAAGAGCTGAGAGAGACCCAGCAAACCTAGTTCCACATATGTTTTGAAGAATTGCCAGGGGTATTATTGCTGGAAGGGTTTAAAGGTATCTTACAACTTTTAAACTTCATCCTATGTTGGCTGGACTCTGTAGTTACAAGCAGACTTCTTTAAAAACCACACAAGGTTGGAGGTCCAGCTTACACTCTGAAAAACTGTATCCCATTCCACAGTGGTCCTTGGAGGAAGGAGAGATGGTCACAGCAGGTCAAACCCAGAGGCCTTTGAGAGAGAAAGCAAAGGCAGAATGGGGTTTGGGGTCGAGTGATCTAACCTGAAATGAAGGAATGCTATTAGGAACTCCCCAAATGCCCTGTCCTTCAACAGGTGAATAGTTAAATCAGTTGTGGTACAGCCATACAATGGCGTACTTCTCAGCAATGAAATACAATAGACAACAACTGGGATGATTCTCAAAAGACATTATTCTGAGTAAGAGGAGCCAGTTTCAAAAGGTTACATACTATATAATTCTATTTATTTGACATTCCTAAAAAGACAAAACTATAGTGATGGAAACCAGATCAGTGATTGCCAGGGATTAGGTGTGGAGAAGGGTGTGACTATAAAAGGATAGCATGGGGGAGTTTTTTTAGGGGTGATGGAACTGTTCTATATGCTGTTTATGGTAGTGGTTATACAAATATATATATGTGTGGGTCAAAATTCTTAGAACTGTACAGCAAAAGGAAAAAAGTCAATTTATGATAATTTAAGAAAATAACATAATTTTTAAAATAATCAATGGTGGAGAACTGCTTTAAAAACTATCTTCTTCTGGTGACAATATTTTCAAAAGTCAAACTAGTTTCACTCAAAATATTTTTGGAATATGAAAGCATGGGGGAAATGTACTTTTCATATTATGTGGGATTTCTCTGTTCTAATTATGCAAGAAAATAGATGTAAAATAGCAAGTCTCATAAGTGAGACAGACTAGAGAGAGAGAAGAGCAGCCCAAGGGATCTCAGAAAACCTTTGAGTTCCTCCAGTTCGTTTGTATGTACAGATGAATTTTGTAACATCCAGATTTGCAAGCATAAGAGGGCTGAAAGAATTGGAGTGCTTCATTGGCTGGCCCTTCTAGACCAACACAGAAGAGAATATATTTCTTTTTTGATGACTGGAAATTTTGGGATGAGCAAAAGGTAAAGGCGTTCTAATTTGTAAATTATGTATACTATTCATATCCTCTTCTATTAGTCTTCTCTCTCAATACTAATAAATCAATATAGGCAAACAGAGATTTCTTCAAGTGAATACTTTAATAAAAGCTAATATATTTGAAGACTAAAGGTAGGTTGTCAATTCATTCCATTCCTTAGTACCCCAAAAACTGGGAAGTGGAGGTTTGGCTGTCTGATATTTCTGCTCCCTGGTTTGAGTTGTGAAAATTATAACAAACCTCCAGGCTAGAGGTCAGCAAGCCATGGTCCATGGCCCACAAGCTAAGAGTGGTTTTACTGTTTTTAAAGAGTCATAAAAAATAAAAAATAAAAAAAAACTCACAAAGAAGACTATGCAAAAGAAACAGGATATATCCCAGAAAGTCTAAAATATTTGTTGCTTGGCCCTTTATAGACAAAGTATGACAATTCATGCTCCATTTCTGATTACAACAAAACAAAAACAAAATCTCTCAGAAAAGTAGGAATGGAAGGGGACTTCCTCAATCTGATAAAGGACATCTACAAAAAATCAACAACTAACATTATATTTAATGGTGAAAGATGGAATACTTTCTCTCTAAGAGCAGGAAAAAGGCAAGGATACCCACTCTCCCAATTTCTATTCAACATTGTATCAAAAGCTCTGTCAGTGCAATAAGGCAAGAAAAAAAAATGAAAGGCATCCATTTTGGAAATTACCTACAGAGAAAATCCTATGAAATCTATCAAAAAGCTACTAGTATTAATGAGTGCATTTAACAATATTGCAAGATATAATTAAAAAATCAATTGTATTTCAATATATTAGCAATAAATAAAAGAACTTTAATTTAAAAAATTATTTACAATAGCCTCAAAAATATGAAATAACTCTTACAAAATTACAAAGAGAGAAATTAAAGACACCTAACTAAAAGGAAACATATACTATGTTCATGGATTGGTTGAATAAATATTGTTAAAATGTCAATTTTCCCCAAATTGACATATAAATTAAACAAAATCAAAACTAAGACCCTATCAGGCTTTTTTGGACAACTTGAGAAGTAAAATTTATATGAAATTTAAATGACCTAGCATAGCCAAAACAACATTCAAAAAGAAGGACAAAGTTGGAGGAAGCTACACTACCTGACTTTGAGGCTTATTATAAAACTATTGTAATCAAAACAGTGTGCCTTTGGTTTCAACATATATTCTATTTCAACATGAAATAGAATAGAAAGTCCAAATATAGTCACACATGGAAACTTCACCAAAGAAACATAGGGAGCACCTGAAAAAATGCTCAATATCATTAATCATTAGGGAAATGCAAATTAAAACCACTTGAGATACCACTGCACACATATTACTATGGCTAAAATTTTAAAACCTGGCCATACTAAGTGATAGGGAGGATGCAGACCAACTAGAATTCTCATGTGCTGCTGTCTAGAAAGTGTAAGATCATTTTGGAAAACAATCTGGCAGTTTCTTAAAAGTTAAAGATAATTTACCAAATGACCCGAGAAAATAAAGCATATGTCCATACAAAGACTTTTACGTAAGTGTTCATAACATACTTATTTGTATAGCTCCAAATGGGAAACAACACAAATGTCCATCAACAGGTGAACGGATAAACAAATCTTGGTATATCTATTTAATGGTATGCTTCTCAGAAAGAGAAAGGAATGGATGATTCATAAATGTAACAATACAGATGAACCTCAAAATAATTCTTCTGAGTGAAAGAAGCCAGACCAAAAGAAGCACATATTGATTCTATTTATATAAATTTCCACAAAATGCAAACTAATCTATAGTGACAGAAAGCAGATCAGTATTTACCTGATGATGGTGGGAGAGGGGAGAGGTAGAAGGGAGGGATTATAAAGGAAAAGGAGGAAACTTGTAGGGGTGATATTTATATTCATTACCTTGACTGTGGTAATGGGTTCAAGAGTGAATGCATATGTCAATACATCACATTGTACACTTTAAATATGTGCAGTTCATTAAATATCAGTTATACATCAATGCAGGTGATAAAGGTTAAAAAGAAAAAAAAATAGAGGTAAACCAGTGGAGACAATGGCCTTTACTGTACCTTGAAAACTTGCAAATGGTAAGGTTAAATGAAAATCTGTTGTTCAACTCTGACATTGTATTTTGAGACACAGACTGCAAATGTTAAGGTGGGTGATATGCCTAAATAGAATCCCATACTTTGAAACTATCAAAGTAACCAGGAATGTTTAACCTGGAAAAAACCCCAGCAGTAGAACCGATAGCTATATTGAAAAACATAAAGGGCCGTCATAATAGAAGAGATATTTGCCATTCTGTGTAGCTTCAGCAGGACAAGCCTGAAGATGCAGGAGGCAGAGGCAGACGGGATCAGTATGAAGAACTTCCTCCTATGGACTGAGCTGCTTTGTGAGGGAGCAGGCTCACCAGGGCTGGAAGTGTTCAAGCAGATGCTGCAAGCCACTGGTCACGTATTATCTGTTGAAACTAGATCATTGTTTCTCAAAGTGTAGTCTGAAATCTATCTGCACCAGAATCTTAGAGAGATTGGGAAAAATTTAGATTTTTGGGTCCTACCCCAGACCATAGATGTGAATTTCTGGGGATACGACCCACAAATCTGCACTTTAGCAACCTCTGCAGGTGATTCGTATGTTCATTAAATTCGGGAATAACTTCTTGAGATGCCTAACAGCGATATTTTTTAATTCAAAGAACCTCTGATTGCCCTTTCCCTTTGCTAAACATCTCCTATCATTCAATTTGTTGGTTCAAATATGGGAGGCTTCCTATAATTTGAAATTTATTTTGACTTCCAAACAACTCCATGGCAAAACAAACTTTGGAGCACAAACTTTAGAAAATGTTTAATCCTGGGGTGACTCAATGTGTTTGTTGTTATGAGTGTGACTGTTATCATGGTAGAGCCCTGTGCATGTGTACTGATTGCTATTTCTGCTCCAACGCCAGGATTTCAGCAATTTGTGGACGCAAACAGAAGCCTGTAACAGAGAAAGAAGCACTAAAGGGACATTATGGCCATGACATAGACTATTCCTAAATACAGTTCATGAACTTGGGGTTATATCTATAAAACCAATAACATTTTAATTTTCAAGTTACAAAAAAACAACAAATAACTACCACCTGAAATCCAAATATACTTTCATAGCAGAAAGAAGTATATATACCATTTAGCTACACTGCAAATATAACTATGCACCCTGTAAACATTATTTACACTATCTCTATCCTCGCATATAGCATCTCTGTGTGTACAAGAGCAGCAAAAAGGACAGGGGCTCACACACAGAGAGAGAGAGAGATAGAGAGAGAGAGAGAGAGAGAGAGAGAGAGAGAGAGAGTCAATAGGGAACATCTCTGTCAATCAAAACAATTTAATATGTAGTTTCTTTTAGTATATGCATGCCCGTTCAGGATTTTTAGGTCTTCTGGATGAATTATCTCTTTCATCATTATGAAATGACTCTCTTTGAAGTGTTGAAGTCAGTTTTGTCTGGTATTCATACGGCTGTACCAGCTTTCTTACATTGAAAGTGTGCATGATATATCTTTTCCATCCTTTAACATTCAACCTCTCTGTGTCTTTATACCTAAAGCATCTCTCTTGTAAACAGCATTTAGTTGGGTTTTGGGTTGTTTTTTTCTCAGTTTTACAATCTCTTCCCCTTAATTGGAGTGTTTAGCCCATTCACATTTCATGTACTTATTAATATGGTTGGATTTAAGTCATCCATCTTTCTATTTGTTTTTTTTAACTGTCCCCTCTTCTTGTTTTTTGTTTCTTCTTTTCTTATTTGTAAAATGAGAGGGATGGTCTTAATCATTTTCACAATCAGTTCTAGATTATGTATCTTATATGTGAAAATTTGAATCCATAAAAAATGCCTGACACTCCTCAGATGAATTGAAGCACAAATATTGTTTAGGTAATTAATGATAAGCAAGTTCCTACTTTTGGTCATATTGCCAGGACAACCTGGAATTTGCTTTTGGGAAGGAGTCTTGTACATCATGATTCATATTTTTTAAAAGTAATGTAGTTTTTAAGTTAAGAAATGCAGAATAACCCTACATAAGAGTAATGCAAATTTAGCAGCTCTGTAAATATAAAAAGGAAAACATGAAGTGCTGTGTGTTAATGGAAGAATTATGATACAATAAATAATGTCCTTTCCATGTGAGAAATTAGGATGTGTCTAGTATAACTATGTTCTTTCTTGCTCAAAAACAGGACCTTCCAATTGTAGTAGGACCTTCCAATTGTAGTAGGTCCTTCAAAATACTGGACTAACCGTTATAATTTACTACTGGATTTTTTTTACCAAGATATTTTCTCCAGGTTTCTCCTGTATCCTTTCTCTCTTCTTAACTATCTTTTTTTTTTTCACTTTTTTTTTTTATTTTTTAAAAGATACTTCAATTACATAAATGTTACAGAGAATATATAGGGGATTCCCATATGCCCTGTTCCCCACACCTCCCAAATTTTCCCACATTAGCAACATCTTTCATCAGTGTGGTACATTCATTGCAATTGATAAACACATTTTGGAGCATTGCCACTAAGCATGGATTATAGTTTACATTGTAGTTTACACTCTCTCCCACTAAACTCTGTAGGTTATGGCTGGATATATAATGGTCTGTATCTGTTGTTGTAATGTCATTTGTGATGATTCCCAAGTCCCGAAAATGCCCCCCTATTACACCTGTGTTTCCCTCTCCCTAACCCCAGAACATCCATGGGTCACTACCTCCACAACAATGGTATTTCTTCCATTACTAGAATCACAATAATCTATAGTAGAATACTAGTAAGTTTATTTTAGTCCATAGTTCATTTTCCAATCCTGAGGACTCTGGGATGGTGGTGCCCACACCACCATTAATTGAGGGGGACTTTGATCCCATACATCCAATGGATGGGACTCTCTTGCTTGCAGTTGTAGGCACTTTCGGTTCCTTGGTATGTTGTTTGTTCATCATCTCCTCCCCGTTAGTTATCCTGGGTGAGTCCACTGAACTGGAGAGTAGGTGTTGCAACTCCATTGAGATTAAGGGCTCAGCTGGCATATGGACAGCCCAAATATTTAAGTCTCTTGAATGTATACCTACCAACTCTAGTAGTAATTATAGGTTCAAATAGAAGGACAGAAGAGTCATGCATAGGGAAACCACTGCTGAGTCTAAATCAGTCACACTGAGGAGCATAAATACCAGATTAGGGCCCACTGGGAAAGGGCCAAATTCCTGAGCTGTCTTCCCTAACTATAGTGTCTGAATGTCTCCATATCCCTGAGGAGATTCACTATTTGGGTCATATCTACTTTGGCTGTCAATAAGATCCTGTTGAGATGTGCATAAGCACTACCTCTGGGATGGCCTCCCGGCTCACTTTGAAGTCTCTTAGTCATACAAACACATTTGTCTTTAGCTTTTCCCCATTTTGGTCAAGATGGGTTTTTTTTTTTTGGGGGGGGGGGTTGTTTGTTTGTTTGTTTGTTTGTTTTCCAGTTGCATTGCTTGTTGGTACTTGGTAGCAATCTCTCAGTGCCAGGGAGACTCATCCCTGGGAGTCATGTCCCACACTGGGGAGAGGTTATTGCTTTTACATGCTGAGTTCGGCTTAGAGAGAGGCCACATTTGAGCAACAAGAAGGCTCCCCATAGGTAACTCTTAGGCACCCTACACCACTAGGCTAAGTTTCAATTTCAAGAGCAAAGGCTCATAAGCATTGTCATCAATATGAAGGGTCCTTCAATGGACCATCCTCCTTCACAAGTGATTGTCCCTTTACTTGGGGCATTCTTATTGTTCCATTAGAGAATGTGGCAGATCTCCCCCAGATGGGAATTTGATATTCTTTTGGGTTTTGTGTGAATCTCCACCCACCATGATAATGCCCCATGAACATGTGAACATATTTACATGCCTTATATGTATACCCATGTGAACTTCCTCCCATGTATCCCCCCTCACTGTCACCCCACACAAATGATCCTCCCCTGTCACAGTTGTAACCCTTCTGTGATCTAAAACTTCTTCAAAAACAAAGCCAATAAAATAGCCACATGCAATTAATAAGAAAATGAAATAGTAATGATAGTTTAATACATAAGAAGTAAAATACAGAAAAAATAATAAAAAGTAAAAATAGAATATTTTTAAAAGTTGGAATATTAAAAAATAATGAAAAAATATTTGAAGAACCCCCCCCCTTTTTTTGCATTTTGCCTTTCATCACTGTAAGACTCTTGTCCTGTATATACAGTGACATTTTCTTCCATTTATTCACCCAGTGTCTTTTTTTTTTTTTTTCTTCACTTTTTCTTCAACGAAGTTTTAGGTCACAGCAGAGTCATGAACAGAACACAGGGGATTCCACATACCTAACATCTTCACACTTTTCCCCTTTCCCACATCAATTACATTTTATATGTGGATGGTACATTTGTTACAATTGATGCACAAATATTGAAACATAGCTACTAACCATCATCAATGCTTAACTATATTTTAATTCTCAGATCAGACATTTATCCTTCAGAAACTTTCCCTGATCCCTTTTTCCTCCACAATAACCAGTCTAGCTTTATCTTTGCAGTTACCAAACGGTTGTTTTTTTATTTTATTTTATTTTTATTTTTTAAAGATATTTAGATTACATAAATGTTACACAAAAAATATAGGGATTCCCACATGCCCCACCTCCCACACCTCCCACAACCTCCCACATATACATCCTTCATTAGTGTGGCACATTAATTGCAATTAATAAATATATCCTGGGGTTTTGCCATTAAGCATGGACTATAGTTCACATTGTAAACCACACTCTTTCTCCCACACAGTTCTGCATGTTATATGATGATATAAAATGGCCTATATTTGTCATTGCAATGTCACTCAGGCCAATTCCCAAGTCCCGAAAAAGCCCCTATATTACAACTGTTTTTCCCTCTCCCTGCCCCCAGAGCCTCCAGTGGCCACTGGCTCCACATCAATGTTGTAATTTCTTCCATTGCTTGAATCACAATATGCCTGTAGCAGAATACCAGTAAGTCCACTCTAGTCCATAGTTCTTCCCCCCATCCTGAGGAGTATGGGATGGTGATGTCCACTCCACCTCCAAATGAGAGGGAGTTTATATCCCAGGGGGAAGGTGGATGGGATTATCCTGCCTGCAGCTGCAGACTCTCTCCATTCCCTGGGATGGCTGTTGTCCATCATCATCTCCCTGCCAGTTGTCGTGGGTGAGTCCAATGAGCTGTAGAGTAGGAGATGCTATTCCACTGAGGTTCTGGGCCAGCTGGCACATGGACAACCCAAAGACTCAAGTGTCTGGATGTACACCTACAAACTCCAGCACCAAGTATAGGTTTGAATAGAAGGGACAGATGAGCCATGTGCAGGGAAGACATAGTTGAGTCCAAATCTGTCAATCTCAGGAGCACAAACTCCAAAGTAGGGCCCACTGGCAAGGCACCAAATGGAGCTATCTACCCTGACATAGGACCTGGGTGTCTCCAGAGTCCTCAGGAGCCACTATTTGGGGGTAGTATTCACTTTTGAATTCTATGAGATCCTACTGAGATGTGCATAAGAATTACCTGTGGGATGACCTCCGGACTCATTTTGAAGTCTCTTAGCCATATAAACTCATTTGTCTTTACCTTTTCCCCCTTTTATTCAAGTTCTTTTTCCAGGCACATTGCCAGTTGGTGCTTGGTAGCAATCCCTCAGTGCCAGGGAGGCTCATCCTCGGGGGTCATGTCCCACACTGGGAGGAAGGTAATGCATTCATATGCTGAGTTTGGCTTAGAGAGAGGCCACATTTGAGCATCAAGGAGATTCTCCTTGTTGTGCCCTTAGGCACACAGGGTTTTAATACATGCAAATTTAAGGCCATGCTGGCATTCCACAAGTTTTTATAGGTCGTGTTTTGTGGTCATTCAGTTCTAAATATTTAATAAGTTTCATTGTTATTTCTTTCCTGATTCATGTGTATTATTAAGACTGTTTTCATTTCCAAACATACAGAAGAGTGGGTATTTTCTCTTGTTTTGCCTCTTTTTACTGTTGTTGAGGTCTAATATTACATTATAGAAAGAGAATTTGGTCTGTATTATTGATTCTTTGATATTTCCTGGGACTTCTTTTGTGGCCTGGTATTAGTCAGTGTTTTCAATGTATACTTAAAAAGAATATAATTTTCTTTTTGAGGAATACAGCCTGCTATACAGGTCTCCTTTAATCTGGCTTACTAATTGTGTTGTTTAAAATGTCTGGGGAGCAGTTGTGGTTAAAGCAGTTGAGCACCAGCTTTCCACCTGAGAGGTCCCAGGTTCAGTTCCTGGTGCCTCCTAAAAACAGAAAAGCAAACAAATGATAAAACCAACTCAGGGGAGCTGATGTGGCTCAGTGCTTGAGTGCCGGCTTCCCAGATACGAGGTTCCAGGCTCATTCCCCCACCCCAGTACCTTGGAAAAAAAAAAAAGAAGTCTGTATATTTACCAATTTTTACTGTTCGACCGGTATTGAAAGTGACATGGAAACATATCTTCTATTAAGTAAGATTTGTCAATTTTATTGTATAACCTAGGAGCCTGTTTTGCTAGAAACACAGAGATTGATAATTGCTAGCTCTTCCCTGTGAATTGTTCTTTAATCACTAAATCATGATTAGTTTCATTCCAGATTATGCTTTCTTTGCCTGAATATTGCTTTGCCTACAATATTAGACTTTTCTTGGTTTATCTTTTTTTTAAACTTTTTAAATTGAAGTTTATCATTCGTACATGGACAATATACACAATAATATACTTATAAATAATATACTTATAAACAGTAAGTGTATAGTAAAAGTTGTGAACTTACGAAACAAACATGCATATCATCATACATACCATCATTACCCCTCCCCTAACATCTTGCATTGTTGTGAAACTATTGTTACAAACATTACTACTATTAGCCAGTATCTTACATTTGGTGTTATTTTTCCCCCAACCCACCCTATTATTGACACCCTGTTTTAGTATTATATACTTGTTATAGTTCATGAGAGAATGTTCTTATATTTGTTCTGTTAACCACAGTCCATCTTCCACCACAGGATTCACTGAGTTATACAGTCCCATGCTTTTTACAACCCATTCAAAGTGTATACTCAGTGGCTCTCATTTTCATCACAGAGTTGTGCTGTCATCACCTGTTAATTTTAGAATGTTTTCATTACTCCAAAAGGAAAAAATCCCATACCCACTAATACCCCCCCATTGTTGTCCCTTAGAACTGATATATCTTCTTTGCTATTGCTGCAAAAATATTACAATATTACTGTTAACTATAATCCATAAGTTACATTAGTTGTTATTTCCATGTTCCACCATATTCTTAACACTTTGTAAAAGAACATTCTGATAGTTATACTATTAACCACAATCCTCATCCACTACTGAAATCACTATGTTATACAGTCCCCACATTATTCTCTAGCTTCTTTTCAATTGAAATATTACATCCACAGACTACCCTTTTCATCCACAATCACATTGTATCTTTTTTCATCTTTTTCAATCTTTCACATTTTAGGTGTATCACTTGCAAACAGCACATGGATGGATTTAAGTAAAAATAATCAGAGGATCTCTGGCTTTCAATGCACTAATTTGTTTATATATACTGAAATCACTGATATATCTATATATTTTTTTGCTATATTGTTTTGTATTTTCTATTTATTATGTCTTTTCTTGGCTTATTTTTTCCCTCTCTCCTGTTTCTTATTATATTGGTCTGATATCTTTAATCCTTTATCTTCCACATAGTTGTTTGGAAATTATACAACTTTTTCTTATTCTTTTGGAAGATACGCTTAAATTTTTAAGGGAGTAATTATTTAAAGTCTAAAGTGAACCTGTCTCCACCTTCCTCCTGAATAATACAATGAATTTGAACTTTATAGCTCTGGTCTCTCCCACTTCCTTTTGTCCATCTTTTTGTCATCTAGTATTTTAATTTCTTGTTACTTGAACCACCTCCTAATTGATCTTCTATTTTTTTTAAAAAAGCACTTCTTTCGATTTACAAGAATATTAACAAATTTATTAGCTCATCATTTCTTCTTGCATCCCACTCTTTATTCTGGGGTTAAAATTCCTATTTCCTGAAGTACTTGCATTAATAGTTCTATTTGCAAAGACCTAACTAAAAGTGATAAACCCGTTAAATCTTCGTTGCTCTGAAAATGCCTTTCTTTATTTTACTCCACATTTGAACGGTAATCAAGCTTGGTATATTATTCTAGGTTAATATTTACCTTCCTTAGCATTTTTAAGATATTATTCTGTATCCTGTGGCATCTATGTTTACTAATGTTGCTAATGTGGAAACTGCTATCAGTTTAAATTGCAGTTCTTTTATAGATAATCTCATATTATTTTATAAAGTTTTCATAATTTTTTATTCCACACACCTCTAAAGCAGTGCCTCTTAATCTTTTTTGGAGATTGGGATTCACACAGAGTTCTGTAAGAATCTGATGGCAAATTTACTCCCCAGTTCCCCTCCATATAAGACGTGGCGATTCAGAGACCCCTTGAAGTCTACTTTTGTATTCTGCTAGAAATCTCTGCCTAGAACTGCCCTAAAGCAAAGAAAATACTCAAAAAATATGTTTGTTTAATTAATTAATTAATGAGCATGGGTTGATGAGTGAAGCAATGAAGCCTGGGTAAATGCCATTGTTTCCAACATTCCTGCCTATTAGTCCCATTAAAATTACTTAGAATTAAATAGAAAAACAAGAAGTGTACGACCATTCTGGGAAAATGGCAATATTAGTAAAACTGAAAATATGCACACCCTATAATCCTGCAATTCTACTCCTAGGTGTAGTCCCAAGAGAAATGTGTACATGTGTTTACCAAGACAAATGTACAATATTCATAGCAGCTTTATTTATCATATCCCCAAACTGGAAACTAAACACTATTAAGAGTGGAATGATAAATAAACTGTCATGTGTTCACACAAGATAATACTTTACAGAAAAGGGTATGAACAAATTATAACTACATTTAACAATATGGGTGCATCTTATAAACTTGGTGTTGAACAAAAGCAGCTAGCTACAAAGGAGAACATAATGTATGATATCATTCAAATTTAGAGCAAAACAGTTAAATTTAATGTCTGCTGATAGAAGTATGGATAGTAGCTCCCCTTGGAGGGAATAGGAGGTTTCTGGGGTCCTGGTAATGATTTGTTTCTTGATCCAGGTGCCAGTTATAAGAGGATGTTCAGTTAAATTATATATGTACACTTTCTATGCATATATTATATATTCAATTAAGTTCAAAATACTCACATTTTCCCAAAATATATATGCCTAAGACTTATATATACCTCATAAATATACACATTAGTTATGATGTATTTGTCCATCATGGAAGGATTTGAAGGCCCTAGTCCCTTCCCTTCAAAAACAAAACAAAACAACAACAACAACAAAAACAAATAAACCCAAAACCAAGGTGAGTCACTTGATTTCTACCAGCTGGGGCAGGAGCTGTGGCTTTAAGTTGTTCATTTCATGAGATAATATGTTAGTATCCTCCCACCCACCCAACCATACCAAGATCGGTAAAGGAATTATGTAAATATAAGAGCCAGCGCTGATGAAACAGCAATTATATATCTTAGCAGCTGTGTGCTTCTGTTCATGTCAGATAATTAGCAATAAAATTGTTTGCATAATTATTTTATGGAGCATTTGGTGATTTAACCATTTAACTCTGAAGGCTTATCCAAAAGTCATTAAACTTTTTAAAGTGGTAGAGATCACAGTTGGTGTCATTTAAGCAAAGTTAACAAAACCCAAATGGCTTCAGAATTCCATGGATCTCTTCTGTGTAACCAATCATTGCAGTTGGCAAGTCCAAGCTGGCTTTTACTTTAAAAATTTTATTATTTTCTCTCCAAAGGACATGTGTGTCAACTCTTTTAAAATGATATACAAACAAAATGAGTTCTCAAGCCTTCCATCGCTCTTTCTGATCAGATGAAAGTATTCATGAATCACTGCCTTGGTTATAAAATGCATGTGCTTCACTCCCTGTTTGTGAATAAAGACATAGAGAGAGAGAAATCGAGAGAGCTTACAAAGAGGGAGGCAAAAGTGAAGAAGGGAACATTTACCTTGGAGATTCGTTTAAAAGAGTACTGTCCCACTGAAAGTATCGCCAAACTTATAATATTTTGATAAAATTTTTGCATGTTACTAATGTCATAATAATGATATATTTGATGACATGAAGCTTCCATAGGGAATAATTTCTATTTATTTTATTTTATTTTATTTTACTTTATTATTTTATGTTAGCTTACCTAAAGAACTTGATTCTGTGTACCTGGCAAAACACTGAAGTAAGTCATTGATGGAAGTGTATTGCCTGCTTAAAGTATTGGGCCTGGATTCTGAATTCTTGTGTTCAAGTCCTAACTAGGTTCCTCCCATAATGAGTGACTTCTCAAAGCTTCAGTCATTGCCTCTAAATGGGAACACTGAAGGCAATTAGAGTGATGCTTAGCGCTGAGATGGGAATCAAACTGCTATGTTCACTTCTCAGCTCTGCCCTTACTAGTTCTGTGACCTTGGACGTGTCATCACTTAACCTCTCTGTGCTTCTGGCTAATTAGAACAGTATGTATTTCATCCGGTGGTTGAGGATTGGATGTGTTAATGCATGTAAGGAAATGCTTAGAACTGCCTGGCACAGTAAGCACTTTATAAGTGATTGCTATGGTATTGTTAACTTCTAACTAGTTGTTTGGGAGAATAAAATAACATTGTGTACGTGCAAGTGTTACTTAAACTGTAGAAAAGATGATCCGCAGTAATTCTGTCATTTCCTAAGGATGGCCTGCTTGTGATTCTCCAGGGAACAGATCAGAAGAGATTAAAAAGTCAAATCACAAGTTCAGGTTAGTGGCCCTAAGGAAGGAAACCCACTGTTTAGCCGCCATCAATTGATTGTCTTCTCAAAGAACCCACTGCAGGCACAGATCAGCCAGAGGATAGCAACTGAATAGTTAAGTCTAGAGGAAGAGTAAAAGGCATGCAACTACTGCTCAAAACACACAAGGCCTGCCGTTTTTATAACGACCCCTTAGGAGTCACTGCTAATGGACATGGGGTTTCTTTACGGTGTGATAAAAATGTTCTCAAATCATTTGTGGTGATATTTACATAACTCCGTGAGTATACTAAAAACCATCTAACTGTATGCTATAAATGAGTAAATAGTGTGGTATGTGAATTTTATCTAAATAGAGTTATTATTTTTTTAAAAAAATGACTGTCCCTTGGACTTGAACTCATTTCACAGGGTCCTTTAAATTAAAAAAAAAAAATTTTTTTAAGGTAAAATAAAATGCATTTATCCTTTTTTGGAGTGGAGTGTGCTGCCAGCAGCAGGGCTGAGCTCAGCACAGCAATTTCAGCACTGGCCATCTAAATAACTATGGCAGGTACTACAGACCTCAGCAACCTAATATCCCCACCAGGTCCTGAGCAGACAGAAAAGAATGCCAGGTTTTTTTTTATTTTTTATTTTTTCTCCATTTGTTTCTAAATAAGAAAGCATAATTTGAAAGGGAAAGACCAATCCCCCAGGGTGTGTAACCGCTCCTTCTGTCACACAAGTGTGGGAACTGGAGGACAAGGGACAGGGGCGAGCACCCACAAGATTATAGTGGGAAATGCTTTTAGGAAATCTCATGAGGAGAGTTTTCTGTAGTCCTGATAGTACAACTTCTCCCAAGCCCTTTGCGTTTTCAGAGGGTCTTTTGAAGAATAAAGAGACTGAGCTGTCTCCTGGCGGCAGGAGGCCTTCTCATCTTCCTTCCAATGGCTCCCCACTGGCCACTACTCCAGTCTCTAGCTCAGATGCAGGGCTCAGAGCTTAGATCCCCACTAGAGAGGAAAGTTAGCAATTTCTGATGTAAACAATAAGAAGCCATCATAAAGAAATCCACAGACAGAGAAAGACAAAAGTTCTGCAACTCCTCCAACCTGCCCAAACAAACCCCCAGACTGCCTTCTCAAGGATGAGAGTAAAATAGGGAAGGCAGTGTCTTTGGAAGCTGGCAGGGGGGCAGTTTGTCCCAACCATCAGCTTGGAGGGCTGTTTGAGAGATTTCTCTCCCAAAAGGAATGGGAAGCATCTTTAAAGATAAAGTGAGCTTCAGAGACACCCAGGCAGAACAAGCCTGGGCATCTGGGCTCTATCATGAGGCTGCCTCTTATGCCTCAAAGTGTACCCTTCTTATACATGGCTTTCTAGGAAGATTAATTTTAATTAATAGTATGTCTTTGTTGTTTTTAGACAAAAATTACAAAACAGGATAAGATTTAATATAGCTGAAAAGATTTAATATGAAACTAGTCAGCAAAAGTTTGAGGAGAAACCTGATATTTACATTGAGTCTCAAAGTATCTCTCTATAATGCCATTATTAATTACAAGGAGAAAAATAATGTCACCAGTAATAGGATAAATTGATAACAAGTCTTTCCTGGTATGATATACTAAGAAAGACCCAACATATCCTCTGTGATATTCCTACTAGATAAGTACAACCCAAAAATAGTTATGAGGAAACATCAAACAAACCCAAATTAAGGAAAATTCTACAAAATGACCAGTTATACTCTTAAAAATGGCAAGGTTCTAAAAGACAAAGAAGATGGAGGAACAGTTCAAGATTAAAGAGACTAAATGGACTAGATGTAACGCCTGATCCTGGATTGGATCCTTTTGTCATAAAGTCTATAATTGGAACATGTGATGAACTTGTAACAAGGTCTGAGGATCAGAAAATAGTGATATAGTAGTATAGGTTTCCTAATTATTATCATTGTACTGTGTCCATGTAAGAAAATATCCTTGTTTTTAAGAAATAAACTCTGATGTACTTTGGAGTAAAGAGGTTTCATATCTGCATCTTGCTCTCAAATGGTTTAGAAAATAATAGTGATGATAATTATATATAATTAGAGTGATAATTATATATAATTAAGGAATTTGGGTGAAGGGTATATAAGATCCTTTGTACTATTATTGCAACTTTTTGTGAGTTTGAAATATTTTAAAACATAACCATTTTTAAAGCATTAACTTTCCAGGAGAAAAGATGAAATAAATTCTGCGAGGCACATTGAACTGAATTTTGTCTGCAGAGGTTCCAAAAGGAGGATGCCCATATGGATAAAGCGCTTCTATGGAGGCTCCACATTCTGAGCTGTACTCCTGTTGAAACTTGGGAATTCCAGCAAAGTCTCTTCAGCAAGTCTGCTCTATGGGTTGCCAAACTCACCCTTACCCAAAGGAGCCAAGCTAGTTACTGGCCAGGCGAATGTAAAATACTCCCTTGACTCTCAACATTTGGAATCAATATCTAATGTGATAGAGAGGTCAAGAATCCCGTCCAGGGAATTATTTCTGTGTGAGGCATTGAAGAGCTGTGATAATGAGATAATGAGATGCAGATGAGGACTTAAATTACAGTACTATAGATGCTTGAAACTTTTTCTTACTGGACCTCAGCTACCTCCTCCTTCTTCTTTAGCTGTTTTATGTTTATGAGAAGTTTAACTGTTATCCCCAAGACACTGCAGGAAAACTTAGGACTTTGTAATTCATGGTTTCCACCATCTATCATTTGTCAAATGCTTTTAGGAACTTTAATGTAACACCTTCCCCCTCCCCAAGTTGTATTTCTAACCAGTGAATGGAAAAAAAGAGAGGGGAAGATATGGGGAGGGGAGGGAAAGAACTAACAAGTCATTTACCCCAATATCTCATTTAATACACACATAATCTTGAAAAATGGGTGGTAAAAATAACTGTTAGAGATTCAGAGAGGTTAAGGAGCTGGCTAATGCCCTATAAATCATAAGGCGCAGAGCAGAGATTCAATAGCCAGGTTTGTTTAACTCTGAGACCTTTTCTGTTTAATAATAATCAAATCTGATTTGGTAGTTGTGCTCTAAAAAAAAATAGCATTTTTTCTTATTATGGGAAGATGACACATCAAAAAGCAAAGAAAACTTACAAAACACAGAAAAGCACAGTAAAAAAAAATCCAACAACCTTATCGCCCATGGTTAATCCTTTTGTGTTCTTGATTATGATTTAATTTTTAAAAAATAAAACATCATTCACAAGTAGATAAAATTTGGGGTGGTGGAGGCTTAAAATGTTTTTAGTCTTGTTTTAGACGTGTTCTGATAATTCAATACACAATTATTTTTCTATATCTGTATACTACCATGCTTACCATGATTAAGATTTTTTTTTTAAATCTAAATTTTCCTCTATATATCTTCAACAGCAATATATTTTCTCTACATATTCTTTAAAAATCACAGCTTTATGGATATAAATTATATGCAACAACTGAAACATCATCCAAATTACTAAAAACTCTAAAATTCAAGTTGATGTAAATTTAGGAGGTATTAATGGTGGCAATGGTGGCAGTCAGCCCTTAATCATCAGTGGCTCTGTGTCTGCTTTATCAGATTTGTTTTTATTTCTTCTATTAGACATTAAATGGATTGGCTGAGTGTCTTAGCTTGCCAGGGGTGCTATGACAAATACCACACACTGGTTGGCTTAAAACAACAGAAATTTATTGGCACACTGTTTTGGAGGCTAGTAGTCCAAACTCAAGGTATTGGTAGGGCAATGCTTTCTGGCACTTTGTCTTTTCTGTCTCCTCCTCTGGTTCCTGTTTCTGTGTCCAATTTCCTTTGCTTATAAAGACTCCTGCCATATTGAATGAAGGCCCACACTCATTCAGTCTGGGCATACCTTAACTAATAATGTCTTCAAAGGTCCTATTTACAAGTGGGTTTACACCCACAGCACAAGGGGTTAGAACCTGAGCATGCCTTTTGTGGGAGACATGATTCAATCCCCAATACTGAGGAACATCAAAACTTTACTTCTTAAGGAAAATTTAACAAGAAAGAGTTGACTGGCTGGGTGATTTACATGTAGTTGTACCCGAAGGGATAGAAAACTGTGGGAAAGACCACAAACTGTGAATAAAAATCCATTCTCCTTTTCATGGGCATACAAGATTGACTGAGTTTCCCAGCACCCCCAAGGTATATGTTGTCTAAGTTCTCTCTGGCAGACTAGGGGCAAAAGTAAGGTATGCAACCTCCAGGCCTGGCCCACAGACATCTCCCACATGCACTGCTCCATGCTCTTCTTGCTTTCTGGCTCACTCCATGCAGCCCCCAGGCAACCCTAGTAAGGACATGTTGAAGATGGCAGATACTCCTCCATCACCCTGCTTCTCTGATGCCTCTGACTCCACTCATCTCTACCAATCTAGAACCTTCCTAGACTGTTATATGGGCAAAAATTAAAACTCCATAGGATTGAGTCATTACATGTTTAAGTCTATTCATTACTCTGGCTGAGCCCACCAAAATTATGACACGAAGCTCTCAGAAGTCACTTCCAGCTGTCAAATCCTACAATAAATATGAACTGAATTATTCAAGATTCCCCGAATTACGTGACCCCCACCCCTGACACTCCAGATTATCACAGTACTTGCTTTTCTTGTTTTAATTGCTTGTTTCATTTTTTTTTTTTTTTAATCTTCCTTGCTATCTTGTCAGCTCTGTGAAGGTAGGGAGACAGCACCTGCCTCCGTATCTACCGCTCATCAAGAGCTGTACTGGGTGTTTTCATCCTGACTACTTTTAACCTCGCCCTGACTGTGACATAGATGTCATTATCTTCATTTGACAACTGAGGGCTTGGAGCACAGGAAGGTTAAAAACTTACCCAAGATCTCACAGCTGGTACTGCAACTGATGGTGCTTAGACTATAGTAGGCATCCTTCTATGAATAAACAGATGAGTGAAGTGATGGAGCCAGGATTCAACCAGATCTGCCTGACTCCAGCACTCATGATCCTACCCTGAACTGCCTTCTGCTTGAACACAAACGTATCATTAGGGCTGGTACTGAGCCAGGCACATCATAAGCAAACTATCTGTTACATAAATAAATGGTTGAATGAGTCAAAACCCATCAGAGTCTCAGTTTCAATGGATAATACCACCTCAAGGATAATACTTCATCAAGATACTGTCATTGGATTTAAATGAGATGTGAAAGGCAAATGAAAAATTCATTTGTATTATTGCCATATTATAAAATTATTAATAACACAGGCTTTAGAGTCTTATTGATCTGGAATCATGGAACCAACACTCACTG
This sequence comes from Tolypeutes matacus, assembly GCA_026826555.1. Classification (NCBI taxonomy): domain Eukaryota; kingdom Metazoa; phylum Chordata; class Mammalia; order Cingulata; family Chlamyphoridae; genus Tolypeutes; species Tolypeutes matacus. The sequence goes on along the minus strand of JAKSZT010053770.1, from coordinate 43,316,430 downwards.
GCTATATGACCTAAGACAATTTACCCAACATCTCTGTGCCCCAGTTTCCTCATCCATAAAATGGGGGTGATGATGGTATCTATTTCATAAGGTTGTTGTAAAGAAGAAATCATATATATTACACATCAAGCATTTAGCAAAATGAACGGTAACTTATATTTTTTCTAAAATAAAGCACAACGTTTAATAAAAGTCTAATCTTATTGATAAATAAACCAATGAGAATTAAGCAATGCCTTATAGTGGTTGGTTATCACTGGTTAGAGGTGAGAGCTAAGTCTCTTATAGCACCATGGGACTGAATATGTCACTTGAGGGGATCCCATAGCAACTGTCACCACTGGCCCATGCAGCCTGGGAACAGTTCTATAGCAGGTTCCTTCCTGAGAGAAGAGGGAGTGTTTTCAAGCCTTTCTGGTCTTGAGAGTACAGTGGTTATAAGCAGAAACCAAGATGGCCTTATCACACACACTAAATCCAAGAAGATTATTCTATTGATGGAGAAGTTTTAAAAACAAACAAAAAGCCATTTTTAAGAACTTCCTTCCTACTTTGTGTGTCCAGGCCAGTGAGCTCCAATTTTGTTCCTATATGTCTTAGATAAAATGATCCAAGCTCTCTTTACCATGAGCATTGGTAGTGTCTCCCATCATTAATGAAGATAGCAGCACCAGGGAACTCGTGGTTCATAAGTCAGGGCTAATTAAAATAGCACTGCATTTTTCAGTATTAACAATCCAGATCTGATATTGGGTATCTTTGCTCTTTCAGGCAAAACAAATTTCAGGGGGAAAAATGCATTTTAGGTAATCCAGGCTGGAACTCTCCTTTTCACTTATGAGGTCTCTTCTAGTCTGACAGGGATAAGGAAATATCCATTTTCTGAACTAAAAAAGGACGTATATGACCTTAATAGTCCATTTATTTCACCTGTACTGCTAACCTGAGTTTCTAAACTGGACACTAATCATTTTTCTGTATCCAAGAAGATAGTCTTGGATAAGACTTCTATGCAGTGATGAAAGGAAATTTTGAATATGACACCAATTTACAAGTTCTTCCCAGTTAGAAGGACCATGTTAGACAAGGGTATCTAAACAGTCTTACATAGGAGTCAAGAAAATGGGCTTCAAAGTCAGGCATAACTGGGACTGAGTTTGAGTTCTATTACTTTCTAGCTGTGAGTTATTAAATTTCTCTAGGTCTCCTTCCTTTTCTGTAAAATGGAGGTAATGATGAATAATAATTGAACATAATGAGAAAATGTATATAACATACTTTGCGCAGTTCCTGACACACACTGAGTGCCCAGCAAATAGTACCTATTATTATCAATCACGGCTGGGATCCATGTGGGTAAGGTAGCATCCCATAGTGAAATAAGTGTAGGTTCCAGAGTAAGACTGAAACAGGTCAAATCTCAGCATGGTTCTTCTAGTTACTATGTAATCTTGGGCAAGTATCAAACCCTATGAGCCTCAGTTTCCTCACTTGTAAAATGTGATAATAATGATTCAAACCCAGGTCTGATTGACCCAAATGCTTGTGCTCTTGACTACTACACTGCAGTGGAGAAACTTTGAGGAGAAACTGACTCCCGGAAGGGTATTGGCATTGTGGTGATAATAGACGTAGTAGCCATCATCGCCATTCACTTGTCTGGGATTTTACCAAAGGGCAGAGCCTGGCCTGCCTGAGAAGCTGGTCAGGATTGAACTGGCAGAGACACAGCACTAACACAGCCCGGGTAGAAGAGCATGGTGGGGCCAGTCGCAACCACTCAAGCTCTGGTTCCCCAGCTATTTTATGGAGATAATGGCAGGGGAGAGTGTGTAGCATAAGCTTGTTTGTGTGTTGTGCTCCCTAAAGAAGGAGAAAGGGCTTTGAAAACCATGGTGGTGAATTCTCAAATGGAATCTCATGAAATACTTTAGGGCACCCTTATTCTGAGCCATTTAATCTTTCTGAACCTGTTTCCTCACCTGTCAAATGGTGGAAAGATTATCTGACTCCCTATTCCTGGGGGTTGGGGGGTGGTTGGGAGCATTTCCTCCTCTAAGCATCCTTAATGTCTTAGGGCTAGCCGTGACCCCCCCCCCACACCCCTAGCCCCCGCCCCCCCGCGGACCTAAGTCCAAGCTGATGAATGCTGAAGAAATTAGGTCCCTGCCTAGGCATCTACCCTCTTACTGTTAACAACTCTTTTCAGATAAATCAAAAACACACAGCAGAGGCCACTCATCAGCTCTCTTTCTGTGAAAGTCCTGCAGCTCCTCACAAAGGAAGGCTCTTTGAGAATAGAGAATACCAAGGGTATCCCCATGCTCTTAGGTAAAGAGGAAACTGGCCTGGAAAGTTTGAAAAATGATGCCAAAACTCAGCACTTCTGAATTCCTCATAAGAGAGGCCAACTCAACCTCCACTCAGGGACTTGCCAGGCTGGAATGTGATATTGACCAAATGTTTAGTTTGACGGCCATGGCAAAGCCCAGCCCCTAAGTGTTTCTCCATACTGCCCACCAGCCACCCACTGGGAATATTTTTTAGCATTAATGAAACTGTAGCCTCTGGTTTTGTGCTTCCACCTCACATTCTCCCTTCCTCCCCAGTCCACATAATCATCATTCATTGCCTTTTATTAAGGCACATCTGCAGGGCATTTGGCAGTCGGTGTACGTAAGTGGATAGGTGCCTCTCTGCTCTGATGTATAAGAAACTGCTCCCTGCCTGCCCAGTCTCCCAGCATCTCCACCACTGGCCTTACCTAGCTCCAACACCCC